>OY992877.1:200194419-200216919 GCA_963921405.1 Cepaea hortensis
AGGGAGGAGGAAGAGGGAGAAGGAGGGAGGAGGAGAGAGGAGGAGGAGGAGGAGGAGAAGGGAGTAGGAGGAGGGAGAGGGAGGAGGAGGGAGGAGGAGGAGAGAGTAGGCGGAGGGAGGAGGCGGAGGGAGCAGGAAGAGGGAGGAGGAAGAGGGAGAAGGAGGGAGGAGAAGGAGGAGGGAGGAGGAAGGAGGAGTAGAGAGTGGGAGGAGGGAGGAGGCGGAGGGAGGAAGAGGGAGGAGGAAGAGGGAGAAGGGAGGAGGAGGGAGGAGGTAGTAGGATGATTGATTGCCATCCCACCAGGTTAATATGTTATCGCGGACCTCAGAGAGAAGTGTCTATGTAGAAGACCATTTCCTGGACGTACGTATTTTGGGAGGGGGAGGAGGGAGGAGGGAGGAGGAGGAAGAAGAAAAAAAAACTACGACAGTTGGCATCTCTGGAATGAAAGGAAGGCGTGTAGAAAATTTCATCTCAATCGGATGGGCCGTTCGCGAGCGTATAAAGGACATACATACATACAGAGATACGCACATCCTAATTTATATATAAGAAGATATATATATATATATATATATATATATATATATATATATATATATATATATATATATATATATATATATATCACCATCACAACCGCAGCGTTTATCCTTATGCCACCACTACAAGTGGGACAAAATATCAGCCTTTAGAAAAAACATCCTTTGAGACATGTGTGTGTCTATTGCTTGTTATCTGTCTCTTCGATTTGTCCTTTTATATGTATCTATTTTCTCTACTGTGAAAGCACTAATTTATATCACTAAGTGGCCTGTCTGTTGCACAAAATTGCTCTCATAACAGGCTTTCAAAATCATAAGCCAGATGTCCTGCTGCTGTGGTTGTCTTGCGTGCATCAGATGTCCTGCTGCTGTGGTTGTCTTGTGTGCATCAGATTTCCTGCCTGTGTGGTTGTCTTGTGTGCATCAGATGTCCTATCTGTGTGGTTGTCTTGTGTGCATCAGATCTGCCTGTCTGGTTGTCTTGTATGCATCAGATGTCCTGCTGCTGTGGTTGTCTTGTGTGCATCAGATGTCCTATCTGTGTGGTTGTCTTGTGTGCATCAGATGTCCTATCTGTGTGGTTGTCTTGTGTGCATCAGATGTCCTATCTGTGTGGTTGTCTTGTGTGCATCAGATGTCCTATCTGTGTTGTTGTCTTGTGTGCATCAGATGTCCTGCCTGTGTGGTTGTCTTGTGTGTATCAGATGTCCTGCCTCTGTGGTTGTCTTGTGTGCATCAGATGTCCTGCCTGTGTGGTTGTCTTCTGTGTATTATCTATCACATCTTGAATCCATCTGTGCTGTGTTCATCCCTCTTCCCCTCCTCCTCGGAACGCCTCCCTGCATATATCTTTTCCAGATGTTCATGTCTTTTTATATGCCAATAATGCTTCATTTACCTCCATGATATTTGTCTTAATAACAAGCTCCTTCACTACTGACCGCTTGTTGCATAGATCTGTTCGTTCTCTTTTCCATTGAGTGAGGTTTTAATACCTTCTTTAACACTGACATTATAAAGCTTGTATGTGTTTTTAAGTTGATATGTGTAATGTCCAAGTTTCACACCCGTATGCTATCACATGGAATATGCTTGCTCGCACTGTCCTTACTTCTGTTGTTCTATCAGTACCAATCCACAAAGATTGTCATTCGTCTTGTTTTTGCAGTGCAACGGAGTCTTCGAGGCGAAGTGGTTGTTTTTCCCTCCGCTACCCGCTCCGAAGGTTGTGGGTTCGATTCCGGGCTACGGCATCCGGTTCACGAGTAGAATTTTCTCAGAGACTCCTGGGGGTATTAACATGAACTACCGAGTTCATGTTCTGTGCGACGCTTTCGGCACAGTTGACGAAATCGTTCCTCTTGCTTGTGACCCCGTTTTTATTATTATTAAAAATAGGAAGACAAGAACAAGGACTCTATCGGTTCAACCTTGAACTTTACTAGGCGGTCTAATCATCTCAGAAACTCGCCGTACTTGATTCTTGATTCTTTTAGTTTTACCTTGAACTTTACCAGACGACCTAGTTATCTCAGAAACTCCCTGTACCCTTTTAGTTTTACCTTGAACTTCACCAGACGATCTAGCTATCTCAGCAAATCCTCGCACTTGACCTTCTCAGTCCCAGATGATTTGGCGGCACATAGAGCGGAAATAACCAACATTAATAATGACAGTTGTATAGCTTGCAAGGAGGCTAATCGCAAAAATCTCAGACGCAGAGCAAACACGGCAGGGACCTTCTGATCGTCAGAAGTACACCCCCTTCCCCAAGTATTTCAGACCTTTTAATTTCTTGATACTTTCTGGGGGCGGTCCCGTTCGGGTCGTGACTCCGGGCGTCTTACATCTTTCCGTGGAGACGTTCGTTCGGTCACATTAGTTATCCCTGATGTTATGCCTGTCCCTTCGCTGTTACCTTGTCCACTCTCAAGCCCTCCCTCGGTGGTGAGTGTCCGTGCAGCCTGTGCTTGCCCCAGAGCACGTGTTGTCGTGGGATGCCATCTTTATCCCCCGGCACAGCCTCTGTCGCCTCCCTACGTCTCCATTGCTGCGTTACTTCTCCGTACCCCGTTCACGGCGTCGCACCCTACTAGGAAGACGGATCTTCCTTTCTTTCGGACCCACCTCTTGGTATCTCTGCAGCTGACTGGGTGCGACCTACAGTCGATTATCGCTATATTATGGGGGTTGGACTTCGGCTGACATTTGCGTGATTTACTGCACTCAGACTCACCACCCACGTTCGGAGGAGAGGCTAAAGATCTAACACGAGATGTTGAAAAGTTCATGGTCTTGGTTGAGAAATTATTGGTACTGCAGTTACCGCTTCAAACCATACCAGTTTCGAGACTCATTCCACTCTAGGTTACGGCAATCCATAGCCAGCACGAGGCCTTTTCGTCTGCATCAGACAGTTGTTTCTGGACCCAGGCTCTTTCTCGTCCTTTCATGCCAATTCGTTTCAGCACATCAAACACGGAGTAGGAGACAAGACCTCTGGCGCCTATCTCGACGGCGAACAGCCTTACGCGTACTCCTCCTGCCTAAGACTTGCGGCCATGTCATCGTACTTCGCTAACGTGTACACATGCTGCTCCTCAATATTGGACTCGTAAGGAACGGTCAGCTCAATCAGCGTTAGCTGCTTGGCTGACGAGGAGCTAAGTACGATGTCAGATTGCAAGCCAAACTTTCGGATCATCTCAGGGTATTTGCCACGACCCTTTAGATCTACGGTCAGTTACCAGTCCCTCGCACCATCGAAGACGGTAGCAAGCAGCAAGTCGTCAGATTTACCATTTTTGCGCCCTTCTCGGACGAAGGAAATCTCCATCGGCCTCGGTCTGTGCCCCTCTCTGTTTGCGTTCATTCGTGCCACGTCCACTATGGCGGCCAACTCGGTCAGGATTTTGTTATGCCGCCATGTGAAACGCCGTTGGGTCAGGGCTACCTTACAACCAGACAGCACGTGTTCCGCTTTCTGGACTATTTGGGCTTTCGTACAGAGGGGACAGAACGGGTCGATGTTTTTCCCCCACTTGGCCAAATTGGCACCTGATGGAAAGACATCGTAGAGGAATCGGACGGTGAAGCTTAAGCGCAGTGGTGCCATGCGCCAGATCTCATTCCACTTAATGGATCTCTTCACTACTACTCCCCATGACATCCACTGCGCCTGCTGCGCCTGTTGGGCAGCTTTTCTAACTCTTTCATCAACTTCCCCTTTGCGGATCTCATTAACCACCATGCCCCAGGTCCCACCTACTAAATACACCGTGGAAGTGGCATTGGGGATGCCAGATTTCTTTAGTGTGCCAAGTAAACAATAAGAGAACACAATGTGAGATGATTGGGATTCAAGGGCAAGAGCCAGTTGCACACCACGCATTGTTTGAGATCGGAAGTATTAAAGAATGTGAGGGTTATCATATATTTGCAACAGGATTTGTTTTTTCTTTGAGATTCTTAATATTATTAACGGTCAGTTATTTCCGTAATTTTATTTTCTTAACTGTTGGTGTTGTAGTAGTATAAACGACTCTGCACTGAAATGGTTATTCTTTCATATAGGCATCTGCTGCAAAAACTGAAAGAGTTAAGGTAGCAACTGAGTGGTTTGTTATTGTATGTCAGTGTGGCATAGTTAGTAATAATATCTCGCCATCTTGTGTAATGTATTCTAGAACATCGGTGTCACTCTCTTGTTGTTTATTTCAGAACGATGGATAACTCCAGTGTCCTGCCAAACGTGACCATCCCGTACCCGGACATATCCGAGATCTACGCCAATCACTCACTGTCAGGCACAATAGACAGAGTTGTCACCCCTGTGTTCTACATTATCGGACTTCCAGCCAATCCCCTGTCTGCTTACATCTGGTTACAGCGGAAGACCCGCGCCAACAACTCCTCGGCCATCTACCTAGGAGTGTTGTCCATCTCCCACGTGGTGTTTCTCTTTCTGCACATACTTCAGGAGCTGCGGTATGCCTGGGGCATCAGAACATACGACGGTTACATCTCATGCGAGATTTTTAACATGGTGTTTTGTATACCTCAGTACTTGGCTCCGTTGCTAGTGTTGGGGTTCACAGTTGAACGATATATCGCTGTGTGCCACCCCTTTGCTAAAGAACGATACTGCACGGTTCGGCGGGCTGTCCTAGTGGTCGTCTGCTTGCTTGTTTTCTGCATTCTCATCAGCACTCTGCAGGCCTACTTCTGGACATACGATGAGAACAAACAGATCTGCAACCACAGACCGGAACTGTATGAATCGCCATTTATTGAAATCTGGACCTGGTTTACCGAGTTACTGCTCTTTGGAGTCGCTCCCCTTGCCGCTCTTGTGTTCAACATCCTCGTGATTCGTGAGATCCGAAGCTTGACAAGTGGCGGCCCAGCCCACATGGGGCCCAGTGGCAGCAGTCAAGCATCCACTGTCACCCTCCTCAGTGTGTCCTTCTATCTTATATGCACATGGCTTCCTTACACCATAGTCTACTCAATGAGTAAACAGTTCCCCATTGGAGAGTTCCCTATTCAGTTGGAAGCTGTATGGAAAGACCCAACGTGGCAAAGACATTTCTTCTATGTAACCATCAGGAACTTTGTTACAGAAATCACCCTTTCAAACTCCGCCTGCTATTTCTTCATCTACTATGCAACTGGCAAGCACTTCAGGGACAAAGTGCATGAACTCTTGTGTCCAGCGCAATGTACCAATGCAAGTAACAGAAGCCACCATGACAAGTCCTATATGTCTGTGTCCAAAAACAGCCATTTTAATGGAAGCTCTGCCACATGTGTGTAAATATGATTTCTGTACTCACTACAAACGACTACTGGGAAATACACGCATCTCGTGATGAAGGAAACGTTAGCAGTTAAGAATTCTGGATTTGACGACAAGGTTGCCGCTATCATTGTGACAAATCAGCCATATGCCAAGTAGACAGACCCTACAACAGTGGAGTACTGGGATGACGGGTCTGTCCATATGAGCTATATGAGCCGGAATTGCCTAGAACACAAAATGTCCCGGTATTTTGGTACCGATGATATAACACACTAGAAGCTGAATATACACCATCATTTCATACGTGAACAGACTAAACTATTAGGGCAATGCGGTCCGCGGACCTGCTCCTTAAGTTAGATTTTTTTTTCTGTGCAGACTGCCACTGAATGCTTCCTTGGAAGGTTTAATAATTACACACAGGAACAGTTAGACAGTCATGCATTTAAAGAGAATCAGAACATATAACCACCTGTGCAAAATGCCTTCAGCAGAGACACACGAGTACAGGGATACGATGTTAGGCCAATCTCCTTTCGCAGCCGAACAACCTACGAGGACTGATATAGTCGATATCCCGCGAGAGTATTCAGGGTTTCCAGTCACACCTCTGGTGCCTAGTTTAGTAAGACCATGTCGATCCCAGAGTCTTTTGGTTAGGCAAAGAATCCACCACTACTGGGGATTGAAATCTGATCCGGTAAAAATGTCCGAATACAGCACAGCTAAGCGCTGTTTCAGCCAGAAGATTGTATTGTGCAGTTTTCTTGGGCCATATTGGTGATCATGTTTATATGAACATGCAGTTGTTAAGCATTCTGAGGTAGAAATGAACATAAATTGGTTTTTTGTTTTTGTTTTTTGTAACGACATATAAAAATATAGTTAAGGGTGTTTAAATGAACATGCAGTATTCATGTCTTCTGAGGTGGGAAAGATACATTCGTTTTTGTATCGTCACATAAAAATCTAGTCATACCTGACATCATTCATTGACTCTGTGGCCTATCGTGTTCACGTGTTGACATTTGCGACACACAAACCTAATTATTCATTGTTTCTGATGTGTATCTAATTTATGTGTTAACGTTTGTCACATAAAAATTAAGTCATGGATGAAGTAATCTATTGAATCTGTAGCCAATCATGTTCATGCCTTGATATTTGTCACATAAAAACGTAGTCAGAGCTGATATTCATTTCTCAATTACCAGTCTTGGTCATAAGTATGCGTTTGTCACATAAAAACTAAGTCAGGGCTGACATAACTCATTGACTGTATGGCCTGTCTTGATCGCGTGTTGATGTTTGCTGCATTAAAACCTAGTTAGACCTGACATCATTCATTGACACTGCGGTCTGTCTTGTTC
This sequence comes from Cepaea hortensis, assembly GCA_963921405.1. Taxonomy (NCBI): domain Eukaryota; kingdom Metazoa; phylum Mollusca; class Gastropoda; order Stylommatophora; family Helicidae; genus Cepaea; species Cepaea hortensis. The sequence continues at coordinate 200,201,137 of OY992877.1, forward strand.
GTGTGTTGAAATGTTATAACATATTACATCTAGGTGAGTTTTGGAGTTAAGGTAATGCACATAAATATCAGTTGATTTACATTCTTGAAGTCATTTAAATACAATCATAATTCACATGTCGTTATCAGCAATCTTGGAAATCAAGGGACAGAAGTAGAAATCAAGGGACGTAGTATAGACTGAGAAATTGAAAGCTGTTGGGGCAATGGAATTAGACTGTTCTGCGTTCATAAAGTGGCATTCATTGGCACCTTGCCGTCTTGACAGACGATAGTTTGTACTTTAAAAATGCATAATAACTTTTACCTATGGCGGTAGCTAATGTGACTGATAAGGCCAATTCGCGCTGTAAATGTCCGTTCACAGTGGGTGCATGTGAACACGTGGTTATTTCCACCATCATGTACCATCTTACGTCTCACACGCTCGGTGTGTGACTTATCTGCAAAAATTTTCTCCTTTGTGTTTATTCCATTTCTGATGTTTGCCCTCCATGCGACACGTTCAGCGGCGACCTGCTCCCAGTGTGCCTTATCAATGCCTGTATCAATCATGTCCCGCTTACACACATCTTTGTATCGTAGTAGAGGCCGACCCTGAGATCTCTTACCCATCTGTAATTCACCAAAAAATATGTCCTTTGGTATTCTACCATCATCCATCCTCCTAAGATGTCATATCCATCTAAGTCTACGAATACTGAGCATGGAATAAACCGTCACACGACCTGATCTTTCCAATACTTCAGTATTTGTGATTTTGTCTTGCCACTTAATACCAAGAATTCTTCGCAGACACCGCATATGAAAGCTGTTTAAATTGTTCTCTTGGTGTGAGTAAGTTGTCCAGGTTTCACTGCCATAAAGGAGAGTACTAAGGACACAGGCTTGATAGACAAGGACTTTTGTTTTGGTAGTAAGCTTCCTGTTCTCCCAGACTCTTTTTCTTAACCTGTTCATTGTTGTTGCTGCCTTACCAATCCGGATGTTGATTTCCTGATCTAGGGATAATTTGCTATTTACCACTGATCCTAGATATGTAAAATGGTCTACCATCTCTAGTTTGGCGTCATCAATAAAGATTGATGGTATCCCATGTGCACCTTGTGACATAATCTGTGTCTTCTTTTTGCTAATTGTTAAACCAAATTCAGAACAAGCATCTGAGAATGCAGATAGTAGACATTGCAATTCTTCCTCAGAGTGGGTCGTAACTGCAGCATCATCTGCAAAAAGCAACTCTCTGGTCAGTACCCTCCTAATTTTGGTCTTGGCCTTCAATCTCTGAGCATTGTAGAGGCTGCCATCTGAGCGTGAGTGAATGTATACACCACCATCCTGATCACGAAAGGCATATTTCAGTAGAAGTGAAAAGTATATTCCAAAGAGGGTGGGAGCTAGTACATAACCTTATTTAACTCCACTCTTGATTTCAAACTCTTCAGAAGTTGCACCATCAAACTTGATTATACCATTCATGCCTGTGTGGAACGATTCCACAATGGACAGAAGAGTTGGTGGGCAGCCAATCTTCTTTAGTGCCTTGAACAGACCCTCACGACTGACCAAATCAAATGCCTTTGTGAGGTCGATGAAGGCAATAAACAGTGGTTGATTCTGTTCACGGCATTTTTCTTGCATTTGTCGCAATGAGAATATCATATCAATGGTAGACCGGTTCTGTCGAAAGCCACACTGTGATTCGGGGTAGACTTGATCTCCTAGGACTTGAAGTCTGCGTAGAACAATTCTGGCAAATACTTTTCCAACAATACACAGAAGTGAGATACCCATATAGTTGTTGCAGTCGCTCCGATCGCCCTTGTTCTTGTACAGTGTTATGATGCTTGAATCTTTGAAATCCTGTGGGACTTGTCCTTCTCGCCAGCATAGCTCTATTAGGTGGTGGATCTGTAGAGTGAGTGTGTCTTGCCCACTCGTGATAACCTCTATTGGAATCCCATCCTTACCTGGAGCCTTGCCAGATGCAAGTTCATTTATAGCACACTTAACTTCTGTTATGGTGGGAAGTGTGTCCAGGTGGTCAAGAGTTGGTAGAGCCACTATGGCGCTGAGGGCATCATCCGCTAGTTTGGTCTCACTTGAGTAAAGCTCCAAATAGTGCTCTACCCATCTGTTCATCTGCTGTTTCTTATCAGTGATGATTTCTCCAGTCAAGGTTTTCAATGGTGCACTTCTTTTGCTTCCCTTATCACTTGCGATTTGAATGGACTCACATAACTTGATCCAATAAACATGTGCACACTGCTTGGCAGCCTTTTGCACATCCTTCCTAGCTTGCCTTAGCTCACTCAGAGTGTTACACGTTGGTCTTTCATTGTTTCTTAAGAGAGCTATCTTCTTCTTATCAATCAAGGACTGCAGAGTCTCGCTGATTGCCGCAAACCAGTCCTACCTCTTATGATCCACAGTGCCGTAAACCCCTACGGCAGTTTTATAAAGAGTTTCCTTAAGTTGATCCCACTTTTCATTTACTGTACAATTCTCTGGTAGATCGGTGAAAGCGTCTTCAAGTTGCTGTTGAAACTGAAAGCACTTTTCAGGATCGTGAGTGTTAATAATATTAATCATGGGGCTAGATCTGTGTTTAGCTGTGTAGATTCTCTTTGGTCTCAGTCTAACCCTTGCAATAACCAAAGAATGATCCGTAACACAGTCAGCACTGTGGTAACTTCGAGTCAATGATATATGGTTCAAATGTTGTCTCCGTGTGATGATGAAGTCCAGCTGGTGCCAATGGCCGGATCTTGGATGTTTCCATGTGACCTTATCCATCTCTTTTGTTTTAACTGTGGTTTTAACTGCCTGTATTGATCGCATGTTGATGTTTGCTGCATTAAAACCTAGTTAGACCTGACATCATTCATTGACATTGCGGTCTGTCTTGTTCGTGTGTTGAAATGTTATAACATATTACATACAGGTGAGTTTTGGAGTTAAGGTAATGCACATAAATATCAGTTGATTTACATCCTTGAAGTCACTTAAATACAATCAGAATCACATGTCGTTATTAGCACTCTTGGAAATCAAGGGACGGAAGTAGACATCAAGGGACGCAATATAGGCTGAGAAATTGAAAGCTGTTGGTGCAATGGAATTAGACTGTTCTACGTTCATATAGTGACATGGTCACGCTGAAACAATACGTATGCTTCAACATACAACCAAAAACATTTGTCACGAAGCATTATCATGCTATTGGCCTGTGATGCGATAGGGTCATCACATGTTAGGTCTGAACGTGCGGATGAATAGATGTACATTCTTTCCCTCACTTAGTGAGACGACGAACACGGGGGCAAATACCTAGTTTTATCGGGCTCATAACATTATCATCGCAGCTCCCAATCAACTACGCTAAGGCACTCGTTAAACAACTAACTAGGCACACTAAATATAATCGCTAACCATGTCTATCACCCAGATGAACTATGGAAAGTGCTAAAAATAGTACAGTTAGCATCCAGCCATTTTCATAGTGCCAAAGTTGCCAGACACCTACATTAACTAAGCACAGATCAAACAGCAAACATATCGGTACAATGTAAAGTGTTTGAATTAGTTGCCAGACATTGTACTCGTATTGTGTATACAGTTTTGCTTAGCTAATCGATGTGTCATCGGTTAAGGGTAGCCCAGTTTGACATTTGCTAAAACATGGTATGTTATTTAATAATTAATAACACTGTTTTATTTGGTTTTGGCGTGTTATTTTATCATTACTAATAGCGTCAGACTGTTGGTGTGAGGTGTATTGATTTATAATTAGTAAAACCGATTTGCTTTATCTATAACATGTTTTATTTGATCACTAGTAAAATCAACATACCTTACCTATGTCATGTGTTATTTGATAATGAAAAATAGTGATCATCTTCATATATGACATTTGTCATCAGACCATTTGTAACATCGTTTTACTTTAGCTTTGACTATTTTACATAATTAGTAAATGCATTTTGCTTGCAAATTTACGTTATGTTACAATTAGTAAAACCTTTTTACTTTGGTTATGACATGTTATTTGACAATCACCAGAAGTGTTGAACATAAGCAATAACTATAGCAAATTAACAGACCCTTTACGTCGCCTTGGGTAGCATTTGGTATATGGTGATATCCCCACATTGCTAAAGTCCAATGAGTGTGTTGTATGTCCATCAAGAATGATGATGACCATTCACTTCATCCAGTTGGGTTGGGACGCTGAGGTGTTTCTAGGGCACCAGGGCCAGGTTCTATACTGGCCAAGACCTATTAACACGTCCTCGCCGTGCTTCATGGGCAACAGGTCCCTTCGGGGTCCTGGCTAACGTAGTAGGATAGCTGATTCTTCCGGAGTCGGAGAGTATCTGCCTGCATGGCGAGAAACCACTAGTCTGCACGCCAATAAGCCAGACATGGGACAACGGATACTCACGCAAACCTCAGGTCCGGTATGACATCACACTGACGTCAGACAGAAGGATGTCTTCATCCGACATACAGGACCTTGCGCTGGCGTTCATAGCCAGCGAACACAAGCAAGCAAGCATCCAGTGGGATTGAAAGTATGGAGCCGTGAGTTCTAAGATGGCTGATAAGGTCTATTTTGACTCGAAATGTTCTTTGACAATGTGGGCAAAGAATGCTTGACATGCCAGGAGTAGGACCTCCTGCAGTGGTTTTTATGTCCAGCCTTTTCTTCACAGTTCTTGATTCACAAGTGACTGCACCCTTGCGTACTGATGTACGCCACAAATTTCGGTCTTTGGCAGCAGTCTCCCAGGTTTCATAATGAATTCCAAAAGCTTTCAGTGCGATTTTCAGAGTGTCTTTAAAGCATTTCCTCTGGCCGCCTTGTGAGCGTTTACAATGCAGTTCGCCGTTAAAAGAAAATTCGTTTAGAGAGCCTGTGATCTGGCATGCGAGTTACGTGACCAGCCCAGCAAATCTGTTTCTTCATTAGTAGAGTATGGATACTGGGCATGGACGCACTTTCTAGGACTTCAGTGTCTGGGATATTGTCTTGCCATTTAATCTTCAATAGCTTCCTAAGGCAGACTGTGTGGAAGTGGCTTAATTTCCTAGCATGTCGCTTATAAACAGTCCAGGTTTCACAAGCATATAGACTTTCAGCTTTTTATTTGCAGGCTTACTCCATTTCTGTCCCATACATTCTTGTACAGTCTACCAAAGGCTGTGCTGGCCTTGGAGATTCTTGCATTCACTTCGTCATCAGCTGTGGCAGCTTGTGACACAGTGCTGCCAAGATAGGTGAATTTGTCCACAACACTTAGTCTATGACCATTCACCTTGATATTCGAAAGTCCAATGGGCACTAGATGGATGATGTGGTCAAAATCATGCCGACTGTCTTTACTCCGCGGAACATTTTTTCTGACCAATGTTAGATTTGGTCGACTTGAGGAACCATGCCAATGTTTAACAATCCGCTTTAATGGAACATCGAACATTTGATCACTGGGCAGTTGGCGGACGTACAAGCCACTGAGCATCCGAGGTTCCAACTTTAACAATGGCACGTGGTATTTGGTATTTAGTAAACACGCGTAGGTTTCGCTCAAACGTACAGTGTTCGTTTGGTGATTGGTGAAGTCATCATACGTTGTTCTAGAATACAGTACATTAGTCAATTGTGTGTAGCTTTCACTATAACTTACAATGTCTGTTTGTGACTGGTAAAATCAACATACCTGTTGTTAGGATGCAGTACATTAGTCGAGATCAACCTCATCTATGGCAGTGAAGTGAATAGTATGTTGTTGAGAGTAGGGTCTTGTGTGCGCAACATGTGTCACAAATTCAGCTAGTCTTGAGCAGTGCAGCAATAGGTATTCAACTGATTCCTCATTCTGGTAGCAGAGCCTATAGTTCGGTTCACGCAGTGGATTGATTCTGTGTAGATGTTTGTTGACTGGGCATGGCGTCTGCTTAGCTGGAAGATTATATTAGATTGGTTTGCTCACAATGGTAACTCTTTAGTCTCGACAGAAGCAGACAGTCCACAATCTGAGGACGCATCATAATTAAAAGACAACAGCCGCATGTCGTCACAGCAGGAAAGTAAGAAGGAAATGAGATCGGAGAAAGTCTACAGAGACGATGCAAGTCAGCTTGATGCAAAGACACAAAGAGACACATGAATCATAAATTATTGACAGTATGCGAACACGAGACTGTGAACTTACGATTATCATGTGTGTAACCATAGCGGAATAGTTACAGAGATTGAGACTAGGAGAAAAGATTTACAAATGTCTGACACACCTGCACAAAGAAACAAGTGTATTATAAATTATTGGCAGTAAACTAAACTCTCTGGAGATGCCAACAAGCTTACGTTGACTGCTGTTTTATTTGCATTCACTCAGACTGACATTTGAAGGTGAACAAAGGAGAAGAAGATGCTGATTAGGGTTGCAGGCAAAAATTAGTACACATTATCAACTCTGTTAAAATGTTTTTCACAGCTAGTAGCCTGCAACCCATATTTATGTAGATCAGTTAGTTACCTTCTCGTCTTTCTCAAGGGCTTATGGAACCGTAAGACAGGAAATGTGTAAAGTAGGCTATTTTCAATGTGAGGATTCATATGTTGATGCTATCTGGCGTTGACATATGTTCTCATTTGATTATATGTCATTAAGAAACAAGCAGTGAGTGCATTCTTCTTCTTCTTCTTCTTCTTCTTCTTTCGTTCGCTTGAAATATGTCTATATCTGCAGTGTTGTCCATGTTGTCTGCATTCTTCTTATTATTCCTCTTCTTCACTACGAATTAGCCTATTTCTGAAATTGTGCTTTCTTTATTAACTGCATTATTTTATACAGGTCCTACAAGAGGCAATAGAATTTGCTTTTTAGCAAAGTCCCATCGGGTTGTAGAATCTGGGCTGTACCTGGCACAGTATAGTAGAATGTACACCCAGCGCTGATAGGATAACAATGGCAGATGAGATGAGAAAAAAGATGGTTGTAGATTATGTTCTGCAGTAGTTTCATTGTTGCTGCTTCAATTACAAAAATATATTTGTTTGGTGTGGGGAAATATTGTTAACATATGTATGAGCATGCAAAATGTGTGTAAATATATATATATTGTGTTTGTAAAAATGTAAACAAAAAAACAACATAGTGTGCATATAGCTTATGTATTGTTTCAAATATGTATTAACCACTTATTTATTTCTCACCATTCGTCAGAGATTTACATTAGTTTATTATGTACTAGTTATGTGTCTCACGTGCCTGCTGTGATACAAAGACGTCTGATGTGCTGTCCTACTTCTGTTTACTAAATGTCATATAATCATCGGTTGTGTGGGTGAGTGGGTGGTTGGTTGATTGGTTGCTTGGTTGCTTGGTTGCTTGGTTCGTTGGCTGGTTATTTGTTCTTTATTGGTTGGTTGATTGATTGGTTGGTTGATTGTTTGGCTGATTATTTGGGTGGGTGAGTGGGTGGTCGGTTGGTTGGTTGGTTGATTAATTGGTTGATTTGATTGGTTGGTAAATTAACTGTATAGCTTGTTAATTGGTTGATTGATTTGTTACCTAGTTGGTTGATTTGTTGGTTGACTGATTAGTTGGGTAGGTGGGTGAATGGGTGGGTGATTCTTTGGTTGGTTGCTCGGTTTGTTGGCTGATTGGGTGGTTGTGTGAGAAGGTGTGTTATTCTTTGGTTGGTTGGTTGGTTGGTTTTGAACGCAGTATGCGAGATTACTAATTTCGCCTGTAATCCCTTCGCCACGGAGCAAGGTTGATTGCCATTGCTTAATACACAACATGCAAAAGCAGGATGCGAAACTAATTATCATTTTCTCTATTGTAAAGTAAATTAATCCATATAAATACACTTGTAACAGTAGGGGGTATCTGGAGATACTTTGTAATGTTTAGGAAAATGTTTTCACTTCTGCTGCTCCCTGTATTCCCTACTGGAACGTTGGCACGCAATCAACTCACGCCGAGCCGGTCCTAAGTGTGGCTAAATCCTGCAGCTTCATCCATGTCTCTCTTAACGATGTAAAGCATGTATATCGATTGGTGGGCCACCTATGTGCAATCTGCGATTTGCGGATGACATTGATCTTACGGCTGGAACAGAATTAGAACTCGACGATCTCTCCGCAAGATTAGAGAAAATATCAAGATCATATGGAATGCAAATTAGAATTTTAAAAAGCCAAGATACTGGCGAAAAGCTACAAGGAACATGTGATAAACAATAACAAAATAAATGGGCAAACGTTAGCAGAAGTGAATTAATAGCTAGGGTTTATATTTGCACTAAGAAATTTGTGGAAATCAAAAGAATTAAATCCGCACCAGTGTACAGTGATTAACCTAATTACTACAATTCATTTATTTTTACCTGTGTAGAATGAAAAGAGGAAAGGACCAATGTTCACGCGTTGGGGCTTATTTGGTCTATGGTTAGTTATTTATTGAACAATTGGTACACGAAGGGTAGATGTCAGTGTGGTTTTAATTTGAACTCATGACCAGCGTGTCGACATGCAAGTGTAATATAGAAAGGCTAAAACTCAATGACAGAATCACCGAGGGGGATCTCGTGGAGAAACTAAACAAATTCCTGTGGATTATGAGGTTAAGACAGGACGCTGTCCTTGGGGAACAAAACTTGTTAATAATATAACTTGAAAGACCTTATGGAATCGTCAGGGCAAAAGAAATAGAGGATGAAATAATTACACATTGAGAAAATAATTGACTGGCACCTTGCTGTCCTGACAGACGATAGTTTGTAAAACGGAGTTATACCTCTCCATAACACAAAGCCTGGGCTGAATCTAGAGACCACGTGTTGCCCCTGCAGCATGATCCCTCTCTCGGCCAGTCTAGTTTACTCCAGAAGAAAGGTAACACCAATACGTCTGGAACAAGACAATCTGCAGAAGCTGCCGAGCAAAAGCAATACTCTGCCTGTCGAAGCTTCCATCCTAGACCAGTTGTCTACCAAGGCTTAGGGCCTGGTCTGCCTTGCCATGACATTTAGTCTTTAGGTTGCATTTCCTCGCACAAGGATAAAGCTTGTAGCCTCCCAATTGCACCCCTCCGTCCGAAGCCGTTGGCACAATGTGGGGTGTCGGGTTTGGAGAACGCCGTTCAGCATTCGGCGCTAACAGAAAGCAGGTAATACCATCTACTGTCATACGGTAGCTCGGTCATATCTGACTAAGACCTGACACCAGAGAAGAGAATTAGAGATAGATGAATAACATGCGGACATGGAAAGAGCTGCAGGAGATAGCAAAAGAAAGCAGGGTCAGTATGATATGGCTGAAGGGCTAGGTTCCATTGGTGGGATACCAATCAGAATAAAAAGTTAGAATGGCCCCAGTAGTTGAGACTACAAGTTCGGATGCTGTAAAAGTGATCATGTTGCTCTCAGTATTTCTCAAATGTAACTTCTGGTTAGAGTCGACGTGGCAGAAAGGATAAGCGTGCTCAGTCGTAAACTTCGGGTACGCTGATCATGGGGTCAGGAGTTCAGTCTCTACACCGGCATGAAGCTGGACTTAAACGTTAACTTCTCGTTCAGAGAGCCATGGTAAACTACTGATCGTAATTTTTTTTTTTAACATCAACTTGGGGTTTATGGTAACGTCCTGTAAAGGACATGCAACATTTTGTTTTTTTAACTTTTGGTAATATCTGTGTTGACATGTGGTAGAATTTTAAATTACAAGTTGATGTAATTTACAATCCCAAACCATGTCCCTAAATTTACCCCCAAAAATGAGTCTGTAAAATTTGATTGTGAATGTGTATACTAAAAGAAGTCCGTGTTTTCATTACTGTAGAAGTGTACATTAATGTATATTATACCATCATGCATTGCATTGTGTTTTTTGTTTTTCTGTCGACAAGAGTTCAGAAAGTCGAAATTACCTCTTCACTAACGCTTTGTCGTTGTTTTGATGTTGCAACATTTATGCATAATAATTTACAGTTTATAAATAATTGATTACCAGTTATAAATGCCAATTATAATACGGCTGATTATCAAAAATTGGCCGATTATCAAGAATTCCCTTCGTTGCACTCGGGTCCATGCCATCTTGTAAGTAAAGGACTTCTGTCCACGCCTTGAGGCCTGCTTAAATATGAAAAGTTCAGTTAGTTGCACGCACTTTACAGTACGTCGCAGTCAACAGCAGCATTTTTGGCTGTTTGTGATTTACAAAGTAAGTTTTCATTCAGTAGTTTGCCATTGCTTTCTGAACAATCGACACTCATACCGTTCATTGAAAACTAACGCAATGCAGTCTACTTCCAAATCGCCTGCAGCTGTGTTACGAACACGGTATGCGGCATTGCATTCGTAATCCCTTTGCAACAGCCAAGTAAATAAATGTAAAGGACCATTTTTACACGCCATGAGGTGTCCTGGTGACATGGTGGATACCCCCATAATTGTATAGATCAATCCGCACTCGACAGGGATGTGGTCAATATCCCACAGATAGCCTTTACTTCCCAGAACATGACCAGAAACCAACATGTCATGACAAGACAACTCGGAAAAGAAACATGTAAACCATGTTTACCCGAAAATAAGACTTACCCCTATAATGAGCCCTAGTACAATTTTTCAGGATGCTTTCAATATAAGACCTACTCCTAAAATCAGGGGTGGCCAAAACGAGGCCCGCGAGCCGCATGCGGCCCGCCGGGAGTCATATTGTGGCCCGCGGAGTGGGAAACGACGATGTGGTCGAAGCTGTAGCAGGCTTGCTTGTTTACTTAAGTTAACAAAAAATAAAAAAAATTAGGCGCGTGGCTCAGCAGGAAATATTATTTCTGAAATTTGGCCCGCCTACTGAAAAAGTTGGCCACCCCTGCCTAAAATAATCCCTAGTGAAGATCGCCAGCTAGAATGTGAGACGTGTTGCCGAATGGCGAGTCGGAGTACAGACGCCACTGGTGCGCACTTGATAATGAATGGATGTGGTTCATAATTCAATACGTCACTCGTGTGAAATAAAGTTACCAATAAACTACGTGCAGGCTACATGGACAAGAAACGCCCATTTAAGGAAAGCTTTATTGGTGGACATGAGCGACTGGGACCAATGGTTCTACGGGACATGGAGTCGTAAGAAATTCATGCCGAAATTTGGAGAGCTATACTATGTTCCAGAAGAAGATGACATGACTGTATTTGAATAAATGTAACATTCTGTACAAGAATAAATGTAGATTTTTGTATCTGAAAAAAAAAATAAGACATCCCCCGAATATAAGCCCTGATGCATTTTTTAAAGCTAAAATTAATATAAGACCCGGTCTTATTTTCGGGGAAACACGGTAGTATATTGGGAAATGAAACCTGTATAGTATACAATGAAAGGAAACCTGTATACTACACCACCTGCACACCTTTTTTTTTTTTTGTTCTCTTGAACTCAAGCTTAATCCATATACGTGCCGCTACTTCTTGTGCACTGGACTGATTTTTGCGTGTGCAATAGCTTTGACTATTACCAGTGTCCTTGTAACTGACGTCCCCAAGTCAAGTACGAGAAGTCAACTTTTTAGTCAAACTAACCAGTGTCGGAGATGAACCCGCTACCTCGGCATCAGTACGCCGGAAGTGTAAAAGCAAGTGTTAATATCCATTCGGCCATGCAGACCTCTTATTATTTATTATTATATTTGAGGTGTTATGATATTAAAAGCCAAGGACCCAACGCAACTCCGCGAGTCGTACTTGGTACATGGTGCTAGACCCACCTCTTTATGGATCAATCTGCACTCAGTTGTGATGTTGTCAATATGAGACTGGCCACGGTTACTTCCGGGGACGCTTCGTGATACTCATTTCATACTGGGTCGACCTGGACGCCCAGATTAATTTTTGAAAACTTCCTGCCTTTATGAAGATTCGAACACATAACAACTAGATCAGTAGGCAAGTGTGCTAGCCACTGTATTAGCTTCCTTTGTGATGTCACTGGGTTAATGTAATAAGTCTTCGTTCTATTTCGTTGTCTCCTATGAATAATAAAACAAACTTTGTCACATGTTTCAGCGATGTCGTTTGTTATTCAATTAAAATGAGTATTGGAAATTGCTTTTGTGGAAGTTCTGCTTTTCTTTTCTTCTTAAAGTATACGATGGGTGAATCACCGACAACACAGATTAAAATTGGAAAGCCTTATTATAAATCAGTCACGGGTGACCAAATGGGCGTTGCAGTTATAGAGCCTTCGTCAGCACAAAAATAATGTAAACAAACACTGATATACTACACAACACTATACAAAGTTACTCAGCTGATTCTGTCTGACTTTATGTGTCTAGATGTGAGGATGTGTCTGTGGGTGTGGATGGGGTAAATGTGAGCGGGTGGAGGATGTATGTGTGGGTGGTGAGGATGTTTGTAGGTGGGGGATGTGTGGGTGGGTGGGGAGATGTGTGTGTGGGTAAGAGATGTGTGGGTGGGGATGTGTATGGGGAATGCATGTGGGGGATGTGTGGTGGGTACTCCTTTCACCATCTGTGCACTTCTCTCTGGGCATATGGTTGGAGTATGCTCACATTTTTTTATTTTTTTTTTGCGATACGTTCATGCCGTGAGGAATGGAGGGAAAAACAATGTCAAGCACTCGGTTCTTGTATTAACGCGATCTTGAAATAATCTTAATTTCCCCCCCCCCCCCTGGAAACCCTAAAACTCCCTCGGAGGGAGGAGGGGGGGTATACTTCCCCACCAGCTGAGAACCACTGTTCTAGACTATTCTCAACCAACCAGGCATCTGCTGAGGTTCGCACAATTCATTTTCAATATGAATTACGAATGTCCTTCAATCAACTGCACGAGCTATAATATATATTCTCATTCAATAATGAATTCATTGCAAAAATTATTCAAATTCGGTTTACAAGGTCAAGGTAAGTAAACAGCCCTTTTCACACAATGATTCTTAATGGGTATCTGGCACTAGCCTCAAAGTTTTAGACTAACCGCATTAGACCAACCGCTTTAGACCAACCGCTTTTGACCAAACGCTTAAGACCAACCGCTTTAGACCAACTGCCACTTGATGTGTGATGTAGTCTGTATCACAGCGTCTGTCTTTACTTCCCACGAAATTCCATGGCACCTATTTTAGGCTGGGTAGATCTGGAAGAACAGGTCAATGAAGAAATATCCCTACCTGGAATAGGATTCCAACACGTGACCACTACGCCGACAGACAAGAGTTATCGCCACTGCGCTACTACGGCTACCTGAGGTCAAGGAGGGCGCTCTATGAAGTGCATGAAAGTTCAATTTTAAACTTGGTTGGACAGAAATGAATGTGTAGGGGAGACTGGGGAGAAATGGACATAGGGGAGAAATGGACCACCCCCTCTCTGGCCCCTGGCTGTGATGCAATGAAAGTGAAACCATAATAAGTTTGTTTTCCACATCAAACATAGTCCGAATTTTTCATTTGCCATCGACTTCCCGCACAGGTCGTTCCCACGCAAAGTTTGAAAAATTTTCTGCACTAAAGTTTCTTTTTCCAGTTCCAGACACCATCGTAAAGCAGACGCATAGTCAGGAATCAGGACAAGGTAATTACGTTAATATCTTTATTTACTTGTTATTTAAGAGTTCATATAAAAAATATAGCATATAATATTAGATTTAAGAGACTTTATGGCTGAATAGTTTAATACATTGATGGGGGAGAAATGGACCGGTTCATTTCTCCCCATGGTTCATTTCTCTCCATAGAAGAAATTGACAAGACAGTCTGTTGTTATTAAAAGTGTTAAAGATTGCATTCGAATATCAGCATTATTGATTCTTTATAATACTGGGGTCTAAATCTAGACCAATAAAACTGTTAACAAATTTGATTTCAGTGATTTATTAAAGATGCACGCCATTCGTGCTATGATCAGTATTTCTTTGCAAATGATAGGCTTACCATTCAAAATGTTATATAATTCTGTCACTCTTTTGTTTCAGATGCCAAGATTGTACATCAGAAACACCAACAAGGGTCTCGTTACGGAGGAACGTATGAGAGAAGCTGTTAATGCTGTGAAAAATGGAATGAAAGTGAGGAAAGCTGCAAGGGAGTACGGCATTGCTCGCTCTACCCTCAATAACAATCTTACAAAAGACAGAGAAGGAAATGGTCTGCCTACTAGACTCGTACCAAATTATAGGCATAGCCTTGTTTTCACAGCTAAGCAAGAAGCTGATTTTGTTAGTTACTTGAAAGATTGTGCAAGAATGTTCCATGGACTAACAACTAGAAACGTTCGTATTTTGGCGTACGAGATGGCGAAAGTCAATAACATTGCACATCCTTTAACCTGGGATGAGCAAATGATGGCAGGGAATGACTGGCTTTGTGGATTTTTGCGACGGAATCCCGAGCTGACCATAAGGCAACCTGAGGCAACATCTCTGGCTAGAGCTACAGCTTCCAACAAACATAATATTTGCACCTTCTTCAACATTGTGAAGGAAACCATTACAAAATTAAATGTGAGTGGAGCTCAAATCTACAATTTGGATGAGTCAGGTCTGACCACTGTACAGAAAGTGCCAAAAGTAATTGCCCCACGAGGAGTGAAGCAAATATGCCAGGTGACATCCAGAGAAAGAGGAGAACTGGTCACAATCTGTTGCATTGTGTCAGCTGCGGGTCACATTATCCCTCCAGTTTTTGTGTTTCCCAGAAAATGTTTTAAGAATTTTATGCTTGCTGGAGCACCTGAAGGTTCCCTTGGCCTTGTGAATGAATCAGGTTGGATGACCCGTGATAATTTCGTCAAAGTTATAAATCACTTCATTAAGCATTCAAGACCTTCCAAAGACTTCCCTTTGATTTTGATCTTGGACAATCACGATTCCCACATTTCATTTGAATCACTTGAACTGTGCAAGAAAAACAACATTCATGTGATCACGTTGCCACCACACACCTCATCTAAAACTCAGCCCTTGGACCGTTCAGTTTTTGGACCCATGAAGTCGGTCTACAACAATGCGTGTGATTCATGGATGATGAAAAATGTTGGGACACCACTGACAATCTATCAAGTTGCAAATCTAGGAGGCCACGCTTTTCTTAAAGCAGCAACTCCCATTAACATTCAATCAGGCTTTGCAGTGTCAGGTATTTGGCCCTTTAACGAAGATGTTTTTACAGAAGATGATTTTATGCCTTCAGAAATAACGAACAGACCCATCAGCAAGGACAGTGAAAATGCCACTTTAGAAAGCAATGAACAGACAGGATCAGCATATCCACATTGTAGTACCAGCACAGATCAAACTGCACAAGAATTTCATGAAAATCAGAAAGAGTGTAATGTTGAGAACCTTGTAGATGACTTGCAGGAAATATCAAGGAGTCTTCAACATAAAGCTACTTCTTCCTTTACTTCGCCTCATGTTTTCAGAGGACTACCAAAAGCTGGTCCGCGAAAAGATTCAAATAATATGAGGAAAAGAGGAAAAACTATGCTGGCTACTTCTACGCCAGAAATGGATCGAATTAGGGAAAGAATGGTGATGAAAGAAAAGGCAGCAAAAGGCAAAAAGGCAAAGAGACAGCTGCTGAAAGAACTTGATGTTGATTCAGATCCAGAAACTGACATTTCGTTTTGTGGTGACACAGATTCTGATGTTTCATTTGGTGAAAATGAGGAGTGTACGGTTAGCTTGACTGGTGTGCGTGAGGTTTTTGAAGGCCAGTGTGTGCTATGTGAATATGGAACAAAGA
>OY992877.1:200221919-200641919 GCA_963921405.1 Cepaea hortensis
AGGAAACTTCAGATACCTTTGCGGCACAACTAGGAAGATAGCAGAAAAATATAATCAACCTAATGGACATATTAAGAACAGAAATGTAAACGTTCTCACCAGCATTAAACTTCAACTAAACAGATGGGCTGAATACTTTGAAGCTAATAAGAATAGACCCGTACCAGAAGGCCCTTCAGATATCGAGCCTGAAGAAGTGGATCTGGATATTAGCTGCGAGAAACCATCTAAAGAAGAGGTTAATAAAGGTATCATCTTCTGTGAGATTTGAAAGCTGCTGGTCAAGTGGGTATCGCAGCAGAGGCCGTAAAAGGGAACGTTGACACCTCAATTCCAAATATTTAGCAGAATCTGGTAAACTTAAGAATTACCAACTGACTTGAGAGAATGGTGTATGGTGTCATAATGTTACTGTTACGTTTTCCAGTGTATTTCTCCTCATAATGTGCCCAAGAATTTTGATTGTCTACGCTGTTTTTTGTTTTGTTTTTTTCAAATCAACGTACAGTTTTCATTTGTTTCTTGAAGGACTGCCTCGTTAGTTTTTTCTGTCCCCTCAGTGTATTGCCATGTTTCTGTGTTCGTCGGCTTATTGTCCATTTTTCACGCGCATGTAATTGTATAGACCCTGTAGAGAACTTTTCAGCGCTGTTTGTCTAATTTCAGTGGACAATAGTCAGTATGTTTTTCATTTTGCTAAAGGCTGTTTTTGCCATAGCTATTCCTGTTCTGGTCTCTACAAGGAACATTCAGTTAGATGTTATGGCTGTTCCGAGATAGTTGCAAAACACCAGGCCCAAATTCAAATTCAGATGCTGGTCCATTAGGTGCATAAAACAGCAATGCAACGCATACGCTTAGCCAGATCAACGCAACTAGTCCATCGAGTTGGAATTAGTTTTTACAAGTAAATTGCGAGTTAGCAGATTCCATATCATTTGAAAAATTAAAAAATGAATAACAAGATCAACGCAACAAGATCCATTCGGGTGGAATTAGTTCAAAAAGTAGATTGCGGGTTGCAGACGTACATATCATTTGAAAAATAAATATAGCATTAACAAGACCAACGCAACAAGATCCATCCAGGTGGAATTAGTTCAAAAAGTAGGTTGGGGGTTGTCAGACTTCCATATCTTTAGATCAATAAATATAGCATCATCCAACGTCTCATCTCATCTCATCCCATCATGTTCCTCTTGTAATTTGCGGTGTCGAGGTGAATTACAAACATCGTGAGAGTGTCCGCTTATGGGCTTCATGTATCGATATTCCCATGGGCTCTGTTATTCCCTGCGTCCATCGTTTACATGGTCGGACTCTTCCTCTGCTTCCCTCTGGTCTGTACATCATTGATTGTTGTGGTATACTGTTAGTTGGTAGCCTACTTGCATGGCCTAACCATTTGACTTGCTGCCTTCTAATAAAATATAGTGCAGCCATAACCCCCACTTTAGTCCTGATTTCTTTATTTCTGATCTTATCTCTTCTTGATACGTTGAGTATTCTTCTCAGGAATCTCATTACTGTTGTTATGATTTTTCTTTTCTCTTTTTCTGTCATTGTCCAGGTTTGGCATTGGTAACATAAAGTTGGTAGGAAGATTGTGTTGTAAAGTGCTTTCTTAGTAGTTATTGATACATGTTTGTTCTTTAGTATTGGTGCCATTTGTACAATGAGTTGGTCACTCCACCTAAAAATAGATGTATGGGAATGTCATGAACATGAAACTAACTACTTCATTATTAGGGTCTTTAATGTAGCGGTCAGTGTGCTAATGGGGAGGTGTCGTATATTTTGAAGGGACTGGCAATCACTAAAGTGCATGACCCATCTCTGTTAAAGGTAGCTGGGCCCCATCCTCTTCTTATATGTAAATAGATCAAGAATACGACCCTTGAAAGATTTACAGACTCGGATTTGGTTATTCGTCTAAGGGTGTGTGGTCCTCTTTTAATAGAAAAGTCATCACTAGGTTTGTCCCCTGTCTTTCCACCTGGTATTTAATGGTATAGCTCACGAACCCCCTTCTTCCATCTTAAGAAATTGTCTGAAAAGACTTTCTCAATAAGAATCAGGTGCAATATAATATGGATTTGGAACAGTTAAAGATGAAGAGTCTCCTGTTCTCTCTCTCCAACTAAGAATTTATCTTATGTGAATGTGTATCTGTTAATTAAACATTCAACAAACACAAGGGAGCATTGAGACATGTTCTACACACAAGATAGAGATTTTCCCACAGATAGTTTGGACTGACAAATTAAGTGGAAGAGATCCTCACATTTAAACAAATTTATTGACTGTGCCAGTTTCTTTTGGCCTATTTGACATTTTCTTCGTTTTTCCATCAGCTGTTGACATTTACAGAATGAAATAGAAAAAAAAACTTTCATAGGACCAAGTATAGTCAGTCAATAAATAATAACATTCATTGTATAGTGAGATATTTTAACTACCAAAATGTGTTATAGTTAACAATTTCTACATCCAACAATAATTCAAGAAAATCATTTTCTGAGAGGGTGAAGTTTGTGGGAGTGATAAGAAAACCTGGTGTGATGAGATGTGGATAAGCCTGGGTCCATGGTCTGATGGATCCACTTCAGGTTGGGCCAGTTTAGCTTCACTGAAGACTTCTCATTCTCTGCTTAAGGCTGGAGTCATCTGCCATCACAGGTGTTGATCATCTCATTCACTCCTCTTCCCTCCTTGTTGGTTAGGTGTGGCTCCAAGACATCACTGTTTAAAATTCATACAGGTATGTATAATCCTTTACAGCATGTTCATAGTGTGAACACAACATAACAAAACAAAAATGATAAGATCAGAAGAAGTATTGTTGTGTTACTTTGGGGTGGGTCAGAGATTATTACACTGGATGCAGCTTCTGTTGTCTGGTACCTGCTGTATGCATTTCCTCAGTGGACCTGTAGTTCAGTGAGTAGTGTACAGTCAGACACAGATAAGAGTGATAATGCGATGTTCCCTGAATCATGGTAATCAAGCTGACAGGCAAGATCAACACAAGTATGAGATGCATTTGTATAAATGGCATACATTTAAACATCCACATGACTCTATTTGTTCTACATTGTGTATATAATTGTTTATCTGTACTTTCCAAGGCAACTACTTCCTATTCTAAATCATTTCCTTGTTCCTGCTGTTGTGGTGTGGAGTTGTGTGGTGTGAAGTGTATTGTGTTGAGTTAACTTCTGTTGTGTGGGGTTCCATAGATTGTACTAATTGTCCTCACATCTACATCAGTTAATATGAGTTTAACTCATCTAGTGTGCTTTTATTGTGGTTCATGTCCAACATACAGAATTTCTGATGTGTATTTGTTACAAAATGTAATCTATACAAGGTCATGACACAATATATTACAAAAAAAAATTATTACTTAAAGTATTTTTCCCTAATACTCTCCTCCTCTCTGTCTACTTATACTTCTCCTACATCTTTTACCAGTGCATATCATGTCCATTCTGTTGGCGACACAGTTGGCTATAGACCAAGGTAATTTTCACCCGTTAGTCTGAGCAGCTTAAGTAGGTCGGCTATCACAAATGGCGTTTGTGAACATAAACCTATTTTAAGCAATGCAGTTGATGTAGTGCGTTGTCTAAATAAAATCTGACACATGAATAAACTAATTTCTATCAAATACTATTTGTTTTCAATTCGTAAAGAGAAAAGGAAGAGTATAATTCCTGTTTCAGTTCTTTAGATTGCAAAATAGACAGAATTAAGTACATTTTTAAGCAAGGTAGTGTTTCGTTTGCACCAGCTGACTATCTCTGCAGAAACGTTTTCCTAGAAGTTTTTGATGAAAAGCATTCGAGTGCATTGGAAATTTCATCTCGTACATTATTCTGTGATAGATTATAGTCATATGCACATAGTGAAGTTGTTAGATGTAGTGTAGAAAGTCAGAGTTTTGCAGTTTTGAGAAATTATAAGATGTCGGTTTCGCCGGGGAAGTGGCACCAGTATTGAAGTTGCGATCGGCAGTTTTTTCACATTTTCAGAGATTTATTTTATCAAAAATACAATTCATTGGACGCACAACACTGGATACCTTTACGTTATACATCGTGGTACCACTTAGATCTGAGAATCACACGCTTACCTCAGACTAGATCAAACTGCCCGTTGTAAAAGTTTGAAAGTTGGACAACACATAGCTTTGGCGACTGCTCGCTCGCTCTGAAGTCATAGAAGTGCGCGGTTTTATTAAAGCGGCGCCCAAGCTGGGGGACGCTATATCCACGTGATGTGTCTCTACCAGTCACATTCTATTCTGTTGACGCTACCTTTTCTATTCTTATCCTGGCATCTGTCTGTCATTAGTATCGCTTAGTGCGTTCGATGTTCTACGGTGCTGTAATTGTTTTGATAATCTCTGGGTTGCTGTGTAACGTTGACGCGCTGAAAATGATGGATAGGTGAATATGTCACATAGCCCCACTCCAGATTGTTCTAGGGTATGGAACTAAGTTTCCAGCATTTACAGTGGTCAAGCTTTTCCTATATGATTTACTCCAATGTATTCTCTCCTGTATCTGATTGACCTGGTTCATCAGACACTGGGTGTCGACTTAGAAAGTCTGCTCCCACATTCATCTTTCCAGGGACATATTCTATCTGGAACGAGTATGGTTGTAGAAGTAGTGACCACCTCATAAGTCTTGCATTCAAATTTTTGGATGCTGCGAGAAACATAAGTGGTTGATGATCACATTGTACAGTGAAGTGTTTTCCATATAGGTATGCCTGAAACTTCTGTACACTCCATACGAGAGCTAAACATTCTCTCTCGATAACACTATAATTCTTCTCCGCTGCATTCAATTTCCTGCTGGCATAAGCTACAGGGAATAGCTCTGATGTTTCATCTCCTTTTCTCTGCAACAGCGTTGCCCCAATTCCTACGTCACTGGCGTCTGTACGCAGTACGAATGGTTGGTTGAGATCTGGCAGATGTAAAACTGGGTGATTGGTTAAGGCTTGTTTGAGTGCTGTGAAAGCTCTCTCACATTCAGCAGACCAATTGACTTTCTCTGGGTTCCCTTTTTTGGTAAGATCCGTTAAAGGTGCTGACAGAGTATTGAAGTCTTTAATGTATCGTTGATAGAATCCACCCAAAGATACGAATGATCTCACATCCTTCTTTGTCTTTGGACGAGGTGCTCTCTGGAGTTTGTCCACGTTTCCTTCCTGTGGAGTTATTAGTCCATGAGATATCTTATGACCTAAAAAGTCCAATTCTTGGAATCCTACTTGACATTTCTTTGGCCTAGCCGTTAATCCAGTTTCTCTGAGTCGTCTGAACAAAAGATGTAGTGTTTCTACATGCTTGTCAAATGTTTCAGTTGCGATCAGTATATCATCCATAAAGTGACTAATGTCTGGATGGTGTAGTGGGTCAAGTAATTTTCTCATCATACGTGTAAAAACGCTAGGAGCATTACTTAATCCGAATGGAAGTACGTTGAACTCATAGTGTCCTCCAGGCGTACTGAAAGCTAACCATGGTCTAACCTCCTCCTTTACAGGAATCTGATAATATCCCTTACTGAGATCAATCCTAGTAAAGTACTTCGCTCGGTTGAGTGCTGTGAAGAGTTTGTTCTGATCAGGCAGAGGTTCTGCTTGAAATTCAGTAATAGCATTGAGCTGTCGATAGTCGATGCACAATCTATGTTCTCCACTTGGCTTTCTCAATAATACGACGCTGGCACTGTAAGGTGATTCAGATGGTGAAATTATTCCTGCGGTGAGTAGCTGTTGTATTTCTTCCTCTAAAGTCTTTTGCTTTGCATAAGGAACTGGGTAAGTCTTGACTCGCACAGGCACTGTGTCATTTAACTTCATGTCAAATTCCTCCAAATCAGTTCTTCCTGGCTTATCTGTAAGTACGTCTGCATACATAACCATAAGTTCCCGAATCTGCTCCTGCTGATCCTTTGTTAAGTTGGGATTAATTTCCACATCCTTAAAGGTCTCTTTGGCTTGCAGTGGGTACTCGACTCCCATTGTTGATCCTTCTTCGACTTCAGTAGCCACACTCATGGCCATCAGATGTGCAGGTTCGGTGGTTGAGGGTCTTTCATTATATTTCTTCAGAAGGTTTATGTGAAATACTTTCATCTTGCCTTTGACAGAAATCTTGTAGTTGGTACGTGAGATTTTCTCCGTCACTACATAAGGTCCTCTCCATCCTATTTGCAGCTTATTCTGACTGGTTGGAAGCAGCAACATCACCTTCTCTCCCACCTCTAACTCTCTATCTTTTGCCTTGCGATTGAAGTAGCTAGCAATTCTTCGTCTGGCTTTACGTAGATTGACATTCGCTTGTTTCCAACTGTGTTGTAAACGATTCTTCAACTCGGCAACATACGTAGATGCAGTCACGACTGTATCGTCTGTATGATCATCAGTCCATGTTCGTAGCAATGCCTCCAATGGCCCCTTGATTGGTCGTCCAAACAACAATGTTGCTGGAGCAAAACCTGTTGAGTGATGGGGTACCTCCCTATAAGCGAATAGTGCTGCGGGTAAATACAAATCCCAATCCTCCGTATTCTCCTGGGCAATTTTGCGCAGAATACTAATCAAGGTCCCGTTCCACCGCTCCACAAGTCCGTTGGATTGCGGGTAATATGGTGAACTAAAGATATGGCGTGAATGAAAAAGTCTAAATGTCTCCTCCATAAGTTTACTACGAAACTGTGAACCGTTGTCCGTCAAGATTCTTTGGGGGAATCCTAGACGTGTGAATATTCCTAATAATGCTTCAGCAACGTGTTTGGAGTCACAGCTTGGCATAGGAACCGCTTCGGCCCACATGGTCGTTGTGTCCACAAGCGTTAATATGAATCGATTTCGCCTCTTCGTTGCGGAGAGGGGTCCGATTATGTCTACAGCTACCTTCTCGAACGGTATTCCTGTTATGGGCAGATCACCCAACATTGCCGGTGGTGTCCGGTGTTTTGGTGATACTTTCTGACACTGTGGGCATGATTTTACAAACCGTTGTATGTCTGCGTTCATCCCTGGCCAAAAGTAGTGAGTTGCAATGCGCTGTGTAGTGGCGTTGATACCCATATGCCCACTAAAGGGTAGACTGTGGCCCATTTCAAGAATCTGAGCCCTGTGTGGAGTTGGTACAACAAGTTGGTTGAACTCTTGTCCAGCTCTCCCTGCTTTCCTGTATAGAAGTGCTGACTTCATAAACAGCTCACCTTTACGTGGAGGTAAATGTGATTTAGGCAGTTTCCTGAAGCAGGGTTCCAAGGTGCTATCGGCTTCTTGTGCCCTCTTCAGTTCCTCCTTTCGAGGGATTGGCGTAGTTGTTTCCGGAGTCTTTTTCGTCTGGGATCGAGTTGTCATCGTCGACATCGCCACAGGTTGAACAGGTTCTCCTAGAATTATAAATCTACATCCAAGAATTACGGGATATATAGGATCTTCTAAGACTGCAGCCTTGATTGTCCCAGTGACATAACGAGATGCTATGCTCACCTTTGCCACCGGAAGAGACATAGTTGCAGAGCTCTTCAGGGGTCCCTGTAATTCGACGATCTCCTCTGTCACCTGTTCCGGGTGAACTAAGGATGATGATACAACACAGTCGTACGATAACCCGGTATCATAGAGACAGGTCGTCTTGAATCCATTCAGCAATATGGACTCGACAACCGGAAGATGAGATGCGGTGTCTTTATGAGGTGTCTGGTTGGACGTTTCATCAGTGTTCACTCCTTTCTCTCTTCGGCTGGCCAAACAAGCAGCTGTGTGTGGAGGTGGCTTCTTCCGACAATTCTTCAATGTGTGTCCTTTAATTTTACAATTAGTGCAGAATAATTTTTCCTCCTTCGCTGTTGTTTGGGCTGTGTTCTGAGGGATGTTTTTGGTTTTCCCATTTTTCTTGGTGCCTAAGTTGCCATCACCTTCCTTTGCTTTTGAAGTTTTATCCTGAGGGGGAATGTTGGCCGAACGTCCCTTACCTCCGATTTCCTTCTGAGATTTCTCAAATCTCTCGGCTAGGATGATGATGCTTTCTAGTCGGTCAGCTCCGTTCTGGGTTAAGAATGCTTTCATTTCATTCGACATCTTTCCTTTTAGCTGATCTATGATGATCATCTCTCGGAGCCCTTCAAAACTCTCATCAAACCTACCTAGACTTGCCCATCGTTGAACATAAGATTTCAGCCTTTCAACTAATTGCGCATAACTTTCGCCCGGTTCTTTCCTTGCGGTTTTGAATCGAACTTTGTAAGAGTCCCCGTCCACTTCGAATCGGCTCAAGAGTGCCTTTTTGAGTGTTTCGTAATCCTGTTGTTCTTCTCGAGTGAGTCTAGAGAACACGTCATACGAGGTAGACCTTAAAGCTTGCGATAGTTTCGTCGCCCATTTTTCCTGTTCTAGACCACAACTGACGCACATAAGTTCGAAACGTGATAAAAAAGCCTCGACATTGTCCGTCTGTTCATTAAATGGTTCTAGTGGAAATGACATCGCTCCGGAATTTTGGTACGAGACGTTGGAATGTTGTTCTGTCACTGGAAAACCTAGTGAGTTTGAGGGGGTGGGGGGAATCCCTCCCTCTAGTCTTCGGATCTCCAGATCAGTCTCCATTCTCTTCAACTCCAGTTGATGTTGACGTTCTCGTTCCCTATCCCTTATTTCATCTTCATGTTTCCTTTGTTCTAACTCATAAGCTTGTAGGCGTTGTTTCTCCTTTTCAGCGATTTCAGCTTGAAGTTTCTGTTGTTCTAATTCATATGATTGTAGGCGTTGCTTCTCCTTTTCAGCGATATCAGCCTGAAGTTTCTGTTGTTCTAATTCATATGATTGTAGGCGTTGCTTCTCCTTTTCAGCGATTTCAGCCTGCAACTTCTCCCTCCTGTCGAATTCATCTGATACAAATTTAGCCAGCTCAGGGCCGTCTAAATTGCATAGCTTGCCTATTTCTACTGTCTGGGCACGGAACTTAGCAGCCTCGGCCATGCTATATTTTTGTTTACCCTATCTCTTTGTAAAAAAAAATAATACTGTGCAGTTTGCTCAGGTCTGGGTAAGCCTGTCACTTCCCGGATCTGAAATTATACAGCATAACATGCACAATATTAACAAGCAAAAACTAACTAATGTCCGCTGACCCAAGTAAAATAGTTCTTATACACCACGAGAATCTGACCTAAGAAATAATTGCAACTTAAATTCTTGTCTTTCTGTCAATGCTCCTCAAGCTAAAGACAGAAGCAAAGAAGTACCCAGAATGATTGCACTCTTCCCAAAAGAACCTGAAATTTTGATAGAGATTTCCCTATGGAGAAAAATTTTTCCCAGTCGGTGATGAAATTCTCTAAGTCCAAATTCCTCTATAGAAAGACATCTTCTCGAAAGAGAATAATGTTGTAGATGGTAAATTCTCACTCTATTTCCTCTGGAACACCTTTTTCTGAAATATAGACCTATTGAAAGAGGCCCTCCTTTTTTCAGAAGAAATGATCAGTCACTTGCCATATTCTATCTATAATTGTCATTCATATCATATGGAGGTCAATCAGTACCCCACATGATGTTCATTTATCATATGTGAAGTGACAAAGTTAAAAATCTTAATTTGTTTAACAACCTCTATAATTGTCAATCATATCATATGGAAGTCAATCAGTACCCCACATGATGTCTATTCAACATATGTAAACATGACAAAGTTGGAAATCTAAATTTATGTAACAATTTCTATAATTGTTCAAAACAAGTACAATGTCACCAATTCACACATGAATACTGTTCACATCTAGTGTCACTGATCTACTATAGTTTAGAATCCCTCGTCAGATATCTATCTATTCCCAGGGTTTATCATCTAGGATAATAGTTATCTAAACTGTCTGCTGGGTTTCAAAATCCCGGACGAGCCCCCAATATATGTCGTATATTTTGAAGGGACTGGCAATCACTAAAGTGCATGACCCATCTCTGTTAAAGGTAGCTGGGCCCCATCCTCTTCTTATATGTAAATAGATCAAGAATACGACCCTTGAAAGATTTACAGACTCGGATTTGGTTATTCGTCTAAGGGTGTGTGGTCCTCTTTTAATAGAAAAGTCATCACTAGGTTTGTCCCCTGTCTTTCCACCTGGTATTTAATGGTATAGCTCACGAACCCCCTTCTTCCATCTTAAGAAATTGTCTGAAAAGACTTTCTCAATAAGAATCAGGTGCAATATAATATGGATTTGGAACAGTTAAAGATGAAGAGTCTCCTGTTCTCTCTCTCCAACTAAGAATTTATCTTATGTGAATGTGTATCTGTTAATTAAACATTCAACAAACACAAGGGAGCATTGAGACATGTTCTACACACAAGATAGAGATTTTCCCACAGATAGTTTGGACTGACAAATTAAGTGGAAGAGATCCTCACATTTAAACAAATTTATTGACTGTGCCAGTTTCTTTTGGCCTATTTGACATTTTCTTCGTTTTTCCATCAGCTGTTGACATTTACAGAATGAAATAGAAAAAAAAACTTTCATAGGACCAAGTATAGTCAGTCAATAAATAATAACATTCATTGTATAGTGAGATATTTTAACTACCAAAATGTGTTATAGTTAACAATTTCTACATCCAACAATAATTCAAGAAAATCATTTTCTGAGAGGGTGAAGTTTGTGGGAGTGATAAGAAAACCTGGTGTGATGAGATGTGGATAAGCCTGGGTCCATGGTCTGATGGATCCACTTCAGGTTGGGCCAGTTTAGCTTCACTGAAGACTTCTCATTCTCTGCTTAAGGCTGGAGTCATCTGCCATCACAGGTGTTGATCATCTCATTCACTCCTCTTCCCTCCTTGTTGGTTAGGTGTGGCTCCAAGACATCACTGTTTAAAATTCATACAGGTATGTATAATCCTTTACAGCATGTTCATAGTGTGAACACAACATAACAAAACAAAAATGATAAGATCAGAAGAAGTATTGTTGTGTTACTTTGGGGTGGGTCAGAGATTATTACACTGGATGCAGCTTCTGTTGTCTGGTACCTGCTGTATGCATTTCCTCAGTGGACCTGTAGTTCAGTGAGTAGTGTACAGTCAGACACAGATAAGAGTGATAATGCGATGTTCCCTGAATCATGGTAATCAAGCTGACAGGCAAGATCAACACAAGTATGAGATGCATTTGTATAAATGGCATACATTTAAACATCCACATGACTCTATTTGTTCTACATTGTGTATATAATTGTTTATCTGTACTTTCCAAGGCAACTACTTCCTATTCTAAATCATTTCCTTGTTCCTGCTGTTGTGGTGTGGAGTTGTGTGGTGTGAAGTGTATTGTGTTGAGTTAACTTCTGTTGTGTGGGGTTCCATAGCTTGTACTAATTGTCCTCACATCTACATCAGTTAATATGAGTTTAACTCATCTAGTGTGCTTTTATTGTGGTTCATGTCCAACATACAGAATTTCTGATGTGTATTTGTTACAAAATGTAATCTATACAAGGTCATGACACAATATATTACAAAAAAAAATTATTACTTAAAGTATTTTTCCCTAATACTCTCCTCCTCTCTGTCTACTTATACTTCTCCTACATCTTTTACCAGTGCATATCATGTCCATTCTGTTGGCGACACAGTTGGCTATAGACCAAGGTAATTTTCACCCGTTAGTCTGAGCAGCTTAAGTAGGTCGGCTATCACAAATGGCGTTTGTGAACATAAACCTATTTTAAGCAATGCAGTTGATGTAGTGCGTTGTCTAAATAAAATCTGACACATGAATAAACTAATTTCTATCAAATACTATTTGTTTTCAATTCGTAAAGAGAAAAGGAAGAGTATAATTCCTGTTTCAGTTCTTTAGATTGCAAAATAGACAGAATTAAGTACATTTTTAAGCAAGGTAGTGTTTCGTTTGCACCAGCTGACTATCTCTGCAGAAACGTTTTCCTAGAAGTTTTTGATGAAAAGCATTCGAGTGCATTGGAAATTTCATCTCGTACATTATTCTGTGATAGATTATAGTCATATGCACATAGTGAAGTTGTTAGATGTAGTGTAGAAAGTCAGAGTTTTGCAGTTTTGAGAAATTATAAGATGTCGGTTTCGCCGGGGAAGTGGCACCAGTATTGAAGTTGCGATCGGCAGTTTTTCACATTTTCAGAGATTTATTTTATCAAAAATACAATTCATTGGACGCACAACACTGGATACCTTTACGTTATACATCGTGGTACCACTTAGATCTGAGAATCACACGCTTACCTCAGACTAGATCAAACTGCCCGTTGTAAAAGTTTGAAAGTTGGACAACACATAGCTTTGGCGACTGCTCGCTCGCTCTGAAGTCATAGAAGTGCGCGGTTTTATTAAAGCGGCGCCCAAGCTGGGGGACGCTATATCCACGTGATGTGTCTCTACCAGTCACATTCTATTCTGTTGACGCTACCTTTTCTATTCTTATCCTGGCATCTGTCTGTCATTAGTATCGCTTAGTGCGTTCGATGTTCTACGGTGCTGTAATTGTTTTGATAATCTCTGGGTTGCTGTGTAACGTTGACGCGCTGAAAATGATGGATAGGTGAATATGTCACAGGAGGAAGAAGAAGTTACGACTCCTGTGATTAGACACTTGCTATCTATGAAGCATTCTCTCGCCTAAGTTCTAAGTTCAAAGTTTGTTTGTTTGTTTGTTTGTTTGTTTGTTTGCTAAGATGGCTGGCTGTCTTCTGTTAAATATCCTTAACTCTCGAAGCAAAAATCTTTTCAGAACGCGGATCGAAGCTTTCTGTCTTGCTTCCCTCATGAAGTGATATGTTTCTCTTAATGGTTCTTTTAGATACATAATAAGAAGTATATAACTGTGACTTGAGGTTCCCAGCACAGACCGTGTATACTAAGTGACTCTAAGAGAACTGTGACTTGAGGTTCCCAGCACAGATCGTGTGTACTAAGTGACTCTAAGAGCATGATCCCAAAGGCCGATGCGGGTTATGTACGCAGACAGTGGATTAATTCGCTGAGGAGGTTTGTTGTACGAAGAGTCACCTTCATCTTCGTTTTAGGACATACCGGAGTTGCGGGAAGTGAACGAGCTGATAAACTTGCTGGCTCTGTATCACCTGTAGATGGCCAGCTCATGGATCGCCCGATTGTTATCAACGAATTTAGAGAGATGTCGAGAGTGGAGGACTTTGAAGCCAGTGATGAACAATTTTTTTAAAGTTGCATATCCCTTACAGGACGTTGCAGTCAACACCAGCATTTATCAGCTGTTGTGGATGTTCTTGGCAAGATTACGCTCAGTAGTTTGCCATTGCTTCCTGAGCGACCGGCTCCATACCCCGTAAGTAACCAAGTAAATAAAGCGATGTTGTGGATATTGTAAATTTTAATTCCAGAGAAGAGGTCTGTGAAGAATACTTAGTATTAAGTGGCAAGACAAAATCGCAAATACTGAAGTATTGGAAAGATCAGGTTTGAGTGAAGGTTTGTTCCATACTCAGTCTTCGTAGACTTTAATGGATAGGACACGTTAGGACGATGGATGATGGTAGAATACCAAAGGACATCTTTATTGGTGAATTGCAGATGGGTAAGAGATCTCGGGGTCGGCCTCTACGACGATAAGAAGATGTGTGTAAGCGGGACATGATTGATACAGGTATTGAAAATGCACATTGGGGGAAAGTAGCCACCGAACGTGTTGCGTGGTGTGCAAATTTCATAAATTGAATAAAGACGAAGGAGAAAATGACTGAAGATAGGTCACACACTGAGAGTGCAAAGAAACTATACAAATGCGACTAACTAACTAACTAACTGAGAGGGTGAGACGTAAGATGGTGCGTGATGGTGGAAATGACAATGTGTTCACAAGCATCATTGGTCTGATCAGTCACATTCGCTACCGCCAAGTGTTGTGGTTATTATGCCTTTTTAAGCATATTATAACAAACTATTGTCTGTCAAGACGGTAAGGTGCCAATGAGCTCAAGAGATATGATGTTTGTGAGCCATCATGAACTGGCTTGCTTTAAGCTAGAGTAGCAAACCACAAAGGAGACGTGGTTCCTGAGACGAATGTTGTGAATTCCTTGGACTGCCAGAGTAACTAATAATGATTATCGGAAAGAGCCTATGAAATTAGAATATTGTATACAACAATAAGAAAGTGACAAACAGCTTTCCTTGGTTATGTGATGAGAAGAAAGGCATTGGAGAACATCGTGACAACTGAAAAGATCAAGGGGAGGGGAGGCAGAGACAGACCAAGAAAAATTATGCTGACTAGATTTAGACGGTGGCATGGAGGAATATCATCAACAGAGTTGATCCAGAACACCAAAACCCGACATCTGTGGAGAGACATGAACGCCTACGCGTTAGAGTAGCGGCTAGCACTCATGCACGGTAGTCATGTGCTCAAATCCCCATTTAGGTGGGGATTCGTTTTATTTGACGTGGACTCCTAGATGGACTGAGCTCAACACAGGTACCAAGAGACGTTCTGGGAAGTGAAGGGGGCGGTTTGGTATCGACCACGCCGGACAACGAGTGCCCATTGTTCTATACAGTTATAGGTAACAAATACCCGCCAAAGTAATATTAACCACCTTCATATAACAATTAAACGTGAGCAAGTTACTAAGATAAATGGAAGAAGAAAAATGTGAGGGCGGTAGATTGCATGAACGAAGTTGATAATTAACTACTCTGAAAATGAGCACTGGCGGGCGAAGGTTCGATGCATGCGTTTGTCTCCTGCTAAGTGAGCTAAAGATTGGCCATGTACTCATCCGTTCATTCAGGCCTAAACAATGGGATGCCCCTGTCACATCACAGACCCATAACAGGAAATTGCTTCCGGACAAGTTGCAATAATCATGTAAGAGCTCTCAGTTCTCATGATTACTGGCTAAACACATTCTCATGATTGTTGGTTAACCATATTATCATGATTGTCGGCTAACCATATTCTCATGATTGTTGGCTAACCATATTCTCACGATTGCTGGATAACCATATTCTCATGACTGTTGGCCAACCATATTCTCATGATTGTTGGCTAACCATATTCTCGTGATTATTGGCTAACCATATTCTCATGATTGTTGGCTAACCCTGTTCTCATGATTATTGGCTAACCATATTCTCATGACTGTTGGCTAACCATATTCTCATGATTGTTGGCTAACCATATTCTCGTGATTATTGGCTAACAATATTCTCATGATTGTTGGCTAACCGTATTCTCATGATTGTTGGCTAAGCGTATTCTCATGATTGTTGGCTAACCCTGTTCTCGTGATTATTGGCTAACCATATTCTCATGATTGTTGGCTAACCGTATTCTCATGATTGTTGGCTAAGCGTATTCTCATGATTGTTGGCTAACCCTGTTCTCGTGATTATTGGCTAACCATATTCTCATGATTGCTGGCTAACCATATTCTCATGACTGTTGGCTAACCATATTCTCATGATTGTTGGCTAACCATATTCTCATGATTGTTGGCTAACCATATTCTCATGATTGTTGGCTAACCATATTCTCATGATTGTT
Organism: Cepaea hortensis; assembly: GCA_963921405.1. NCBI lineage: Eukaryota > Metazoa > Mollusca > Gastropoda > Stylommatophora > Helicidae > Cepaea > Cepaea hortensis. The sequence continues at coordinate 200,237,518 of OY992877.1, forward strand.
GGCTAACCATATTCTCATGATTGTTGGCTAACCGTATTCTCATGACTGTTGGCTAACCATATACTCATGATTGTTGGCTAAGCGTATTCTCATGATTGTTGGCTAACCATATTCTCATGATTGTTGGCTAAGCGTATTCTCATGATTGTTGGCTAACCGTATTCTCATGACTGTTGGCTAACCATATACTCATGACTGTTGGCTAACCATATTCTCATGATTGTTGGCTAAGCGTATTCTCATGATTGTTGGCTAACCCTGTTCTCATGATTATTGGCTAACCATATTCTCATGATTGTTGGCTAACCATATTCTCATGATTGTTGGCTAACCATATTCTCATGATTGTTGGCTAACCATATTCTCACAATTGTTGGCTAACCATATTCTCATGATTGTTGGCTAACCATATTCTCACAATTGTTGGCTAACCATATTCTCATGATTGTTGGCTAACCCTATTCTCATGATTGTTTGCTAACATTATTCTCATGATTGCTGGTTAACCATATTCTCATGATTGTTGGCTAACCATATACTCATGATTGTTCGCTAACCGTATTCTCATGATTGTTCATTAAACCATATTCTTATGATTGTTTGCTAATATTATTCTTATGATTGTTGGCTAACCATATTCCCATGATTGTTTGCTAACCGTATTCTCATGATTGTTCGCTAATCGTATTCTCATGATTGTTCGCTAATCGTATTCTCATGATTGTTCACTAATCGTATTCTCATGATTGTTCACTAATCGTATTCTCATGATTGTTCACTAATCGTATTCTCATGATTGTTCACTAATCGTATTCTCATGATTGTTCACTAATCGTATTCTCATGATTGTTCACTAATCGTATTCTCATGATTGTTCACTAATCGTATTCTCATGATTGTTGGCTAACCGTATTCTCATGATTGTTCGCTAATCGTATTCTCATGATTGTTCACTAATCGTATTCCCATGATTGTTCACTAATCGTATTCTCATGATTGTTCACTAATCGTATTCTCATGATTGTTCACTAACCATATTCTCATGATTGTTGGCTAACCGTATTCTCATGATTGTTGGCTAACCATATTCTCATGATTGTTGGTTAACCATATTCTCATGATTGTTGGCTAACCATATACTCATGATTGTTTGCTAACCGTATTCTCATGATTTTTCATTAAACCATATTCTTATGATTGTTTGCTAACATTATTCTTATGATTGTTAGCTAACCGTATTCTTATGATTGTTCGCTAATCGTATTCTCATGATTGTTCACTAATCGTATTCTCATGATTGTTCACTAAGCATATTCTCATGATTGTTCGCTAACCGTATTCTCATGATTGTTCGCTAAACATATTCTCATGATTGTTCGCTAACCTTATTCACAAACCCGCTAACTGACTTCATGCCTCACATTACAGAACCACCTGTATAGACTAGAGCGTCAGTCTCTCAAGCTTGATTAGTCTTGCTTTCTGTCTAGCTACATTGTCCCATTTGTTTATGCTAAAATATATGACCACACCTGATCATCATCGTGTGATATGCCCATAAACTTGGGTGATCATGGTTTGCCATCTCACACGCCCACCGGAGTCTCGGATCACGTCTGTGACCTTGCCCCGATTACGCCCTGCGATCTAGTCACCCCTGTATGTACATCTTTGTGTTCCCTTGCTTCTTTCCCATCAGGTTTTTCAGATGTCACTTTGTTTTTCAGAGTATGTTTCCTCATAATTTGTCTCCAAAAACACTTGACTATCTACGCATAATTTCTATAATCACTTTACGGTTTTCATTGATTTCCGGATCACTGTCATTGCACAAGCATATCTCCATAATTTCACTTTATTGCTCCCTCCTGTAAAGGACATACATCAAACCTTTACAACGTGATTGTTCAGATGTGAAGTACTCTGATGCTTTTTTCCCCTCCTCATTCATGGTTTTCGTCTCATTTTTCTCAGAAACTACATTTCCACTACCAGTAGCTATTTCTCGGCGAGCCAGCTTTTTGTTCATGATTCACGTGCATACAGCAAGAGATTACGATCTCTGATATTACAATATCGATCAATATTAATAACTCATAACGGTTGAAACGGTGATCGAACGGCGGCTCTTATCATTGTAAATAAGAAATGAATATGTCCCATTCATATAAACGGTTGTTAGCGCATCATTAACCTTGTCTCCACACCACCTGTTGCTTGCTGTCACAGTTTGTCAGTGGTCTCTGTCTGTAACCAGTTACATATTGGTATGGATTGATTACATGATCGTTTTCATTTCACAAGCATATCTCAACAAGTTCTGTTGAATGCTACGTCCTGTAAAGGACATGAAATACGCCTTTATAATGTGATTGGTCAGATGTGCACACAGAGATTTCAGACTCCAAATGAAGTTGCATATTCCTTTCCGTGAAGATGTTTTTGTGCTTCTCTAAATGTCATCTTTGCCGTAACAATTTCAATAGCTATCGTAATATGGGGGCTAGTCTCCTACAGAGACATCTTGGTAGGAGACAGAGACTTCTATAGTTGTTTGGAATTCAGTCCGTACCACTATTGTCACCAAAGGTACAAGCAACAAAATTACCGTTGCACCAAAGAGGGTGTCAGAACACGCAAAACACGATGCACTTTAGTGTCGCGGAAAAATTTGATAGTTTCGATCGATGAAACAACAAGACCCGACATTCGTCTGCAAAAACAGGCAACCCTTCGATGAGCAGGGGACTGAGGAACAAAATACGTCGCGAAAACTGTCTGCACACGGTCGGTATTTCTGTATGATGTGGGTTGTTCGAGAAACGTACAATGGCGCCATCCGTCTACAAGACGGGAGTCAGCCTTTCAAGTGATAGACGGAATGTCTGGCCAGACGTCGGATGGAGTCTTGTGATGTGGAGAAGTTTCTCTAGATCACAGACAGGAGACAATTTCCCAGATGAAAGGGGACACCAGCCAGATGTCCACATTGAGTTGAGAAAAATAAAGAGAAAAACAACTTCACGACGCCTCTGCGTCTAGACAATTTGGTGACGTCACTCAAGCCCAGATATAAAACCAGTTGAGGTAAACAAGTTTTAGGAGTCGACCAAAAATTCTGAAGTGTTAAAGATCGGCGCAGTATTCCGAGTTGTGTTAATTGAAAGAGACTATAGTGTCAAAGTGTTGATAATGTATCGGCGGACATAGATCCAGTCTGTGATTGCATAGTCTCAATCATCAACCGGAATAGGCATATGGTATTCTATTAATCATATCTAACTTAGAGTATGATTAGGAATAGAGTACAGTACTGTGCGGTGATAGAATGTATTATAGGTGCGGTGATAGAATGTTCTATAAGTGCGGTGCTAGAAAGTATTATAGGAGCGTCGGCACTAGTGTCCTATTGTATGGCTTTAACTAGCTTGTGTGATATATCATTTTACTCAGGGAGTTGAGGACAATGTAGTGGGATAATAATTAGAGATATTGAGGATGATTGGGGGGAGGAAGGGAATGTGAAAAGGTAGGATCTTCCAGTAGGGCATCTGCTGGGTTTCTACCCGTTCCTTTATTCTTTCCTGGTGTTGCCATGTATCAGACCAATGTGATGAGCTATTTGGCCGTATGACAGAGATCGGATCTTTGTTATAGATCTGAGTGCTGCTATTGGTCTACACTCACCTAATTACTGTCAGGATTGAGTTGCTCTCACCATGATGTTCTCTACTCAACAGGTTCCACTTGAGTGTGCGATGATTTATTACGAAGAAGCAGTTTCAAAGTTGTATACAATGATGGCTCACGGAATGAAGACAGAGGTTACTGAGAGGCTTTTACACGGGGCTCAGAACCTAGTTGGTCTGCAGAAACCTGGCTTCTGCTGAGCCGGACTTGATGAACATAAGTGTTGTGTTTACTTAGTGATAAGCTTCATCACCGAAGATTCATAACTCATATACCAAGGACACACACACACACACACACACACACACACATATATATATATATATATATATATATATATATATATATATATATATATATATATATACACACACATCTACCTAGAAGCATTAATAGGTTGTTTGTTAAAGAGGGGGGAAATCTTATAATCAGAGACTTATGAACAGTAGATGTTCCCAAGTGACATTTCAGTTAATTGAAAGATTCTCTGTTCAACAAACATTATTAAACAGAGTAACTTCACCGTGTTTGTTAGAGTGAAGACCAAGATCGAACAGTGTCTAACTGATGACCAGCATCCTGTTTGTTCGAACATTATCGGAAAAATTCGTCACGTGGATCGAGAAACATCTTCTGGGTGAGATTCACTGTCCAGAATACATGGTGCTGTTGTGTGCTCAGCACAGTGATGTAACAGACTTTGCTCCTGATTCACTGGTCTGATTCTACATACACATTAGAATATTCGACATACATTCTACACATTACACACACACCCCTCTCACACACATACTCTTTGTTTTAATAAATTAATTGTTGTATGTATTTGTTAAAGCTAGAGTTGTTGAGTATGTTGTGTTGGGGACGAATGAGAGGGGGCATGATCCAGGGGTGAGTGAGAGTAAGAAAGAGGTGTTTACAGACTGAGGGAATTTTGTGGACGGATTCTGGTGGTTTCTAATCATGATTTTCAAATTGATCATTTACTATTGGGAGAATCACAGATAGATAGGCCTTGGAAAACCAAATCTAACGGTACCTCAATGAGTTGTGTATCTCGATTCTAAGCTGAGTTAATTCTGAGCTGTGTCGTGACCTTTGGACTAAAATTTTCACAAAAGAGTTCTCACTAAGTGGATTTTTATGCGTCCTGGTTAAAGTGACAGCCCAGAGTATCAAAATTATGGTTATTTGAGACTATCTGTTTTGTTTTTAAAACAAACATCTTAGCAACCATACATCACTGTGATCGGGGTTGCAAGGCCTAACTGGTCATGTTATTTATTTTTTGATATGATGTCTGGTGACTTAATTAGCAATTAAAAATGGCAGCTAATTAATTACTATTTCACAAATTAGCCTACGTTTTCTTAATGTTAGCTTTAAAAAATTACAAGATGTATTTGGTATTATGCGGAATGATGCTACAGACCTTATGGTCTCTTTGCTGTGTCAGTATGATGTGTGGTGGCCTAATTAGCAATTAAAAATGGCCGCTAATTAATTACTATTTCACAAATTAGCCTACGTTTTCTTAATTTTGGCTTTAAAAAATTACAAGATGTATTTGGTATTATGCGGAATGATGCTACTGACATTATGGTCTCTTTGCTGTGTCAGTATGATGTGTGGTGACCTAATTAGCAATTTAAAATGGCCGCTAATTAATTACTATTTGACACATTAGCCTACGTTTTCTTAATTTTAGCTTTAAAAAATTACAAGATGTATTTGGTATTATGCGGAATGATGCTACAGACCTTATGGTCTCTTTGCTGTGTCAGTATGATGTGTGGTGACCTAATTAGCAATTAAAAATGGCCGCTAATTAATTACTATTTCACAAATTAGCCTACGTTTTCTTAATTTTAGCTTTAAAAAATTACAAGATGTATTTGGTATTATGCGGAATGATGCTACAGACCTTATGGTCTCTTTGCTGTGTCAGTATGATGTGTGGTGGCCTAATTAGCAATTAAAATGAGCAATTAGGCCTGGCATCCCCGGTAACAGCGCTGTATGGTTGCTAAGATGTTCGTTTAAAAACAAAATTGATGCAATCAAATAATGCTAAAGTTTGATATTTTAACTCTCGCTTTGACTCGGCCTCACCAAAATCAACTCATTGAGCACCGATTATTATTGGTTATCACGGGTATATTATTGGGACAAATGGTTGTTATGAGGTTCGTCTAAAATAAAATTAGTAAGTTAGTTAGTTAGTCGACAGATCATCCTCGCTGCACATCGAACCATTCAGTCCATAAGTGCTCGGATCCCCTCCTCAGCAAATCCCGCAGCGTGTAGCGGCTAACGACGCCAGTTCTGTGTTGGTTTATCAATCTTCTTTGGCTTCCTGCGTAGTGTTCTTGTTTGGCCACCCCTCTTTTAATTTGCTGCTCTAGCAGTCTGGCCATTGTTGTAGATTCACAGTCATCACTTGGTTCTCGCAAAAGTCTCACATCACGTAGAGCATTCAGAATGTCAGCCTGGTCCATGGCGCGTCCGCCCTCCACAGTAGCCTCACCTGCGAGCTTGTCAGCCCGCTCATTTCCTTGTACTCCCGCATGCCCTGGCACGAAGATGAAACTAATCTTTGCCAGCCGAGACCGCTTCAGAGGCAGCAACCATTCTCTTCGGATCGACCCCTCCTCTATCCTCTTGATCATGTTCATTGAGTCGCTAAGGAAACAAGCCCTGGTGAATGTCTGTGTCTCGAGCCATGTTATTGCTTTACTTACTGCCATGACTTCCATGGTCAGGCTACTTGTGGTTTCAGTGAAAGCACCAGAGTCCTCCTTCACAATTCTCCCTCCGGCCCGAGCTGTAAAGGCCCATGAGCTTCTCACATGTCGGACGACCGACCCATCTGTGTAGATGACCGCGTCACCGTCTAGCGAATTCTCGAAAATCAACGCTTGTACTTCAGCCTCAACAGCAGCCGGATTTTCTTGTCTGCATTTTCTATCTAGTTGGATGCAAACTGAAAAGGATGTGCAGAAGTCTGTTGGCACTTGCACCCACTCCTCGCCAGGTTCTAAGTCCTCAAGTGAACACACCTGTTGAAGAATGTCTTCGGCTTGACCCATCCACGATCGTCCTCTTTTTAACCTGCTGCCCTTCACCTTCCTAATTTCACTATGCAGTGGATGTTGTGTGTTTGCGTTAATTCTGAGGTAGGCGCGTGCCCTGCAAACTTGTATTCTCTCTTCAATGGTTGGAAAATCAAGAAGGTAGCGCATCGCCCTGCATGCTGTATCTCTTGTACATCCAAGAATAATGCGCATAGCTTCATTCTGTATCCTTTCCATTCTTTTTATCTGCTTATGGCTGAGAGTAAAGATTGCCATTGCATACTCCAAAACAGACATGACCAGCCCCTCGTACAGAAGACATAGATGGCGCTGCTCACAGTTTGCTGCCGCCATCACACGCATCGCTGCCAAACCCCGCTTGGCCTTTGTTATCACCTGGTCTATGTGCACATTATAAGCAAGGCTTCGATCAAACCGTATCCCCAGGTAATTCATTGCCTGCGTTCTTTCCACCGTCTCTGAACACAGCATTACAGTTGGTGTTGGATTGTTGACAATATGATTATTCAACGAGAACCAAGTCACTGTTGCCTTTGTTGGGTTGACCATTGCCCCAGCTTCATCACACCAAGTACTTATGCGATTGAGTTCGGTTTGTAGTTCCCCAGCAACCTCCTCTCTATCCTTACCCTGACGATACACTAAAACATCATCGGCATATGACAATGTCCTGCCAGGTCCAGTGATCTGCTCACTGGTGATTCTCACTGTGTAGGCGTTGAACAGTACCGGAGATAATGGTGATCCCTGTGGTAGGCCAGGATATATTGTTGTTGGTTCCGAAGTCCAACTGCCACATCTAAAAACTACTTTCCGTTGGAAGAGGGCTGCAGCGATCCAACTAAGGAGGAATGGACTTACGTTTAGTTCAAGAAGCTGAAACATTAAAAAATCCAGTGGTACTCTGTTGTATGCGTCCTCAAGATCAATCGCTGCAGCAACGGTTTCAGTGCCTGAGTGGAAACCTTCATAGACATCCTGGGCAAAGACTGCTGCATTGGTCCAGGTTCCTCTTTTTGGACGGTACCCACCCTGGGTAGGTGGGAAAACACCTTGCCTCTCTAGTTGGCTTGATATTTTCCTGGCAATTATCTTCTCCAGCAGCTTGCCTATTGTATTCTGCATGGTTATAATTCGATATCCCTGAATTTTTGTGTGGTCTTTGTCAGGCTTCGGCAAGGGAATCAGATAGCTGTGTAACCATTCCTCCTTGATGCTAGCACTCCCTATACTGTTGTTGTACATGTCTGCTAGTTTCTCTAGCTCATTGTCGGTACACCTATTTATGTCGTCGTATCTTATGCCATCAGGACCTGGAGCACTGTTTTTTGATCGTCGAAGCACAGCCTTGATTTCTTTCACTGTCACTGTGTCTTCATCCGAAGTGTTCTGGGCCTTGCATCTGTCTGAGGTGACCTCCTTGGCCAGATTTCGACCTCCCATGTCTGTCTGGTTGCTCTGCTCAAGGTAGCGTTCAAAGAGGGCTTTGCCCTTGTCCTCGTCAGTCCTCTGCCAGATGAGGTCAGCACCTTGGAAGTAAGAAATGCTCTTATTCTTGACTACACCACTCATGCTTTTATGTAGTCGCCAGAACAATTTCAGTGACTTGTCTGTGCTTACCCTTTGACACACCTCTGCCCATTTTTCCCTTTTAACCACCGTGACCAGTTTTTTGAAATAGCTTACTTTTGTGTGCATCTCTCTTTCTAAGTGCAAGCAGGGACTAGGATGACCAGCTCTGTTCTTCTTGGCATTTTGCCATCTCCTTACAGCACTACGCTTATCCACCCAAGCCTTATCCACCTCGAAACTCCACCACGGTGGCTGCTCCCAGCTTTTTTTCCTGCCCTGAAACGATCTGCGCTTGTCACGTCTTATTTTACTCACCACATCTTGCCCTGTACTGTCATACTGGAACGTCTTTACCTTTAGCTTGTGCTGCCTGGTTCTGCCTTTCTCCACCAATATGCTGCAAGGGTGGTGGTCGCTGCCATGGTGTCCTAGGACACCCCATCTACACACTGTTGTGAGTAAAGGTGAAACTAGCGCCAGATCAATAGCACTGTCCTCATCGCCTGGACGGCTTGCTGTCCTGGTGACACAGCCACTGTTGATACAAACCAGGTCGATGGTTTCCAGTGCAGTCTCGAGCTCCTCCCCTTGTGTATTGGAGGAAGTGTTTCCCCATGATCTGCCTTTAGCGTTGAAGTCACCACAGAAAATAACATTTCTCTCGTGGCCTAATATGCCACTTAAGCACTGCCACTTCTGTGAGTCCACACTCGCATTGCGGGCATAAACATTAACCAACACGAATGGTATACTGGAATGAACTCTCAACGCCTGTATTTGTATATCGTCACTGTCCCAACTGGACATGTCTAGCTCTGACGCCACCATGCTGTCGCGAACGAGAATCGCCGTTCCCAGATGTCGTGTGTTGTAGAAACATTTGAAGCCGGCAATTCGGAGTGGCTGATCGCCCAGTCTCGTCTCCTGGAGTGCTACAATGTCGTTCCTGTAAACTAGGGTTTCTAAAATAGAGCCCCGTTGTTTTACACTGGCACAGTTCCAATATAGAATACGGATGTTCCTGAGTCCTAGACGGTGACACTTGAGTCTAAAACGCCTCAAAATACCGCGCTTACCTTGTTTCTTTAGTAAATTTGCACACCAGTGTCAACAGATGAATATGTACTCGTATAGTTTGCCGTTAATAATCTTTATTAATATTATATAACTGATTTATACTTTTATTATTACAATATATATGCAACTTGATATCAGTTGATTCTGACAAGAGCCTGAAAAGAAAGAGGGGGAAAAAAAGATTAATAAAATGCTGTAAAATAACACGAAGAAGTTATAAATTATTAATTGTTTATTTCAGATTTGCATCTAACTAGACAGGAACTACAGACAGAGGGTGACACTGTCATTGCAAAGAGAGGTTCTGGTGCTTTTGCTTCGATAACAAGTAGCCTGACTATGGAAGTCATGCCATTAAATAAAGCAATAACGTGGTTCGAGACACAGACAAGTAATGACTGAATTTACAACCACAGTCAGAATGCATAACAGCAAATTAAAAGAGGTTTGGTAAACAAGAACAGTATGCAGAAAGCCAAAGAAGATTAATAAACCGAGCACTTATGCACTGAATTGTTCAATGTGCAATTAGGATGATTTGTCGACTAACTAACTGTGAACTTTAAATCTGAGAAGAAATGAAAAAGAAATTAAAGATACTGTATATTTATTTTTTTAAAGTTGTACATAATAATAAATAGTTATTAAAACTGTAAAGGTAAATTCAACTCACCGTAGAAAAATGTCCTTAATTAGGGAAATACTACCTCTGTTGGCTTATCATCATTTGCAATCAAACAGACAATTCTGACAAGACCTGAAAAGAAAGAGAAAAAAACAGATTACTAAACATGAAAAAAATATGCTGTAAAACAACATGAAGAAGTTATAAATTATTAATTATGACCTTTAAATCTGTGGAGAAAAGAAAAAGAAATTGAAGATATTGTATATTTATTTTTTTAAAGCTGTACATTATAATAAATAGATTTTATTAAATTTAAAAAAAATTTAATTTAATAACTTAAATTTATACAAATAAGTTTTAACACTTCCCTCAACTATATCCTCGCTGGGATCATTCGTCTGCACAATGGCTCTCACTTCTTTACACACATCCGCTACAGTACGACCATCCACCATCAACAACCGAGCGAGGAAGCCCTTCAGTATGGGATATTCAGCTTCGAACACTGAGAGATGTGCTCTCAGATCATCCAGATTCCTTTTTGGTTTTGCCATGATAAATCTAAGGAGAAATTAAAATAATGAAATATGAAATAATAGCTAAAATTTAATAAAACAGGGTTGCAAATTTACAGAATGTAAATAGTAAAAAGTGCATGTTTAATAGCAATTATTTAAAAAGGAAAAAGTGAGCTGACGAGATGGTTCAAAAATCATCTTCCATTTTACCTTCTGGCAGCAGGTAAAACTTAAAAATAACAATGCATTATAATCAGAAAGGCAAGAATAAAAGTAGATTCCAATAATATACCTTGAAATTAACTTACAATATATGATATGTAACAGCAGAATATGCATTCAGATTACAACAAAGTTTACTGTTTAGTTGGTTAGTCGCGGATCATGAACGGGTTTGAAATGAAATAATGATAAACAAATTTTAAGAAAAATTACAGGAAAAGATATCAAATTAACTGTTGAGAAATTATGATATTGCTACTCTGTTTTACTGTATGTTTTGATTCTAAATCTAAATCTCCAGTGTTTACATAGAAACAGACACTGGTCCTACTATCTGAGCTGCCGAATGAATTTTTGCCAATCTTAAGTATGTAACCACCTTGGTCTCACAAAATTTTTTTATTTCCACACATCAGTATAACGTAATGTGTTGAAACTCCATAGTTGTGTGTAAAATTGGATAAAGAATCCATAAATGCATGCTAAAGTATTGTTAAATGGATAATTAATAGACGCAACTGAAAGCCAGTCAAGGTCAGTCAAAAAATGCCAGTCATGGACCCTGGATGGGTTTGAATTATAAAATTTTAAACCATACTGCATGATGAACAATAATTAAAGCAACCAAATTAATTATTAAAAGCATTTAAAAGTAAACTGTTATTCTGTTTAATTTTATCGTTAAAAATCGCCTGTGTTCTATTAATTTTTTAAAAAAAACACAGGTCAAATATGCTGTGATTTCCACCATTGTGCATTTTCTTATCAAAAAGTACCCAGCACGAACACACACACATTAAAAAAAAAAAAAATTCCCTATGGCCAGCAATTTGAATCTTGTTGAAAGTTGACACTTCTATGTAACAATGGACTCGGAATTCAAAAATGCACTCTAAATGCATGTAATATCGATAATAGACAAACTATTAATACAAACTCTCTTACCTTTTGGAGAAAATTAGAATTGTGCTTCGTGTCGGAACACTAAACCTCTTCTGACAATGCAAAATCAAGGATTAACCATGTGACCCCTCGTTAAAGTTGTCATTCGCGATTTTCGTCCCGTAGTTTCGAATTAATCCAAACAGAAAGACGGCATTGTTGTTTTCGTATACAGATCTTGCAGGCGCGTAGTAAACCTTCCGGCATCAAACGACCTTGAACTTTCCGAAAACAGCGTCCCTCCTTAGTAACGAAATCGCTACGCGATACTTCGCGGTTGAGTATGTTGTGTTGGGGACGAATGAGAGAGGGCATGATCCAGGGGTGAGTGAGAGTAAGAAAGAGGTGTTTACAGACTGAGGGAGTTTTGTGGACGGATTCTGGGGGTTTCTCTAGGACAATAATATTGGGTTAAAAAAATTTTGGGTGTTGATTCCCCTCACTCCAGGGACGACACTAAAGTAATAAAGGATTACGTACGACATCTAGTCAGATGTGAAAGCCCAAAGCCCAAATAACGCAGCTGCTTATAGCCTGATATCACGCTAAAAAAACGAACGCAATTTACAGGACAAACGAAGGATAAGAAGGCAACCTGCACTAGAAATCAATAGCTTAACAGGTGACCAGCACAAGCGTCTAACTCTCGTCTTACCACCTTATGACATCATCAGCACAGTTCCTATCAATTTCGCCAGCTCACCGGATACAAATAGTTATTGCCTATTATAAATTCGTCTGGCAGCCGCGAGAGCTTAGTGGCTATCTTCTCCACTGCCGGTCCTCTGCTCATGGGTTCAAATCCGCATCGGCGGATTTTTTTTTAAATTAATCTGGCTCCCAGGTCGTTATAGTCTGAAACGGATACAATCACAATACAATGACTCTGTGAGTTGCCCACACTTGTGAAAATCACTTGGGACCAGCTCTGCCGAGTACGGGGGAATGTGGTACACGCTGAAAGTGGAAGTCTTCGGTGGTTTCAACCGGACAGTGTGAGGTCGAGAATTGTCACGTTGCAAGTGTACACCTTTACTCAGAAGTCCACGTCGCTTAGATTCGATTCCGTGTTGAATCTCCCTACTCCATTCATACACTTGCTGGACTGACAAGTATGCATCACCATACTGGACCTTCATTCGCCGATGAATTTCTATACGTTTCACCCCTTCATTTATCAAAAATTGGATAACAGAACGCTGCTTCTCTTTCGTCATGCAAAAAGTGAGGCGGCCGTCTTATGACGTTACCGCGTTTAGTCTGCACCATGATGCCACGTCATAACACACTTGACATCCTTAACAACAATATTGTTAGGTTACCAGACAATGGCATGGTTGTTGTCATTTGTATTATACTTTTAAGGTTTTCTTTTGAAGCCCCCTCGTACTTGCGTTGGGAAGTAAAGGCATCAGGTCTGATACTGACAACATCCCCACCGAGTGCTGATTGATCTATACAAGAATGGCTATAGCACAATATGTCCAATGCAACTTACGGCGTACAAAAAAAGGATTTTACTCTTCCCGTTTTGATAAACGCGTCCATACACTTAAACGAATGCATTATACATACAGGTGGCTGAAAGTAAACAACATGCATGGAAACGTTTCAACGGAGTGATAGCAGCAAGATTAAACTTGTCGGGTGTATCGAAAAATTTCCTCATGCAACCAGGCAACTGGCTAATGCATCAATTTATGTTTGGCTCCGAAATTCAATTTTACAAAAAGGCAGGGTTGGGTTGTATCAACGGTTCCCAAAATTGTGTCTCTGGCTGACATTCAAATATCTAACAGTGTTTGACACTGGAAAGTCGTAAACTGTGTAGACTTTCAAATATCTAACTGATGAGAAAGTCGTAAACTTTGTAAATTTTCAAATATCTAACAGTGTGACACAAGAAAGTCGTGAGTAATAAAAACTCCGCCGCGAGCACAACATGGGCTTCTGATCGTCAGAAGCGGGTTCCCCTTTCCCCGAATGAGACTACCGTTATACCTTCTAGACACACTCTGGGTCATGACTCCGGGCGTTTATCACCAGTCATGCGAGACGTTCTGTCGTTTGTGTTGTCCTTGCGATGTTCAGTGTTTATCCCATACCTGAGAACATTACTGCTCCCAAACCTCCCCCTCCCACGAGGAGGAGAGAGCCTTGTGCACCTGGTGCTTCGTGCCCTCACTCACATCCTAGCACTTGTGGCTGTGGGAAGACAACTTTTTCCTTGGCCATTGCCTCTGTCGCCTCCGTTCGTCCTTGTTGCCATGTTCCTTCTTCGTATACTGCTCACGGCGCGGAACTCTGTGAAGCCGGCTCTTCCTCTGGGTTTCTCAACCTGTCTCTTGGTTTCTGATGCGGAGTGCGGCTCTCGCCAGACGACTACTGCCATCGCATGGAGGTTGGACTTCGGCCGACATTTGCCTGACTTGTCAACTGCTAACGTGTGGCGATTTGCCCCATTGAACAGTTCCGTTCTCAGATGCAATAAGGAAAGGTTATAGAGTTGACACAAGACAGTACAAGTTCTAACTCTTAGTTGAGAGATTGGTTCCGATGTTAGTTGCCTTGTAGTTACAGAGAGAAACGTTAACCATATTGCTGCCGAGACTTATCCCACTCTGTGTTCCTGTTGTTCCGTGGCCTGCACGACACCTTTTCGACTGCCTTACTGGGGTGTTTTGTGCCCGGGTTCTTAACACGTCATAAATGGAGTTGGAGACTAGACCTCTTGCGCCTCTCCACGGCGAATAGTAAGCCGTGTACCCTTCTTGTCTCAGACTTGCGACCATGTCACTATATTTCTCCATCTTGTTCGTGTGCTGCTCCTCGATTCTCTACTCATATGGAACGGTCAGCTCAATCACCGCTAGTTGTTTGGCTGGCGAGGAGTGAAGTACAATACCAGGTCGCAATCGAAAATGTTGGGTCACTTCAGGCTAAGCATCTTCAAATCCACAGTCAGCTCCCAGTCTATCAAAGATAGACGGTAAGTCGACAGCGCAATGTCCCTACATTGCTGCCCAGCTCTGACAAAGTAAATATCCCCATCGGCCTCACGCTGGCCCCTCTGGTTGCAAGCATTCTGGTGTCATCCACTATAGGCTGCCAGCTCAGCAAGAATGTTATTGGGTCGCCATGTGAATCTTAATTGGCAAAGCGTTATTTTGCATGAACCGGTCTCTGTGGCTAAGGGCTTGCGAACGCGGTTTGTGGGCCCGTATACCCGGGTTCGAAACACGGCAGTGCTAGTTATTTTGAAAAAGGTATAGGAGCCAGTCGTTCAGAAAGCAAAGGCAAACTACTGAACGTAACACTTGCCTAGTACATCAACAGCAGCTGAAAATGCTGGTGTTGACTGCAACGTCCCGTAAGGGATACGCAACAAAATTTCTTAATTTATTTTGCATGCTCCGCTGTCTGGACTTTCTCTTTACAGATAGAACAGCACGGGTCGGTGGCTTTACCCTACTTTCCAGATTGCCAGCTGGTGGTGGGACCTCGTACATGGATCGGATGACGAAACTTAATTCGCCAGATCTAATTCCAGGTTAGGGACTTCTGCGGTATCCTTTCCCGTGACATCCACTGACCCCGCTGCGCCTCCTGGGCATCCATCTGTACTCTCTTTTCGTCCTCTCCCTCGCGGATCTCCTGAAGAACCACGCCTCTGCGTTCCTTGGTTGACACCTATGACCACGTCGGAGTTCAATCGGAATGGGTGTGCCCCATGACTTCCTTTGGTTTAAGTTGTGCCTGGGCAGTTTCGACAGCGCTGTTGATTTTCCACTTCCTATCCGTTTGAAGCTGCTATAGATGCAGGCCGGAACATAGCACACACTTGCCTCGGAGTTAGGGACTTTCACATTTGATGTGGTGGACGACCTGGGTAGTGGCTAAACACTTGCCTGTTGTACCGGTGATGATAGGTTAAAATTCGCACTGAGGCGGGTGTTTAAAATTGATCTGTGCTCTCAGGTCGATCCAGACTAAAGTGGGTACCAGCTAATGTCTTGGGAAGTAAACGCGGCCGCCTTTATACTGACCTCATTACCTTCCTATCGCCTATTGGTCTATTAACACGTGTCTAGCACCATATGTTCAGTGAGCCTTTAGGGGTGTCAGAGCCCTTTACTTTTGTTTTACTAGATCACGTGATGTGATGCAGCCTTTTGCAACATGAAAAAGATACTGACCAATAAACGGTTGGCATTTGGTACGAGAAAATGAGTGTTGAGATGCTACATAGAAACTGTGCTTTTGCGTGGATGTGAAGAGTGGACAATGACCAGACAAGCTGAAAAAAATCTGGTGGCTGTGGAAATGTGGTTTCTGGGGAAATGCAAGGAATACTATGGACAGAAAGAAAAATAAATTACCAAGTCTTACAAGAAACAAATGAAAATCGTAAAATGATTAGATAAATTAAACGTAGACAGTCAAAATTTTTTGTTCATGTAAAATCGTAAACTGATTAGATAAATTAAACGTAGACAGTTGCCATATGCAAACGAAATGACGTCATATAAATTAGAGAGAAATCCTCGACACCAAAATTCGATAAAAACTAAGGGACGCGTTGGAAACAACTAAAACGTCACATAGCGATCAGAGTAACAACGGACAGACTAGCGGGGACATGGAACCGAGAAGGCAGTGCAAATTTTAAGAGTGAAACATTGGCGTGGCTATGGATCAGAGTTGGCATAAAGATCAGTGGCTGGAGTTACAATAGCAGAGAAAGAACAGGTGACAGACATGCTACAAGATATCGCCACAAAAGTAACGAACCTGCAGGCAGAGAAACTAGACATATTTCACATAGAGTAGCGAGACCAACACTGAGGGATGGACAGAAGGTCGTCTGCGGACGAATAGAACAAATGGCTATACTTAGAAAACCAGGTTTGTCGTGTATTCATGCATATTCTTATCAAATGTTCTTAAGCCCCGCCTGGTGTCACAGGCTCTTAAGTAATAATTAATTGCAGTGAGAATTATAATTTAAAGCCAAAAGTCTGCTTCGTCCATCACTTTCAAGTTACGGCTCCAGTTGCTCTTGGTTGTACAGTTCATTGAGCCAGAAAGAATTATATGCGTACCGTTGAATTGTTGGAGTTATTATTATTATGATTATCCTAAACCAGCAGCATGGCAACAGTCAAAATATTTTGGCCATGTTATGAGAAGAAATAAATTGGAGAACTTGGCAAGATCGAGGGGACGAGAACAAGGTGATGGAAGAGAAGTAAATACCTGGATGGCTTGGTCATGTGGCATGGTCGAGTCAAGAACACTGAGCTGATCCACGACTCTGATGATCGAGTGAGATGACGAAACATGACCGCCCACGCTTTATCGGCATGGCACATGATGATGATGATTAGATGTGATGCAATCACCGCGAATCAGAAAAAAACGAGGAGGAGGAGGAGAAGAAGAAACAGAAATAGAAGAAGAGAAGGATTAGGAACATCAATATCAACAAAAAGAATGTTCCTTACCTTTACTTATTGACATGTCAATTGCCTGCAAATCTCGTATTGTTTTTGTACCTTTCTCCCACATCCGTCATTCCGTGACACAGTACTGTTTGAGACCCACTGTTACCTGACATTAAAGAGTATCCGGAAAGAGGCGGGCTAAAGAAAGTGTGAGTATTTGCTCGTTGAAAATCTATGATTTATATCTATTGCACGTTGACGTGTACTGTCAGTTTTAATTCCTGGCGTCTGATGTTGGCATTTCAGATGGAGACATTTTCATAATTTATCATTTGCACTTCATCTTACACTTTATAGTTCTTTATGTGCGACATAGGGTGAAAACACGCATTTCAGTGATTCTCAAGCTATTTTAGACCAGATTTTCAGAAGAACAATTTCTCAAGTTTCGCGAAATTATTACTAAGAAGTAATTTCAAGAAAAAAAAATGAGTAAATAAACAAACATTGTAGTGTAATATTTATAAAGTAGAACACACGTACTTTATGACACCGATAAACTCATTGTTTAGAATAATCGAGACAAGAAAACAGACCTGATCCAGGACTTTGGTGATCGCATGAGATAGTAAACCATGACCCTTATCGACAGGGCACATCATTATGGTAAAATTCATGACGGACTTAAGCTTTAAACACCACAATCGCATCCTACCCAACCCATATGCTTAACGGCAGGAGTGGAAGAGAAAAGAAGACATCACTCACCAGAAGT
This sequence comes from Cepaea hortensis, assembly GCA_963921405.1. Classification (NCBI taxonomy): domain Eukaryota; kingdom Metazoa; phylum Mollusca; class Gastropoda; order Stylommatophora; family Helicidae; genus Cepaea; species Cepaea hortensis. The sequence goes on from OY992877.1 coordinate 200,255,481, forward strand.
TGTAGAGTGCATTCATGGTCTTATCGAATAAGGGTGCACAAATCCATTCTAATGCACACTTTCAATTTTGTAAAGCGTAGGTCGTAACTGGTTACCATCGTGGCAAAATATAATGTAACAAAAAGAATTACAACGGTGGCTAGTGACAAGTGGGGAGCCGCGTCAGTTTAATAGCTAGTCGCTCACATACCGGCCCGGTGATCAGGGTTCGAATCCGCATCAAGGCTGATTTATTTTTCTTTTAGAATAAAATGAGCTTCTATGTCGACCTAGCATAAGATTGGTTCCAGGAAACGGCTTGGAAAGTAAAGGACACCGGCGTGATACCGAGCTTTTCCCCCACCCAGCACCGATTGGTCTCTACAATTAGGGGTCTGGCACCATAAGCCCAATGCGTCTACTGCGTGTAAAATGGATCTATACACTTACGTGGCCCGTATACCTAAACCCTTACATAGGCCCAATGCGGCTTTGGGTGTGAGAAATGATCTTTTACTTTAACATGGTCGTTAGTGCGGTTTTATACCTAGACAGACTAGTGCGGTTGCATGTCGAGACAGACTAGTGCGGTTGCATGTCGAGACAGACTTGTGCGGTTGCGTGTCGAGACAGGCTTGTGCGGTTGCGTGTCGAGACAGACTTGTGCGGTTGCGTGTCGAGACAGGCTTGTGCGGTTGTATGTCGAGACAGGCTTGTGCGGTTGCGTGTCGAGACAGGCTTGTGCGGTTGCATGTCGAGACAGGTTAGTGCAGTTACATGACGAGATAGACTAGTGCGGTTACATGTCGAGATAGGTTAGTGCGGTTATATGCTGATACATGTTAGTGCAGTTACATACCGAGACAGTGAACATTGTTTTTATCAGCTGCAAGATTTGCGACCGTTCCAGCAACGTAAACTAGGCACCGCATAACTTTCTTCAATTATCTGGAAAGGAAAGGCGGCAAAATATACGGGCCTGAAACCTGGCCTAATACTGCCGTTAACTATTATATGTGAAGATCTAACACATTATATTCCGACAAATTCTTACACCATTGGATAACCTTTACTATTTTATAACAACAAAAAACACATGACAGACATACGACATAATGACATGATCTGTTTATTCACATGTATAATGTTGGCATGTATACCTTACGACATTTGTTGAGAGAGACTGGGCATCTGTAGGTTTGTCCGGAAAGCGATAATGTTGATTCTTAGAGAATTTGTTTTTAAACATAAGTCTCACTGCTGTCTTTTTTTGGGTATAAGGGAAAATTGCCGCTGGCTATTTGAGAAGCTCTGGTCGTATTGTGTTTATTGACGTGTGTTATTTTTGGCTGTCAATGTTAATTTGTCTTGTCTTTTCTCTTAATTTTGCTGTAATAAAGTTGTGTTTACCCTGAAGGACCTTTGATAATTTATCATCTAAACTTTGCTGAAAGTGGATAAGACACGAAAACAACTTAGCCCGGACTTGAGGCACTCGACATTTATTTCTAGGATACATTAGAAGAAGAACCCAACAGGAGCATACTATAACAGCAGGGGGATTTGTGGGCAGAGATTGAGGAAGGTAGCGAGAGAAAATATTTGTCAATACCGCCTTTTATCGTGATATGGGAACATGTCAGCACACGAAATGGTACATTATGTTGGGGATCGCACGATGCGGTAATACCGATCGCCAACACTAGCCGGAAAAGCAATTGATGATGATGATGATGATGATGATGATGATGATGATGATGATGATGATGATGATGATGATGATGATGATGATGATGATGATGATGATGATGATGATGATGATGATGATCGCTTGACTGAATCTGTGTATTCCAGTCAGTTAAAAATTGCACGGAGGAGGGATGCCGTAAATGGACGGGTTTTGCCACTTGAATAATCAATTCATTTGCTTATATACACTTATCGTTTCAATAATACATTAAATAGGCTGAATTCACTTGAATGTCTCATCAAGAAAACAATACAGTCACGGATTAATAGAACGGTTGCAGCCTCTGGTATTTTAAATTATATTAATACAATAATTTGAAATATACGAGGGTAAGTTAATAAGTAAGTCACAAAAGATGTAGAAAAATAACTAAATATGATAACAACTTGAAACCAGTTTATGTGTATACATACATTGTCCCTTTATTTCTCAACATAATTTCCACCAACATTGATGCACTTATCCCATCGTTTTATCAGTCCTCCCAAAACAGGTGCATAGAACTGCATGCTCTGTTTTCTAAACCACATTTTCACTTCACATTCAACTTCGGCGTCATTCGCGAAATGTCTCCCGCCAAGGTGGGTTATCAGTGTTTATGCTGACAAATGTTTGTCCCGTAAAGCGGTACATAGCTGGGTAGAAAACGTTGGTTGGTTGGTTGGTTGATTCAAAAACAAAAATTCCAAATTCGACCTCGTCTAACCTGCTTCATGAGCTGTGGTTATTGTTGAGGTACGTGGTTTTTGTGGGTTTATTAGCCCTAATTCTTGTCTTGTGAGTCCATTCTCGGACTGGTTATGTAGCGTTTGTGTCTGAAACGTCAGCAGTGGTCGGCGGCTATCCTTTGTGCTCTTCTGTTCTTGTGGTTTTCTTTGTTTGAGTAGGCTCCTGGCTCGTCTGACTGCAGTCCTTATAAGGACTTTTCGTAATCCCACTCCAGCTGGGGGATCGGTCGGCGGCTGTCCTTTGTGCATGTTTTCTCTTGTTGGTGCAGGCTCCTGGTTTGACTGGCTGCAGTCCTTAAAAGGACTTTTTATTTGGTATTTTTGTCTCCTTTTTGTGCATTTTCTGTAGGAGCCTATCGACGTTTTCATTTTCCTCCTTGTGCCTGTTTTCACTGTTTCGTTTGCGATACTGCTGCCTAAAGTTTTCTTCCTCCGTGGTCAGCCATGGGACGATTTTACCGTCATCTATATAGTACTCGAAGTCGTTCTCACAGTCGTAGTGTAAGACTGGGTATACCATCGGTTTCCCTCGGAGTTTCTTTGGCTTTTTCTTTTCTTTTTCTTCCCAGCGCCTTCTGAATTCCTCGCGCTTGAGTTCTTCCTTGTCGACTGGGTATTCTGTGCCTCCTTCAGAGATCCGACGGTATAGTAGTTCCCTCTTGGGCGTTGTGGTTGGGTAGCTGGCTTCAGCTTGCGGTTCCGGCTCGGTCTCTTGATTTTCTTCTTGCGGTTTCTCTGTGAGTTCTTGTGTGGCTTCTGTTGGTTTGTTTTGAAAGAGTTCCATTTCAGCTCTATGCAGTTCTCTTTCGGTCTTGATCATTTGTAGGATTTCTTCGTTCTCCTTCTTCATCTAAGCCATGCGCTGAATCTCTTGTTTGATGTTGAGCTGGATTTCTTTCATGTCGGCCAGCAGCTTCTCATTATCTCTGGTCGGAGTCGTCGTCAGCAGTGCCTTGACTTGCTTCTTCAACTCGTCTATCTGTTTTTGAAGTTGATCTCTTTCAGCTTGTGCTATACCCGTGGCTGTCTCGCCCCTCTGCATTGCTTCCTTGAATGGTGTCTTTGTGATGATGGCGATCTTTAAGACGTCTCTGTGTCTCTGCAGGTACGGACAGCCCAGGTATCTTGCTCCATGTTTGCCCAGGCAGTTGGCGCACTTTCTTTTGTTGTTGGGTGCTCGGAAGTCCGTGTCCAGCTTGGTCAGCGGACACTCCTTGAAGGCGTGGTGATCGGCGCAGTATCGGCATATCTCCGTCTTACTGCGACACGTAGCTCTACTGTGGCCGGCATTCTGACATCTGGAACATTGCGTGATTCTTGGTATGAATCTTTCTGGTTGCTGCATTCTCTTGTTGAATGATACTGTGGTTGGCATCTCGCTGCCCTCCGACGTCGCTACTGCCAAGGTTGTAGGTATCTTGGAGTAGGTGAGGAGCCGCTCCGCCTTCAAGAATCGGATGTGAAGATTCTCTTCACGTAGCTGCTTCAGGATTTCTTCATCTGTCATCTCCACAGGAATCCGCTTGACAACCCATCGGACTGTTTTTGAGTCGGTGTTTCCGACTCTGGTGTCTTTCTCCTCCTTCTCTGCTGTCTTGGTTCTTGACTGTGTTGGGCTGTCAATCTTCTCCCTCGTGGTAGCTTCAGTAATCGGTGTAGTATCAGGCTCTTTGATGCAGATCGTTACGAGGGAGAGTCAATAAGTAAGTCGCACAGTTCTGCGGGATGGCAGGTAAATGAAAACGGGGCACGCAGTTCTATGCAGCTGGTTTTGGGAGGACTGATAAAACGATTGGATAAGTGCATCAATGTTGGTGGAAATTATGTTGAGAAATAAAGGGACAATGTATGTATAGTAGTTGTAAAAATAAACTGGTTTCAAGTTGTTATCATATTTGGTTATTTTTCTACAGCCATTTGTGACTTCCTTATTAACTTACCCTCGTACGATGTCCTCAAGACAGGGGGAGTTTGTAAGAATTCAAATACGTTTTATTATTACAAAATATTGTAACATAATATAGAAATAGGTCGTCATTATTGTTATAATATTGTTTAGTATTTATAGGCATAGTTTCTGAATTATTCGAAAAATCGTGCAGTTTTTAATGTCTAAAGAGGGGTTTCCATTTTTCAAATAGTGTTAGTTTTCAACAGATTCGGAAACCTAAATTTTTCAAAACGTATGGAACTTTGTTTCGTTTGTATTGTCAAAATTACCTCTTATGCTAAGTTAGTTAGTTAGTTAGTCGACAGATCATCCTCGTTGCACATCGGACCATTCAGTCCATAAGTGCTCGGATCCCCTCCTCAGCAAATCCCGCAGCGTGTAGCGGCTAACGACGCCAGTTCTGTGTTGGTTTATCAATCTTCTTTGGCTTCCTGCGTAGTGTTCTTGTTTGGCCACCCCTCTTTTAATTTGCTGCTCTCGCAGTCTGGCCATTGTTGTAGATTCACAGTCATCACTTGGTTCTTGCAAAAGTCTCACTTCTCGTAGAGCATTCAGAATGTCAGCCTGGTCCATGGCGCGTCCGCCCTCCACAGTAGCCTCACCTGCGAGCTTGTCAGCCCGCTCATTTCCTTGTACTCCCGCATGCCCTGGCACGAAGATGAAACTAATCTTTGCCAGCCGAGACCGCTTCAGAGGCAGCAACCATTCTCTTCGGATCGACCCCTCCTCTATCCTCTTGATCATGTTCATTGAGTCGCTAAGGAAACAAGCCCTAGTGAATGTCTGTGTCTCGAGCCATGTTATTGCTTTACTTACTGCCATGACTTCCATGGTCAGGCTACTTGTGGTTTCAGTGAAAGCACCAGAGTCCTCCTTCACAATTCTCCCTCCGGCCCGAGCTGTAAAGGCCCATGAGCTTCTCACATGTCGGACGACCGACCCATCTGTGTAGATGACCGCGTCACTGTCTAGCGAATTCTCGAAAATCAACGCTTGTACTTCAGCCTCCACAGCAGCCGGATTTTCTTGTCTGCATTTTCTATCTAGTTGGATGCAAACTGAAAAGGATGTGCAGAAGTCTGTTGGCACTTGCACCCACTCCTCGCCAGGTTCTAAGTCCTCAAGTGAACACACCTGTTGAAGAATGTCTTCGGCTTGACCCATCCACGACCGTCCTCTTTTTAACCTGCTGCCCTTCACCTTCCTAATTTCACTATGCAGTGGATGCTGTGTGTTTGCGTTAATTCTGAGGTAGGCGCGTGCCCTGCAAACTTGCATTCTCTCTTCAATGGTTGGAAAATCAAGAAGGTAGCGCATCGCCCTGCATGCTGTATCTCTTGTACATCCAAGAATAATGCGCATAGCTTCATTCTGTATCCTTTCCATCCTTTCTATCTGCTTATGGCTGAGAGTAAGGATTGCCATTGCATACTCCAAAACAGACATGACCAACCCCTCGTACAGAAGACATAGATGGCGCTGCTCACAGTTTGCTGCCGCCATCACCCGCATCGCTGCCAAACCCCGCTTGGCCTTTGTTATCACCTGGTCTATGTGCACATTATAAGCAAGGCTTCGATCAAACCGTATCCCCAGGTAATTCATTGCCTGCGTTCTTTCCACCGTCTCTGAACACAGCATTACAGTTGGTGTTGGATTGTTGACAATATGATTATTCAACGAGAACCAAGTCACTGTTGCCTTTGTTGGGTTGACCATTGCCCCAGCTTCATCACACCAAGTACTTATGCGATTGAGTTCGGTTTGTAGTTCCACAGCAACCTCCTCTCTATCCTTACCCTGACGATACACTAAAACATCATCGGCATATGACAATGTCCTGCCAGGTCCAGTGATCTGCTCACTGGTGATTCTCACTGTGTAGGCGTTGAACAGTACCGGAGATAATGGTGATCCCTGTGGTAGGCCAGGATATATTGTTGTTGGTTCCGAAGTCCAACTGCCACATCTAAAAACTACTTTCCGTTGGAAGAGGGCTGCAGCGATCCAACTAAGGAGGAATGGACTTACGTTTAGTTCAAGAAGCTGAAACATTAAAAAATCCAGTGGTACTCTGTTGTATGCGTCCTCAAGATCAATCACTGCAGCAACGGTTTCAGTGCCTGAGTGGAAACCTTCATAGACATCGTGGGCAAAGACTGCTGCATTGGTCCAGGTTTCTCTTTTTGGACGGTACCCACCCAGGGTAGGTGGGAAAACACCTTGCCACTCTAGTTGGCTTGATATTTTCCTGGCAATTACCTTCTCCAGCAGCTTGCCTATTGTATTCTGCATGGTTATAATTCGATATCCCTGAATTTTTTTGTGGTCTTTGTCAGGCTTCGGCAAGGGAATCAGATAGCTGTGTAACCATTCCTCCTTGATGCTAGCACTCCCTATACTGTTGTTGTACATGTCTGCTAGTTTCTCTAGCTCATTGTCGGTACACCTATTTATGTCGTCGTATCTTATGCCATCAGGACCTGGAGCACTGTTTTTTGATCGTCGAAGCACAGCCTTGATTTCTTTCACTGTCACTGTGTCTTCATCCGAAGTGTTCTGGGCCTTGCATCTGTCTGAGGTGACCTCCTTGGCCAGATTCCGGCCTCCCATGTCTGTCTGGTTGCTCTGCTCAAGGTAGCGTTCAAAGAGGGCTTTGCCCTTGTCCTCGTCAGTCCTCTGCCAGATGAGGTCAGCACCTTGGAAGTCAGAAATGCTCTTATTCTTGACTACACCACTCATGCTTTTATGTAGTCGCCAGAACAATTTCAGTGACTTGTCTGTGCTTACTCTTTGACACACCTCTGCCCATTTTTCGCTTTTAACCACCTTGACCAGTTTTTTGAAATAGCTTACTTTTGTGTGCATCTCTCTTTCTAAGTGCAAGCAGGAACTAGGATGACCAGCTCTGTTCTTCTTGGCATTTTGCCATCTCCTTACAGCACTACGCTTATCCACCCAAGCCTTCTCCACCTCGAAACTCCACCACGGTGGCTGCTCCCAGCTTTTTTTCCTGCCCTGAAACGTTCTGCGCTTGTCACGTCTTATTTTACTCACCACATCTTGCCCTGTACTGTCATACTGGAACGTCTTTACCTTTAGCTTGTGCTGCCTGGTTCTGCCTTTCTCCACCAATATGCTGCATGGGTGGTGGTCGCTGCCATGGTGTCCTAGGACACCCCATCTACATACTGTAGTGAGTGAAGGTGAAACTAGCGCCAGATCAATAGCACTGTCCTCATCGCCTGGACGGCTTGCTGTCCTGGTGACACAGCCGCTGTTGATACAAACCAGGTTGATGGTTTCCAGTGCAGTCTCGAGCTCCTCCCCTTGTGTATTGGAGGAAGTGTTTCCCCATGATATGCCTTTAGCGTTGAAGTCACCACAGAAAATAACATTTCTCTCGTGGCCTAATATGCCACTTAAGCACTGCCACTTCTGGGCGTCCACACTTGCATTGCGGGCATAAACATTAACCAACACGAATGGTATACTGGAATGAACTCTCAACGCCTGTATTTGCATATCGTCACTGTTCCAACTGGACATGTCTAGCTCTGACGCCACCATGCTGTCGCGAACGAGAATCGCCGTTCCCAGATGTCGTCTGTTGTAGAAACATTTGAAGCCGGCAATTCGGAGTAGCTGATCGCCCAGTCTCGTCTCCTGGAGTGCTACAATGTCGTTCCTGTAAACTAGGGTTTCTAAAATAGAGCCCCGTTGTTTTACACTGGCACAGTTCCAATATAGAATACGGATGTTCCTGAGTCCTAGACGGTGACACTTGAGTCTAAAACGTCTCAAGCCACCGCGCTTACCTGGCTTCTTTTTCCCTGCGCGGCTACCACGCCGCTTCGGTATGTTGACTGCTGATCGCTCGGAACACACACGTTGTTCCGCCATGTTGAAAAAACGTAAACACAGACTTTTGAGAACCACACACGCTGCTGAAAATTCACTCACTTCTTATGCTAAGAAAAGTTGAAAACAATTACAATGTTCGTAAAGAAGCATATTAGAAAGCAAGGTTTAAGACATTTACACAAACTTAATGTTGTCCGTTTCATCATCATCATTTGACATACCGATAAGCTTGAGCGGTCACAGTTCGCCATGTGACGCCATCAACAGTCTTGAATCATGTCTATCTTCTTATCTCGATTATATCACGTGACCCAGCCATCCAGACACTTCTCTCTCTCTCTCTCTCTCTCTCTCTCTCTCTCTCTCTCTCTCTCTCTCTGCCTTCAGCATGCTCTTCTCCCATCAATATTGCCAGTTGTCAAGTTTTCCTGTTTATTCTACCGATAAGGTGTCCAAATAATATTGACTACCTGCCTAATTTCTGGAATCAATTTACGGTTTTCATACGTTTCATGTATCACTTGCTCATATGTTTTCTTTCCGTCTAATGTATTCTTTTCATTTTCCTCTGAAAGCATATTTCTGCTGTCATTAGATATCGGCCCATGGTATTCTGCAGTTTCCTCAGAAACCACATTTCCACTGTCATTGGATGTCCGTTTATTACAATGCAAAACTTCAACCTTAAAAATACGTCACGAGAATTGTATTTTTTACTTATAACTGGCTGTGTCCTTACTGGCCTATGTTAGATTTCAATACCTAAAAGCACTTTTCAAGTTAACATATCACAATAGTAGTTTGCATATCCGCCCATCTGGTATTTAGTACACAGACATATATTTCAATATTGTTTGTGTAAACAAACTTAATTTAACAAAAATGCTCAGTCCATATGCATCTAGTAATGAACTTGTTCATATAATGATACTTCTAAGAGGATATTTCTGAAACTACAGATTTTTATTTATTTTATTTTTGTGTACGTTTGCAGGATTTAATTTTCGTCGTTATTTTTTTTTTTAAGTATATGAGCTTTTACGTGCCTTACGACGCAATCTGCATACGGTGCTAGACTGTCGTGTCCTCCTTTAAAGTGTCGTCCCTGGAGTGAGGAGAGTCAACACCCACATTATAATATTTTTTCTTTCCTATCAATATCCTGGAGAATCCACCAGCTTCCGTCCAACACACTCCATCAGCCTATGGACACCTTTTCCTATCACTCTCTCACTGTCGTACTATGCCCCCCTCTCATACTTCCCCAACGCAACATACTCAACAACTCTTGCTTCTAAAAATTAATAAAGATTAATTTATTAAAAGAAAAGTGTAACGTATATGAGACGTGTATGCGAAGAAAAATGTGTGTCGTGTATAATAACATAAATGTATATGTCAGCCCTCAAAGTTCAGGATCATAGTGCACACATCATGGCAAGGATTACACGACATCACACGAGTCAGTACAATAGACCTCACCGAAGTCGTATCCTTCTCTCCAGACATGTCCTCCTCCAGGAGCTCTGATGACCATGAGATCTGAATCCCATGTAAATATATAATCCGTGGAAAATACTATTATTGTTCCTAACACAACGGTTCCTATTAGTTCTGTATTTTCACTCTTAAACAGTCAATGTATCTAGACAAAAATGGCTTGCTTTATTCAAAAGATATAGTCTGAAAGTTCTGATTTCCTAGATACATGGAACAACTACACTTCAATGTTTGGTTTCATCTAATGTGAACATCAGTTCCTACTGATCTAGTTCCTCATGGGCTGAACATCCATAACTTCAGGTGTGTTAACGATTGGTATTCACTCATGTAGGATACATATACCATTAGGCTCCACCGAGCAATGTGTATTAACTTCTTCCGTTGCGAAAGTTGCTGGCCCATCTCTCTACATCATAATTTATCCGGGATCGGATTTTTCATTGGTTCCGGGTTCTTCATTCCAACCAGAGGAACTTGTAAAATAAATCATACAACTGGTGATAGCCTCCCCGTCACTGATCTCTATTAGATGATCGTGGCCATCGGCCTCGCTCAGAAAATAAAGTGAACCTACTCTGTCAGGGACAGATGACTGAACACATAGGTTATCATCAGGCCAAGACAGGAAAAAAAAAATCAACAAACAGAATGCGGAACCCCGCCCACCAGGGACACCTACTGGAATCTCCCAATTATCCCTCATTACTCAATTCTCAACTAGTAAAGCTTATCAACACTTCACTAATCTATTTTCAACTAACAGAGCCAAGTATCACTTCCCTACTCTAGCCAGTTTTCCACTAACAGTGCTAATCATCACACTTTAGTTTTAACAAGGCTACAGCCTATATTAATTAGAACTAATTATAATAGGTTCTACCTAAGGCAACACCGCAGTTAGATCCAATTACATCCACTCTTGCCATGACAGGCACGTGTAAAATTAAATTAACTCAATTCGCAGACGGTAGACATGTTCCAATCAAAACCGCAGTGCCGAAGCACGTCCGCTAAAATCCAAGGTTTGAGTTCAGCTGTCCTCTCCAATCATGGTTTTTTGGCAAAACCTAAAATTGGTTACGTGACGGTATTCTTCCTGTCCACACAGGTGTTATTTGGACATATCATCCATTGTCAAGAATCCATTTTCCCTGGCTTAGTCACTGTCAAAGTTGTCATCACCTGTTTTGACCTCCCCAACAAGCTAGCGAGTTACTGTATGATCCCAACAACGGGTTTCCCCAACAAGCTGCCAATCTTCTTGATGTCCGGAAACTATAAATGTGACAGACGGACTGTTTACTTCCGAGCTGAGTACTTCCGCTTCCAATCCGACCTGTTTATAAACTGTCAAAGCGATGTATGATTCAGCTCACCCACTTCCCCTACACATCTGCAGCTGTTAACTCTGCCCGACCTGTGATGGATGACATCCGATTGTAACCAGGATCTGACGGGCTCTATCTGTATTCGAATGTTGATAAACTGTCAAAGCGATGCAGGGATCCGTCTCACTCACCACCGAGTGTTCCCAATCCGTCGACCAGATGTACACGTGCAGCTACAAATATTGTCCTGGGATTTTGACATCCGATTTGTTTTTTCTGTTAGTTAAAATAGTTGTCGCTGGCAGATAGTCCGTTTAATCAGAAAGCCTCTATAATAATCAACTGGTAAAACGCAAGGTTTTATTTTGTGACATAGACATATATAACTATAATCCAATCGGCACTCGCTGGGTGGTTTGATCAGTAGCACGCATGTCGCCATTTCTTCCCAAGACAATTCCTTGTGCTCATTTGAATTGGGTTGAACTGGGAGCCCATCCTCCCTGATAGAATTCTAACCCCACTGACCACCGACAGGCGAACGTCTATCCACTATGCTACAACGGCTCTCTTATTCACCAGAATCTTCTTTTATTTATTTTGTTTGTTTGTTTATATATATATACTAGCTGACCCGGCCCGGCTTCGCCCAGGCCCTGGTGGGGAGCATCTCATTTAATTCATATACGTAATCATATAAGCTCCCGTTCCCGACTATCTGTCTGTCTGTCTGTCTATCTGTCTGTCTGTCTGTCTGTCTGAGCCGGCCCGGCTTCACCCAGTCCCTGGTGGGGAGCATCTCATTTAATTCATATAAGTAGTCAAATAAGCTCCCGTTCCAGACTTTCTGTCTGTCTGTCTGTCTATCTATCTGACCCGGCGTGGCTTCGCCCAGCTCCTGGCGCACAGTAACTTAAAAGAATGTCCTTCCACACACCATCCATTATTTTTAATGAAAACTGTTTTTAATCACCTACATGACTGTAGATAACTTCTTTAAGCATAAAAAGATGAGTTACAATGTTATGCATTATGCATTATTTTTATGAAAACTTTGAAAATGTCTTAAAGATTATACCATTATTTATTATAACTTATATGCCTGTAAATAACTATAGACAAAGAGTTTAAAAATAGTGCAAGTAAGTCCAACAATATGACTATAAAGTATATAGAAATGTTATTAAATGTTATGCCCCTTGAAATAACTTTTCTAGAGTTAAGTCCCCTTGCTATATAGAAATTATATAATGAAAAATGAAATATTACATGTTATTAAGTAAGTAGCCGATCTTACACTAAGAAACTATTACAGTCGGTTGCACAGGAAAGAAAGGAAGACGTGTAGAAAATTTCATCTCAATCGGATGTACCGTTATCGAACGCATCCAATACATAGCCAACCACACACAGTCTCTTTTATATATATATGCTGTTGTTGTTGTTGTTTTTCCATCAAGAATGATGATGACCATTCATTTCATCCAGCCGTGAGTTCTAAGATGGCTGATAAGGCCTATTTTGGCTCGAAATGTTCTTTGACAATGTGGACAAAGAATGCTTGACGTTTCTGGGGGGAGGATTTCCTGCAGTGGTTTTTCTGTTCTGTCTATTCTTCACAGCTCTTGCAGTCCTGGCTGCCTCACAATTGACTGCACCCTAGCCTCACAATTGACTGCACCCTTGCGTAATGATGCACGCCACGAATTTCGGTCTCTGGCTGCACTCTCCCAGGTGTCAGATGAATTTTATATATATATACAAATTTCCATTTTTTATATGTATGGTCTTGAAATTTTCTCTAATCTTATGGAGAGATCATGGAGTTCTAATTCTATTCCAGCCAAAAGATCAATGTCAACGTCTAGAATAGCATCATCATCATCATCTTCCACTTCTGCCGTCAAGCGTCGTGGGGAGGATTAATTTGCGCTCCAGCACCCGATGGGCGGCATAGGATAGTGTCATTCCGTGTGATTGTACAATGTCTTTGATGTAGTCAATCCATTCTCTTCTTGGACGTCCTCTTGGTCTCGTCGCAGATGATCTTTGATGTAAGGCCAGTGATGGTAGTTGATAGTGTTGCATTCTAATGACATGACCAAACAACTTGATCTTCTGCCTTTCAATAAATGTGGCACAAGGTGTTGGTCCCACTGTCTGTCTAATAACAGCATTTCTTACTTGGTATCGGATTGTTAAGTTGGCAGCTCTCCTCAGGCATCTCATCTCGCAGATGTTGATTTTGTGAAAGTGTGATATGGATAATGTCCAAGTTTGAGATTGGTAGCATGAGGTTGGAGTGAATGTGCTGTTTATTATCTGTCGTTTTGCGGACATGGGTATATTTCGATGTTTCAGTAAGGGTGATAGTTGATATGTAAGTGCACTAGCTTTTTGTCATCTGATATTTATTTCTGTGTCCAATATGCCATCTTCTGTGATCATACTTCCAAGATATTTGAATCTAGAATAACATGGAAGACTAAATATTACCTGAACAACGTACTAAGTTAAGTTAGTTGCATATCCTTTACAGGACATTGCAGTCCAGTCAGCACCAGCATTTTCTGCTGTTGTGATCTCTTGGCAACTTTACGTACAGTAGTTTGCCATTGCTTTCTGAAAGACCGGTACCAACACCATTTCGTAAAACACCAACGCATCGGGGTCTGCTGCCAAGTCGCGCGCAGACGTGTTTCGAACGCAGGTATGGGAGATCACGAACTGCGTCCGTGATTCATTCGCCATGGAGCCGGCGAACAACGTACTATTAGGGTTGTTCATTTCAAACCCGTTCCAATGGTTTCTTCTTCTTTGCGTTCATCCGGAGTGATTTTTTCAGATGTGATTGCGGTGTGTCTGGTTAGGCACCCTCGGGTCGAAACCCTCAGGCCAACACATCCGACTTTTAGCGTGCATTTTTGGCCAGGTTAGCAATCCTGGGAGACTCTCACTTTTGTGGTACCGTCCACATCTCAGCTGGTCTAGTTGGAACAGTCGAAGACTACACGGTCATCCCTCAAGTGAAGGCAGGGACAGTCCATAGCATTTTCCGCCATCCTGGGTGGCATCCATAATTGCAGAGCCGGCACATAACGCTCTGGTGCTGGGTTTACCGAGGGAGTCGTCACGTCCTGCTCATGGCTGTTTTAATTCCTCACTTCAATATATTGGGCATTTCGCTCGCCCTGGGCCGTTCCTGCACAAACCAGTCAGCTCTGCGGTTGGTTTCCACTAAGCGAGTTTTCGGACATGTGCTTGTCCCTGTACCCATCAGAGCTGTTCCAGGCACGGCGGTCATTCGGAAAACTACCTAGTCAGAGCTGTTCCGAACAAGAGCGGCATTCGGAAACTAGGTAGTCAGAGCTGTTCCTAGCACGGGAGACATTCGGACGAGACATTTCACTCGGACGTAAATGCGTAGTGTCAATTTTTAGTTTGCCACCCGTAGGACGACACTTCCGACTTCTGGCGGGCATTTTTTAGTGAGGTTAGCCTTCCTCTGGTTTCGAGACACGTTAGACTGTTGTAATGTCACCCACATCTCAGCTGGTCAAGTTAGAACGATCAACGATATCGTGGTCTGCCCTCAAGGGAAGGCAGGGGCAGACCATGGGCATTATCTCGCTATCCAAGGGGGCTTCCATAATTGCAGAGCCGGCACATATTGCTCTGAGACTGGGCTCACCCAAGGAGTTTCCATGTCCTGCTCATGGCTGCTTTAGTTCCTCACTTCCATGTGTTGGGCATCCCACTTGTCACTGATCGCTCAATCACACACCAGGAGCGGTCAGACTGCGAGTGACATCCACTCGGTAGGCTTTTGCTTGTGACTTCAGACCACGCAATAGGTTCGCTCGCCGTGCGTTCCATTTCGCGTTGATGAGACATTCTTCCACTTTTGTCTACACTCTCTATGAGTTAAATACAGACAGTTTCCGTAACCCTTCGACTGGGGCACTTTTCTGACTTTTTTGTACTCGCTCACGAGGTAGGCTACATGTGCTGCCGGCTCAGCACCTTACCTTCGTGCAGCAGTGAACGGGAAACGGCCAGGCCCCTTCATCCGGGAAACTCTCATATCCCCCAGCTGGAAGCCTTCGAACATGTATCAGACCTGAGCATGTAGCTTGCTCAGTATCATGTTTCTATTTTCCTGTAGCCGGGTATCAGCCTGGCTCTAAGATCCGAGGGTTTGTGGCTTAGAGGCGTTCAGCCACAGCCCTCGACAGGGAGCCTTAAGAGCTTTGTCCGGACCAATAAATTCTGCCTTTGTGCACCACATTTAATTTTTGACTGCTATCCTCAGTCTATGCCTGCAGAGCAGCAGGTTGTGTCTCTCTTAGTCTGGTCCCTATCCCATAAGCTGTCCGATATGTAATTTTTCACCCATCGGCAAGCAAATGGGGTCTATGGGACACGCAAGTTCCCCCACCACGTCAAGGTGGAGACACATCGGGGGGGGTTCCAATGGTTTTATTACAAAAGCATGAAAGAAGCATTAACAGGTGTGGTAGAATTAAACAAAGCATTCATTTTGAATGAATTATGCACCATGGGTTGGTCAGAAGAAGTCGCCGTAGGCATTCAGGCAAGCATCCCATTGCTTAGTTAGGCGGCATATGCCGTCAGCAAAAAGGGATTGTAGTTGCTCACTGAACCAAGTGTTTACCGTGTTCATTAAGTCTGCATCTGTGTGAAATCTTTGCCCCTTGAGAGCTTATTTTAGAGGTCCGAACAAATGAAAATCACATGGTGATAAATCAGGACTATAGGCTGGATGTTGCAGAATTTCCCACTTCTTCCTTGCTAATGCTTCCTGCACAATCTTTGCGACATGCAGACGAGCATTACCGTGAAACAAAATCACACCGCGAGAAAGTATGGCTTTTTGCAGCTTGTCTAGTATTTGCATCATGTCTAGTATTTGCAAGTAGTGGGTAGAGTTGATGCTGACAGCAGTTTCTTTAAAGTCGGCCAACAATAGCCCTTCATGGTCAAAAAATGCTGTCAGCATAACCTTACCTGCGAAAACCTGTAACTTGAAATGTTTGGCTTTTGGTGATCCAGCATGCTTCCATTGCATGCTCTCTCTCTCTCTCTCTCTCTCTCTCTCTCTCTCTCTCTCTCTCTCTCTCTCTCTCTCTCTCTCTCTCTCTCTCTCTCTCTCTCTCTCTCTCTCTCTCGCTCTCTTTTGCTGCTCGGCTCCAAGTGGTGACACCATGATTCATCGCCTGCCACTATGCGGAAGAGAAATGCATCACCCTCCACTCTGTAACGCAGCAAGTGGTTCAAACACCATCCCATGCGTTCCTCTTTTTGGTGATGGGTAAACATCCGTGATACATACTGTGAACACGCCTTCCGATATTCTTTCGTTTCTTACGAACGACCTTTTTAATTGTCCCAATTTACACATCAAATTCTTTCGCTAGCGAACGAAAGTATGCCTCGACACCGGTTCGTCTGTACTGCCGCATCAATTTTGGCGATGGTTTTTTTTTTTCCTGTTGCAACAATATGCGCTTGACCCAGTGGTCGAAGATCTGTCGTGAACTGATGTCCTTTCCGAAACATTCGTGCCCAGTCTGTCACTGTTGTCTTCGACAAACATTTGTTACCTTATGCTGCCTGTATTCTTCGATGAGTGTTTACTGGTCGACATCCTTCAAATGAAAGAAACTGAATCACCGCTCTTTGAGCTTCTCTGGACGGATTTTGGATCAACCCGGCTATTTTCTCAACGGTCAGAAACAGAATCTATGCATCATGGGACGATAAGCACGTGCTCTTGTATTCATTGGGCAGCACTTATCACATGACGATGATATGATCATGTGCAACGTACGCAATTACGCGCAGTGCTGCGCGAACGGATTTCAAATGAACGCCCCTTATAGATAACGAACGAGCATAAAAGCTGTCTTGGCTGCTGTATTGAGCTGAGGAGCTATGGGCCAGACTGATATCTAGAATTCCATCAGGGAGGTAAATGATTTAAATTATTGCTTTGAATCAGAAACGATAACTGGACTGCGTGAACAAACAGATTAAACGTGTTTAACGATATGAGGGAGCTGGGGGGAAGGGGGGGGTTTGATAATTAACCAACACAAAACAGGTGTCGCCAGTCGCTTCACGCTGAGAGAGACTCTGAGGAGGAACAGTGTGCATTTGTGGGCTGAGCGACTGGGTGTGCATTGAGGATGATCTGTCGACTAAGAGCCAGCAATAAACTACAAGCGACTGTCAGAACGTACCGCAGCATAATTTTTTTTTCGGAAATTATTTGTTCAAAATGAATTAAATTTTCAAATAATATCATCATTATCTTCTAGTGCCCTGCCAGCTGGCGTAGACGTTCATGGCTCTTCACAGATCTCGGTCTTTGGTGTTCTATAACAACTCTGCTGATGATATTCCTCCATGCCACCGTTTCAATCCATCCAGCATCATTTCTCTTGGTCTGCTTCTGCTTCTCCTCCCCTCGATCTTTGCAGTTGTCACGATGTTCTCAAGTGTCTCTCTTCTCATCACATGACCAAAGAAAGCTGTTTGTTTCTTTCTTATTGTTGTATATAATGTTCTAGTTTCATTGGACTGATTCAGGCAGTCGTTGTTAGTTACTCTGTCAGTCCAAGGAATTCGCAACATTCGTCTCAGGAACCACATCGCTGTTGCTTCTAATTTCTTCTTAATTTGTTTATTTATATTCCAAGATTCACTGCCATATAGCAATACTGGTTCTATATAGCATTTCAGCACTGTCTTTCTTACATTCAGTGATAGTGACTTATTGCATAAGATACTCTTCATTTTCTGAAGTACCGATTTTGCTTTCCCTTTTCTGCTCTTAATCTCTGTTGTGCACCTCTAGGTATGCCTCTAGGTATTTATATATTAATATACGTAAACATTTTTCTAAATATTTATTTAATTAATTAATTATAAAAATAAAAAATTATAAAAATAATTATTTAATTATACTAAATATACATTTTTCTAAATATACTATTTTTCTACACAATCCCCGTTAACTTCTAGGGTCTTACGCCAGCGGGAAACAAGTACATGCTTGCCTTGACTGTACGAGGTTTTGCCCTGCTCGCGTAGCCATTTATTCACTGCATAAATCATATTCTCATCATCATCAAACCTTTCCCCCACGGGGTACATTTTTAAGTGCACCAAACATATGTATATCAGAGAGAGCCAGATGGGGGATCCATAGTAGATGGCGAAGTTCGGCCCATTCTGGCAATTTCCTCACTCGTTTTCTGCCTTGTGTGAGGATGTGTATTGTCGTGTTGGAGCATCAGTTCTGCTGGATGCATGTTAGATCGAAATCTGCAGAAACGCCTATAACGTTTTGTTAGTGTGTTATCTCTTATGTGTCAGGTCTTAGTCAGATATGACTGAGCTACCGTATAATAGTAGACGGTACTACCTGCTTTCTGTTAGCGCCGAATGTTGGGCGGCGCTTACTAAACCCAACACCCCACATTGTGCCAACGGCTTCGGGCGGAAGAGCGCAATTGGGAGGGTACAAACCTTACCCTGGTGCGAGGAAATGCAATCTAAAGACAAAATGTCATGGCAGGGCAGACCAGGCCCTAAGCCTTGGTTGGCGGCTGGTCTAGGAACGAAGCTTCGACAGGCGGACATTTAGAGCATTGCTTTGCTGATCCGGCAGCTTCTGCAGCTTGTCTTGTTCCAGGTATAGGGGTGTTACCTTTCCTCTGGAGTGAACAAGGCAGGCCGAGAGAGGGATCATGCTGCATGGGCAACACATGATCTCTATATTTTAGCTCAGGCTTTGTGCTATGGAGAGGCAATAACGCCATCCCTGGTCTTAACTGGTCTCGGAATCAAAGCGAGGGGCAACTGTTACGGGTTATAAGTCCCTGTAAATTGGCAGAATGAAAAAAGTAGACATGGGGCGCCACGCGTTGCCTCTGACGGTGGGAGACACCTACAGGTGTCACTGATCAGCTACCGCCCGCCTCAAGCTGGGCAGTCCCCGGCCAGTTGGGTGCTGATCCGCCACAGCCTGCCTGCTTCAATGGGTGCTTGGAGCTAGGACAAAATCTGAATCGCAGGATGAAAAACCAATGCACCAGGTACAAATAAAAATAAAAATAGAAACCTCAAGCTACGGCTTGCAACCTGGATGTGATGTTGTTTCCCCGAGAAGAGAGTGGGATCAACATGCACATCTTTAAACTGATTATCTGTTGGGATTATTGACTGACTTTTCGTCTACACTCCTCTCTTCTGTCTTCCCTTCCATATATCTCTTTCTTTCACTCTCTCTCTATTATTCTCTCAACACATACTTCGACAACAGATCTTTTCCACATTAAATAAAAGATTTAATTTAAAACTATGTCTGGTGTATGGGTGGATATTGTCTGTGTAGTTGCTAGTGTATTCTATTGTTGGTGACAGAATGAACTCAGAATGTCTATCAGCGGTATCTTCTCGCCAGTCATTCTTCACGATTACAGGACATCACATCAAACAGGACAGAGCTCACCCGGGATGATCCGTAGGCTTGAGTCTGATGGTAAATCCGTTAGTGAAATGAAAACAAACTGTTCACCACTGAGTCACCGTATTGCTATAAAAGTCCCGTAAGTTTATGACTGTGCCCAAATCGGTTTCATGATATTAAGTATCCATCATCGAGAAAAAACACCACATTGTCAATGTTCTTCCTATTGTCTATTATGATTATCACTATTGTCTTTGTCTATTCCTTCTACTCTATGTATGCAAGTCGTATGTAGGTTGAAGTCTCTGCTTGCCCCACCTTAACATCTCTTTCTGTTTAGGAGCCCCAGTGGTATATGAGTGTTAGCATACAGGCTTCTGTATTTTACTGGATGTTAGTATTTGTTCATCTGAACAAACTGTTTAGGTTCTTTCTGGATCTACGTATGTACTTTATTGGTTCAAGTAGAGTATTTTTTCCTTTCTTCTCTAATGTCCCTAGAAACTGGGAACCTGTGGATGAATATAACAAGTCGAGTGGTAAGCGTCCGCCCCTTACTCCTAACTTATGCAAGTGTCCTTCTCCAGCCATAATGACAAGGCTTTCGAAGTCACCATCAGCATAAGACATAAGAATTCACCTCAGTCTAAAACACCCACTAATAATATGTAATGATAAAGGTAATACACGCTCATCTATATTCCTATTCTAAAACTATATTTTAATATACCTTATACACATCTATGTTCCTTTATAGAATTAATGTAGATCCACGAATCGAAATTAATCCGCAGCCAAGCACTTTATCCCATTATAAGGGAGGATATTTCTTTTCATTACAGGACACATAATTCTATCTTTCCGTCCAGTTGGGGAACACACACTAAACTGACACAAAGAAGTGGCCACTCTCTTTAGAGCATCTTTGTCCCATCGTCCTTGACATTGCTGGACAAAGCAAATTCAGACTTCATTATCCCTTGTCAGTGGAAAATTTCTGATCTCGAACTTTTCCGTTGTTTAATACAACCAAACCACATTCTGCTGTCCAGTCTTAGTCGCAAACCTACCTCCAGAACGCAATAGGCTGGTCCATGATACTGTCTGTCTTTGTAGCAAACCAATTTTTCCACTCTACATGTCACCTGTGTTGTAGTCGACTCTCCCGCCTTGACCTACATACACATGCGCTGGTCAATCCGTTGTTTATATCCTTCTGTTTCATTAACCCTTCTCCCACCTGGGTCCGCTGTATACAGTCGTTGATCTGGGAATCACTAACATTCAGCATTTCACGACATAGGCCCCCTCTTAAGAGATTAGACCGCGTCGAATCTTTCTCACTGTAGGTTTGATTCCCATGATCCACAACCCTAGGCTTCTTCCTCTGGATCTGGATGTCTGGATAAGAAATCTGCTCCTACATTCTCCTTTCCAAAAATGTATTCCACTGTGAAGTCCAGTTGCAGCAACAACGTCCATCACATCCACCGTGCGTTGAGCTTCTGCTAAGTCGCTATTAACATCACGTGTTGATGATATGATTGGATCCTCACATGGCTCATCTCATTATCCAGTAGGCGCTCTAATTGACACCCTACTATACTACTAACGACTGAAACTAGTGTTGGCTCCTCGCTCCTGTACGTCCGGTCGACCTACTTTCGACTTGCGTCAGCGACGGCTCACAATACAGACGGATTGTCCCATCCTGATTGTAACACTGCTTCCATGTCCTCTTGGTTTCCCCCGGTTTTTCCTCTGGGGATGTTCCGCCTCGTCCTCGTCGGACCGAGTCGTCTTTCCCAAACCTCCTGGGCTTTTGCTTCCAGGACCATCTTGGGCGATATTTTATCTGGTCAGCCAATCTTCGGTTTGAGTCCTGGGTAATTCTCGCTTTTCCCGACGTTACCCACCCCTTCTGAACTTGGTTACCGGTGAAACTTTCACTCTTGTCCTTTCCCTGACTTGTGATTTCCCTCCTCCTGTCGTTGGGTAAATCTGACCTCTCACGTACTGTCCCATAGGCCCTCCTATGCTGTACTGGCGATCTCTGGTCTTCGTCTGGACTGGTAACCTTTGTCCCAATGGCTGCCATCACCATAAAGTGCGAAGCTTTGCTCCCGGATCTCTCCTCATATTTCCTAATGAGATGTCTAGGGAGATTTTTCTTCTCTTCCCCGATCCGTATTTTGTAGATGTTCTTGGACACCACCTTTTCCACAGGATAAGGTCCTTTCCATCCTACTTGGAGTATATTGGTCTCTGCTGGACTCCACACTTCCACTTTGTCTTCCACTTTAAGAGCTAGTTTCCTCTTAATTCGCTTGTTGGGTGGTGCTTTCTGGCACTCCGAACAAGACTTCACCCACCGGCGTACATCTCCGGTCATTCCTGGCCAGCAATAATGGCCGGAAATTTTCTGCAAGGTCTCTCTGACACCCATATGTCGATTCTCGCCTATGATGTGTCCACTCTGAAGAATGTGAGGACGGTGGGTCTCTGGAACCACCCACTGCTCATGCAGGTTATCTCCCCTCCCAGCTCTCCGATAGAGTAGTTGATTCTTCAGAAAGTACTGTCCCCGTTCTGGTGGCTCAGCACTTCTTTGCAGCTTCCTGTAGCAAGGATGCAACGTAGTATCCTTCCTCTGGGCAGTATGCAATTCTCCTATCCCTGAGTTGTCGCATAGAGTCTCTGCCTCTTTTTCCTTCCCGTGAGATCCACTGACTACTGTTCCTTTGTGGGTTGGCTGTTTGGGCATCCCCAAAAAGACATATTTCGTGCCAATGATCATTGGGAATAGGGAGTCAGCTAATACCGCCGCAGGAATAATGCCCGTGACGTACCTGGATTTAATCTCCACCTTGGCGATTGGCAGCGTCATGGTAACAGCACTCCTCATTGCCGGCTTTAGCTCTATGGTCTCCCCTGTAAGTTGGTCTGGGCTTACCAAGCTGGCGTCCACCACCGCTTCCCCATCCAAACCTGTATCGTAGAGACAAGCAACCTGCTGGCCATTGACTTCAATCAGTTCAACCACAGGTGGTCTCTCTTGGTCCTGAGTGTCTTTCATCTCCTTGACCGTTTCCTTGCCTTCCTCTTTTGATTCCTCGAGGTTGGTTATGCAATTGGCGTCGTTTGCCTTGCATCTGCAGTCCACAGTATTATGTGTTATCGACTGGCAGTGTGTACACCATGTTCCCTTCCTAGGTTTCCGTGTGTCCTTTGTGTTCCTTTCTCCTTCGCCAACCTCAGCCTTGTCTGTGATCACCGATGTAGGAATCACTTTGCATGCTGCGAAGTAAGAACTTTTAGGTTTCGATCTGCAGTCCTTCGTGTTATGCGATGGTACCTTGCAGAATGAACACCACCTCTCAGACCACGGTCGTTTCGCTTGAGAATTCGAGGTGCTCTGGCTTCCTACCTTCACCTTCTCTGAACTCTCCTCTGTGTGCTTTATATAAGGTTCCATTTTTCCTCCTTCCCAGTTTTTAGGTTTCTTTTTCTCTGGTTTCTCCTGACCTTTGGTTTGTGTACTTAGTTCCTCCGCTTCACCATGTACTTCCACGAATCGTTCCGCCAGCTTATTCACAACATCAATCCGTTCCGCCCCTTGTTCTCCCAAGAAGGTTCTGAGAGGTTTCGACATTTGCTTTCGCATCTGGTCGACCACCATCATCTCTTCGAGACTCTCATAATCCCTCTTGAATTCTGCCAAGTCCATCCATTTCTGGAGATAGGATTTCAGCCTTAGACTGTATGCGGCGAATAGCTCTCCCGGCTCTCGTCTAGACGATCTAAACTTTTTCCGATATGTTTGTGCTGTGACTTCATAATGTTTCATCAAAGCTGCTTTCAATTCCTCGTACTGATTTTCCTGTCCTGGTGGTAGGCGTGTGTAGACCTCGTACCCTGAACCACGTAACGCCTGGGATACTTTAAGAGCCCATCTGGATCTTTCCAGTCCCATAGCGATTGCCATAGCCTCGAACCGATCCAAAAACTGGAATATCTTTTCTTTACTTTCATCATAGACTGCTAAAGGAAACTTCATGGCATGGTAACCCTGTCCAATCATGTGGGTTGCCCCAGGTGAAGATGAACTTCCTTCTGCTGCATCTATTTCACCCTTAGTTTGTGTCTTGAGTTCTAACTCTTTCAAGCGGTATTCATGTTCCATTTCTTGTCTCCTGGCAGTCTGTTCCATTTCCAGTTTCTTGGTCTCCTGTTCCAGTTCCAGTCGCTTGGTCTCCTGTTCCAGTTCCATTCGTTTCAATTCCAACTCAGTCTTACGGTCTTCTCTTTCTGCTTGACGAATCTCTCTCTCTCGTTCTTGTATGTAATCAGTTAGCTCTGAACCAGCTAACCCAATTTCCTCCCCGTTGGCCTTCAGTTCGGCTGTAGTTACTTTAGGAGTTGCCATAGTTACAGCAGATAAGTCAGCACGTTGAGTAAAGACACCCCAAGGCAGAAAAGAATACTCACTATAAACAGATAATCTACCTAGAACCTATATCCTTAATCTATGTCTATTTAATATAATAAATCTACAACACCACACAGTACATCACAACCACTCTCTCATCCACAAAAGGCGATATAGGATAAAGACTTATGTAGACGTGTGACCGTGTGACTAAGTATGTAATGTGTCTTACCACCTATCCACATTCACTCTGTCTGGAACTTTCTCACTGTAAAGTCACCAGCCTTAATGAAATGTTTCTACCATAAATGTAATGGCACCATATATCCAATGGACGTCCTTCCATTAAAAGTCATCAATGTATACTTCTTTTTATTCCAATCAGTATGTCCCAACATGCATGTACTCCGCTATGCCTGTGCCAATATGCAGGTCATATGGGTATACTGTATGTACGTACCCCGCTGCTCCACCAATTATGTGATGTTGTTTCCCCGAGAAGAGAGTGGGATCAACATGCACATCTTTAAACTGATTATCTGTTGGGATTATTGACTGACTTTTCGTCTACACTCCTCTCTTCTGTCTTCCCTTCCATATATCTCTTTATTTCACTCTCTCTCTATTATTCTCTCAACACATACTTCGACAACAGATCTTTTCCACATTAAATAAAAGATTTAATTTAAAACTATGTCTGGTGTATGGGTGGATATTGTCTGTGTAGTTGCTAGTGTATTCTATTGTTGGTGACAGAATGAACTCAGAATGTCTATCAGCGGTATCTTCTCGCCAGTCATTCTTCACGATTACAGGACATCACATCAAACAGGACAGAGCTCACCCGGGATGATCCGTAGGCTTGAGTCTGATGGTAAATCCGTTAGTGAAATGAAAACAAACTGTTCACCACTGAGTCACCGTATTGCTATAAAAGTCCCGTAAGTTTATGACTGTGCCCAAATCGGTTTCATGATATTAAGTATCCATCATCGAGAAAAAACACCACATTGTCAATGTTCTTCCTATTGTCTATTATGATTATCACTATTGTCTTTGTCTATTCCTTCTACTCTATGTATGCAAGTCGTATGTAGGTTGAAGTCTCTGCTTGCCCCACCTTAACATCTCTTTCTGTTTAGGAGCCCCAGTGGTATATGAGTGTTAGCATACAGGCTTCTGTATTTTACTGGATGTTAGTATTTGTTCATCTGAACAAACTGTTTAGGTTCTTTCTGGATCTACGTATGTACTTTATTGGTTCAAGTAGAGTATTTTTTCCTTTCTTCTCTAATGTCCCTAGAAACTGGGAACCTGTGGATGAATATAACAAGTCGAGTGGTAAGCGTCCGCCCCTTACTCCTAACTTATGCAAGTGTCCTTCGCCAGCCATAATGACAAGGCTTTCGAAGTCACCATCAGCATAAGACATAAGAATTCACCTCAGTCTAAAACACCCACTAATAATATGTAATGATAAAGGTAATACACGCTCATCTATATTCCTATTCTAAAACTATATTTTAATATACCTTATACACATCTATGTTCCTTTATAGAATTAATGTAGATCCACGAATCGAAATTAATCCGCAGCCAAGCACTTTATCCCATTATAAGGGAGGATATTTCTTTTCATTACAGGACACATAATTCTATCTTTCCGTCCAGTTGGGGAACACACACTAAACTGACACAAAGAAGTGGCCACTCTCTTTAGAGCATCTTTGTCCCATCGTCCTTGACATTGCTGGACAAAGCAAATTCAGACTTCATTATCCCTTGTCAGTGGAAAATTTCTGATCTCGAACTTTTCCGTTGTTTAATACAACCAAACCACATTCTGCTGTCCAGTCTTAGTCGCAAACCTACCTCCAGAACGCAATAGGCTGGTCCATGATACTGTCTGTCTTTGTAGCAAACCAATTTTTCCACTCTACATGTCACCTGTGTTGTAGTCGACTCTCCCGCCTTGACCTACATACACATGCGCTGGTCAATCCGTTGTTTATATCCTTCTGTTTCATTAACCCTTCTCCCACCTGGGTCCGCTGTATACAGTCGTCGATCTGGGAATCACTAACATTCAGCATTTCACGACACTGGAACGTGAGAACCATGTGTCCAGGATTTTCCACTGATTTGACCAATGTTGACGATGTGAGAAAAACGGCTGTGATTGATACCGAACTCAATCGTCTTAACATTGATTTTGTTGGCCTGCAGGAGACTCGCCTCGCTGAGAAAGGGTCACTCAGGGAAAACAATTACACCTTTTTTGGAAGGGTAGAGGGCAGGCAGAAAAAAAGGCAACACGGTGTGGGCTTTGCAGTGAAGAATTCGCTACTGGGAATGATAGAAATTCCAGCAAAAGGAATCTCTACATATCCACCAGCTAATAGAGCTATGCTGGCGAGAAGGACAAGTCCCACAGTATTTCAAAGATTTAAGCATCTTAACACTGTACAAGAACAAGGGCGATCGGAGCGACTGCAACAACTATAGGGGTATCTCACTTCTGTGTATTGTTGGAAAAGTATTTGCCAGAATTGTTCTGCGCAGACTTCAAGTCCTAGGAGATCAAGTCTACCCCGAATCACAGTGTGGCTTTCGACAGAACAGGTCTACCATTGATATGATATTCTCATTGCGACAAATGCAAGAAAAATGCCGTGAACAGAATTAACCACTGTTTATTGCCTTCATCGACCTCACAAAGGCATTTGATTTGGTCAGTCGTGAGGGTCTGTTCAAGGCACTAAAGAAGATTGGCTGCTGTGACATATTCACCTATCCATCATTTTCAGCGCGTCAACGTTACACAGCAACCCAGAGATTATCAAAACAATTACAGCACCGTAGAACATCGAACGCACTAAGCGATACTAATGACAGACAGATGCCAGGATAAGAATAGAAAAGTTAGCGTCAACAGAATAGAATGTGACTGGTAGAGACACATCACGTGGATATAGCGTCCCCCAGCTCGGACGCCGCTTTAATAAAACCGCGCACTTCTATGACTTCAGAGCGAGCAGTCGCCAAAGCTATGTGTTGTCCAACTTTCAAACTTTTACAACGGGCAGTTTGATCTAGTCTGAGTGATGTCTTGGTGCCACACCTAACCAACAAGGAGGGAAGAGGAGTGAATGAGATGATCAACACCTGTGATGGCAGAGGACTCCAGCCTTAAGCAGAGAATGAGAAGTCTTCAGTGAAGCTAAACTGGCCCAACCTGAAGTGGATCCATCAGACCATGGACCCAGGCTTATCCACATCTCATCACACCAGGTTTTCTTATCACTCCCACAAACTTCACCCTCTCAGAAAATGATTTTCTTGAATTATTGTTGGATGTAGAAATTGTTAACTATAACACATTTTGGTAGTTAAAATATCTCACTATACAATGAATGTTATTATTTATTGACTGACTATACTTGGTCCTATGAAAGTTTTTTTTTTCTATTTCATTCTGTAAATGTCAACAGCTGATGAAAAAACGAAGAAAATGTCAAATAGGCCAAAAGAAACTGGCACAGTCAATAAATTTGTTTAAATGTGAAGATCTCTTCCACTTAATTTGTCAGTCCAAACTATCTGTGGGAAAATCTCTATCTTGTGTGTAGAACATGTCTCAATGCTCACTTGTGTTTGTTGAATGTTTAATTAACAGATACACATTCACATAAGATAAATTCTTAGTTGGAGAGAGAGAACAGGAGACTCTTCATCTTTAACTGTTCCAAATCCATGTTATATTGCACCTGATTCTTATTGAGAAAGTCTTTTCAGACAATTTCTTAAGATGGAAGAAGGGGGTTCGTGAGCTATACCATTAAATACCAGGTGGAAAGACAGGGGACAAACCTAGTGATGACTTTTCTATTAAAAGAGGACCACACACCCTTAGACGAATAACCAAATCCGAGTCTGTAAATCTTTCAAAGGTCGTATTCTTGATCTATTTACATATAAGAAGAGGATGGGGCCCAGCTACCTTTAACAGAGATGGGTCATGCACTTTAGTGATTGCCAGTCCCTTCAAAATATACGACATATATTGGATGCCCGTCCCGGACTTTGAAACCCAGCAGACAGTTTAGATAACTATTATCCTAGATGATAAACCCTGGGAATAGGTAGATATCTGACGAGGGATTCTAAACTATAGTAGATCAGTGACACTAGATGTGAACAGTATTCATGTGTGAATTGGTGACATTGTACTTGTTTTGAACAATTATAGAAATTGTTACACAGATTTAGATTTCCAACTTTGTCATGTTTACATATGTTGAATAGACATCATGTGGGGTACTGATTGACTTCCATATGATATGATTGACAATTATAGAGGTTGTTAAACAAATTAAGATTTTTAACTTTGTCACTTCACATATGATAAATGAACATCATGTGGGGTACTGATTGACCTCCATATGATATGAATGACAATTATAGATAGAATATAGCAAGTGACTGATCATTTCTTCTGAAAAAAGGAGGGCCTCGTTCATATAGGTCTATATTTCAGAAAAAGGTGTTCCAGAGGAAATAGAGTGAGAATTTACCATCTACAACATTATTCTCTTTCGAGAAGATGTCTTTCTATAGAGGAATTTGGACTTAGAGAATTTCATCACCGACTGGGAAAAATTTTTCTCCATAGGGAAATCTCTATCAAAATTTCAAGTTCTTTTGGGAAGAGTGCAATCATTCTGGGTACTTCTTTGCTTCTGTCTTTAGCTTGAGGAGCATTGACAGAAAGACAAGAATTTAAGTTGCAATTATTTCTTAGGTCAGATTCTCGTGGTGTATAAGAACTATTTTACTTGGGTCAGCGGACATTAGTTAGTTTTTGCTTGTTAATATTGTGCATGTTATGCTGTATAATTTCAGATCCGGGAAGTGACAGGCTTACCCAGACCTGAGCAAACTGCACAGTATTATTTTTTTTTTCAAAAAGATAGGGTAAACAAAAATAGAGCATGGCCGAGGCTGCTAAGTTCCTTGCCCAGACAGTAGAAATAGGCAAGCTATGCAATTTAGACGGCCCTGAGCTGGCTAAATTTGTATCAGATGAATTTGACAGGAGGGAGAAACTGCAGGCTGAAATAGCTGAGAAGGAGAGGAAGTTGCAGGCTGAAATTGCTGAAAAGGAGAAGCAACGCCTACAATCATATGAATTAGAACAACAGAAACTTCAAGCTGAAATAGCTGAGAAGGAGAGTAAGTTGCAGGCTGAAATCGCTGAAAAGGAGAAGCAACGCCTACAATCATATGAATTAGAACAACAGAAACTTCAAGCTGAAATCGCTGAAAAGGAGAAACAACGCCTACAAGCTTATGAGTTAGAACAAAGGAAACATGAAGATGAAATAAGGGATAGGGAACGAGAACGTCAACATCAACTGGAGTTGAAGAGAATGGAGACTGATCTGGAGATCCGAAGACTAGAGGGAGGGATTCCCCCCACCCCCTCAAACTCACTAGGTTTTCCAGTGACAGAACAACATTCCAACGTCTCGTACCAAAATTCCGGAGCGATGTTATTTCCACTAGAACCATTTAATGAACAGACGGACAATGTCGAGGCTTTTTTATCACGTTTCGAACTTATGTGCGTCAGTTGTGGTCTAGAACAGGAAAAATGGGCGACGAAACTATCGCAAGCTTTAAGGTCTACCTCGTATGACGTGTTCTCTAGACTCACTCGAGAAGAACAACAGGATTACGAAACACTCAAAAAGGCACTCTTGAGCCGATTCGAAGTGGACGGGGACTCTTACAAAGTTCGATTCAAAACCGCAAGGAAAGAACCGGGCGAAAGTTATGCGCAATTAGTTGAAAGGCTGAAATCTTATGTTCAACGATGGGCAAGTCTAGGTAGGTTTGATGAGAGTTTCGAAGGGCTCCGAGAGATGATCATCATAGATCAGCTAAAAGGAAAGATGTCGAATGAAATGAAAGCATTCTTAACCCAGAACGGAGCTGACCGACTAGAAAGCATCATCATCCTAGCCGAGAGATTTGAGAAATCTCAGAAGGAAATCGGAGGTAAGGGACGTTCGGCCAACATTCCCCCTCAGGATAAAACTTCAAAAGCAAAGGAAGGTGATGGCAACTTAGGCACCAAGAAAAATGGGAAAACCAAAAACATCCCCAGAACACAGCCCAAACAACAGCGAAGGAGGAAAAATTATTCTGCACTAATTGTAAAATTAAAGGACACACATTGAAGAATTGTAGGAAGAAGCCACCTCCACACACAGCTGCTTGTTTGGCCAGCCGAAAAGAGAAAGGAGTGAACACTGATGAAACGTCCAACCAGACACCTCATAAAGACACCGCATCTCATCTTCCGGTTGTCGAGTCCATATTGCTGAATGGATTCAAGACGACCTGTCTCTATGATACCGGGTTATCGTACGACTGTGTTGTATCATCATCCTTAGTTCACCCGGAACAGGTGACAGAGGAGATCGTCGAATTACAGGGACCCCTGAAGAGCTCTGCGGCTATGTCTCTTCCGGTGGCAAAGGTGAGCATAGCATCTCGTTATGTCACTGGGACAATCAAGGCTGCAGTCTTAGAAGATCCTATATATCCCGTAATTCTTGGCTGTAGATTTATAATTCTAGGAGAACCTGTTCAACCTGTGGCGATGTCGACGATGACAACTCGATCCCAGACGAAAAAGACTCCGAAAACAACTACGCCAATCCCTCGAAAGGAGGAACTGAAGAGGGCACAAGAAGCCGATAGCACCTTGGAACCCTGCTTCAGGAAACTGCCTAAATCACATTTACCTCCACGTAAAGGTGAGCTGTTTATGAAGTCAGCACTTCTATACAGGAAAGCAGGGAGAGCTGGACAAGAGTTCAACCAACTTGTTGTACCAACTCCACACAGGGCTCAGATTCTTGAAATGGGCCACAGTCTACCCTTTAGTGGGCATATGGGTATCAACGCCACTACACAGCGCATTGCAACTCACTACTTTTGGCCAGGGATGAACGCAGACATACAACGGTTTGTAAAATCATGCCCACAGTGTCAGAAAGTATCACCAAAACACCGGACACCACCGGCAATGTTGGGTGATCTGCCCATAACAGGAATACCGTTCGAGAAGGTAGCTGTAGACATAATCGGACCCCTCTCCGCAACGAAGAGGCGAAATCGATTCATATTAACGCTTGTGGACACAACGACCATGTGGGCCGAAGCGGTTCCTATGCCAAGCTGTGACTCCAAACACGTTGCTGAAGCATTATTAGGAATATTCACACGTCTAGGATTCCCCCAAAGAATCTTGACGGACAACGGTTCACAGTTTCGTAGTAAACTTATGGAGGAAACATTTAGACTTTTTCATTCACGCCATATCTTTAGTTCACCATATTACCCGCAATCCAACGGACTTGTGGAGCGGTGGAACGGGACCTTGATTGGTATTCTGCGCAAAATTGCCCAGGAGAATACGGAGGATTGGGACTTGTATTTACCCGCAGCACTATTCGCTTATAGGGAGGTACCCCATCACTCAACAGGTTTTGCTCCAGCAACATTGTTGTTTGGACGACCAATCAAGGGGCCATTGGAGGCATTGCTACGAACATGGACTGATGATCATACAGACGATACAGTCGTGACTGCATCTACGTATGTTGCCGAGTTGAAGAATCGTTTACAACACAGTTGGAAACAAGCGAATGTCAATCTACGTAAAGCCAGACGAAGAATTGCTAGCTACTTCAATCGCAAGGCAAAAGATAGAGAGTTAGAGGTGGGAGAGAAGGTGATGTTGCTGCTTCCAATCAGTCAGAATAAGCTGCAAATAGGATGGAGAGGACCTTATGTAGTGACGGAGAAAATCTCACGTACCAACTACAAGATTTCTGTCAAAGGCAAGATGAAAGTATTTCACATAAACCTTCTGAAGAAATATAATGAAAGACCCTCAACCACCGAACCTGCACATCTGATGGCCATGAGTGTGGCTACTGAAGTCGAAGAAGGATCAACAATGGGAGTCGAGTACCCACTGCAAGCCAAAGAAACCTTTAAGGATGTGGAAATTAATCCCAACTTAACAAAGGATCAGCAGGAGCAGATTCGGGAACTTATGGTTATGTATGCTGACGTACTTACAGATAAGCCAGGAAGAACTGATTTGGAGGAATTTGACATGAAGTTAAATGACACAGTGCCTGTGCGAGTCAAGACTTACCCAGTTCCTTATGCAAAGCAAAAGACTTTAGAGGAAGAAATACAACAGCTACTCACCGCAGGAATAATTTCACCATCTGAATCACCTTACAGTGCCAGCGTCGTATTATTGAGAAAGCCAAGTGGAGAACATAGATTGTGCATCGACTATCGACAGCTCAATGCTATTACCGAATTTCAAGCAGAACCTCTGCCTGATCAGAACAAACTCTTCACAGCACTCAACCGAGTGAAGTACTTTACTAGGATTGATCTCAGTAAGGGATATTATCAGATTCCTGTAAAGGAGGAGGTTAGACCATGGTTAGCTTTCAGTACGCCTGGAGGACACTATGAGTTCAACGTACTTCCATTCGGATTAAGTAATGCTCCTAGCGTTTTTACACGTATGATGAGAAAATTACTTGACCCACTACAACATCCAGACATTAGTCACTTTATGGATGATATACTGATCGCAACTGAAACATTTGACAAGCATGTAGAAACACTACATCTTTTGTTCAGACGACTCAGAGAAACTGGATTAACGGCTAGGCCAAAGAAATGTCAAGTAGGATTCCAAGAATTGGACTTTTTAGGTCATAAGATATCTCATGGACTAATAACTCCACAGGAAGGAAACGTGGACAAACTCCAGAGAGCACCTCGTCCAAAGACAAAGAAGGATGTGAGATCATTCGTATCTTTGGGTGGATTCTATCAACGATACATTAAAGACTTCAATACTCTGTCAGCACCTTTAACGGATCTTACCAAAAAAGGGAACCCAGAGAAAGTCAATTGGTCTGCTGAATGTGAGAGAGCTTTCACAGCACTCAAACAAGCCTTAACCAATCACCCAGTTTTACATCTGCCAGATCTCAACCAACCATTCGTACTGCGTACAGACGCCAGTGACGTAGGAATTGGGGCAACGCTGTTGCAGAGAAAAGGAGATGAAACATCAGAGCTATTCCCTGTAGCTTATGCCAGCAGGAAATTGAATGCAGCGGAGAAGAATTATAGTGTTATCGAGAGAGAATGTTTAGCTCTCGTATGGAGTGTACAGAAGTTTCAGGCATACCTATATGGAAAACACTTCACTGTACAATGTGATCATCAACCACTTATGTTTCTCGCAGCATCCAAAAATTTGAATGCAAGACTTATGAGGTGGTCACTACTTCTACAACCATACTCGTTCCAGATAGAATATGTCCCTGGAAAGATGAATGTGGGAGCAGACTTTCTAAGTCGACACCCAGTGTCTGATGAACCAGGTCAATCAGATACAAGAGAGAATACATTGGAGTAAATCATATAGGAAAAGCTTGACCACTGTAAATGCTGGAAACTTAGTTCCATACCCTAGAACAATCTGGAGTGGGGCTATGTGACATATTCACCTATCCATCATTTTCAGCGCGTCAACGTTACACAGCAACCCAGAGATTATCAAAACAATTACAGCACCGTAGAACATCGAACGCACTAAGCGATACTAATGACAGACAGATGCCAGGATAAGAATAGAAAAGTTAGCGTCAACAGAATAGAATGTGACTGGTAGAGACACATCACGTGGATATAGCGTCCCCCAGCTCGGACGCCGCTTTAATAAAACCGCGCACTTCTATGACTTCAGAGCGAGCGAGCGAGCAGTCGCCAAAGCTATATGTTGTCCAACTTTCAAACTTTTACAACGGGCAGTTTGATCTAGTCTGAGTGATGTCTTGGTGCCACACCTAACCAACAAGGAGGGAAGAGGAGTGAATGAGATGATCAACACCTGTGATGGCAGAAGACTCCAGCCTTAAGCAGAGAATGAGAAGTCTTCAGTGAAGCTAAACTGGCCCAACCTGAAGTGGATCCATCAGACCATGGACCCAGGCTTATCCACATCTCATCACACCAGGTTTTCTTATCACTCCCACAAACTTCACCCTCTCAGAAAATGATTTTCTTGAATTATTGTTGGATGTAGAAATTGTTAACTATAACACATTTTGGTAGTTAAAATATCTCACTATACAATGAATGTTATTATTTATTGACTGACTATACTTGGTCCTATGAAAGTTTTTTTTTTTCTATTTCATTCTGTAAATGTCAACAGCTGATGAAAAAACGAAGAAAATGTCAAATAGGCCAAAAGAAACTGGCACAGTCAATAAATTTGTTTAAATGTGAAGATCTCTTCCACTTAATTTGTCAGTCCAAACTATCTGTGGGAAAATCTCTATCTTGTGTGTAGAACATGTCTCAATGCTCACTTGTGTTTGTTGAATGTTTAATTAACAGATACACATTCACATAAGATAAATTCTTAGTTGGAGAGAGAGAACAGGAGACTCTTCATCTTTAACTGTTCCAAATCCATGTTATATTGCACCTGATTCTTATTGAGAAAGTCTTTTCAGACAATTTCTTAAGATGGAAGAAGGGGGTTCGTGAGCTATACCATTAAATACCAGGTGGAAAGACAGGGGACAAACCTAGTGATGACTTTTCTATTAAAAGAGGACCACACACCCTTAGACGAATAACCAAATCCGAGTCTGTAAATCTTTCAAGGGTCGTATTCTTGATCTATTTACATATAAGAAGAGGATGGGGCCCAGCTACCTTTAACAGAGATGGGTCATGCACTTTAGTGATTGCCAGTCCCTTCAAAATATACGACAGCTGCCCACCAACTCTTCTGTCCATTGTGGAATCGTTCCACACAGGCATGAAGGGTATAATCAAGTTTGATGGTGCAACTTCTGAAGAGTTTGAAATCAAGAGTGGAGTTAAGCAAGGTTGTGTACTAGCTCCCACCCTCTTTGGAATATACTTTTCACTTCTACTGAAATATGCCTTTCGTGATCAGGATGGTGGTATATACATTCACTCACGCTCAGATGGCGGCCTCTACAATGCTCAGAGATTGAAGGCCAAGACCAAAATTAGGAGGGTACTGATCAGAGAGTTGCTTTTTGCAGATGATGCTGCAGTTACGACCCACTCTGAGGAAGAATTACAGTGTCTACTATCTGCATTCTCCAATGCTTGTTCTGAATTTGGTTTAACAATTAGCGAAAAGAAGACACAGATTATGTCACAAGGTGCACATGGGGTACCATCAATCTTTATTGATGACGCCGAACTAGAGATGGTAGACCATTTTACATATCTAGGATCAGTGGTAAATAGAAAATTATCCCTAGATCAGGAAATGAAAATCCGGATTGGTAAGGCAGCAACAACAATGAACAGGTTAATTAAAAAAAGAGTGTGGGAGAATAGGAAGCTTACTGCCAAAACAAAAGTCCTTGTCTATCAAGCCTGTGTCCTTAGTACTCTTCTTTATGGCAGTGAAACCTGGACAACTTACTCACACCAAGAGAAACTTTTAAACAGCTTTCATATGCGGTGTCTGCGAAGAATTCTTGGTATTAAGTGGCAAGACAAAATCACAAATACTGAAGTATTGGAAAGATCAGGTTGTGTGACGGTTTATTCCATGCTCAGTCTTCGTAGACGTAGATGGATAGAACATGTTAGGAGGATGGATGATGGTAGTATACCAAAGGACATCTTTTTTGGTGAATTACAGATGGGTAAGAGATCTCAGGGTCGGCCTCTACTACGATACAAAGATGTGTGTAAGCGGGACATGATTGATACAGGCATTGATAATGCACATTGGGAGCAAGTCGTCGCTGAACGTGTTGCATGGAGGGCAAACATCAGAAATGGAATAAAGACAAAGGAGACAATTATTGCAGATAAGTCACACACCGAGCGTGTGAGACGTAAGATGGTGCATGATGGTGGAAATGACCACGTGTTCAAATGCACCCACTGTGAACAAACATTTACAGCGCAAATTGGCCTTATCAGTCACATTCGCTACCGCCATAGGTAAAAGTTATTATTTGAATAACGAAGACACAAACAATAGATTGCACGATTTATTGCCTGGCATATTTCGCTGCATCTCGTCAGGTACATACTGCAGAAATCACACAACTTACGTGAATTAACTAGATAAATCCTTCAAGTTGAAATATATACATATTCGCACAGTAATGTCAATTATCTACCACGGTAATTTTAAGCTGACTAACATGTCTTTCTGTTTACACAATTCTGGCTTGCGTTGATAGATCATAATTGCTTCTGCAAATTTTAACAAGCGAGTATTTCGTGTGTTAAACAACACACGAAAGGCAGTGTTTCTGTCCACCACATTGTTTTGAGAAGTTATTATGCCTTTTTAAAGCACTATCGTCTGTCAAGACGGCAAAGTGTCAATGTAAAAGTGTGTTGATGTAAGCTTCAGAATTGATTGTTTCACCTCTTGGTATCACTTCCACAAGGATCACACCATTAATACCCCAAAAGACAGTGATCACAACCTTTCCTGCTAGGCTGTCTTGAATTTATTTCATTTTAATGATTGTAGATGTTGCCATTCCAATGACTGAATTTTCATCTTAGGCTTAAAATGATGCCTACCATGCATGTCGTAAGAGGCGACTAAGGAGGATATGGTTCCGTCGCCCTGCGGCTGAGTGAGTGCGTGGCGCGACACTTTGAGCTGTGAGTTTCGCGTGGAATGCTTTTACATCTGTCCGCGGTTGTTTGTAGCGTGAACTGCATGTTCGAAACTATGGCAGCCGGCTGTTGCTGGATTGACTGGTTTGCCTTTTCGGCTCACGAGTGCATTTTTCAGGAGACTCCTGGGAGTCGCTGCTGGAGCTACAGAGCTTGTGCTTTGTGCGGCGCTTTCGGCGGGTCGTCCTGTGGAAAGAGACCGAGCCATATGGGATAAAACCCGGGTCAATGAAGTCTTTCTGGTGACTGCTGTGTCCATCGACGATGAACTGTGGTTTTCATGGAGGACATTATGCACAGTGTACCTGTGCGGGCTGTTGGCTTGCCGATACTCCTGTCTGTTCCATTGTTCACATTGGGCAGTGAGGAGCATTTTGTGTTATATTCACTGGCACAGGAACGGAGCAATATGGGGATGACCCGTTGCCGTGAAGTTGGAACCACGACTAACTAACTAACTAACTAACTAATGATCGTTGACATAAAGGTCTTTTTCTCATCATCTTCTTCTCCTTCTTCTTCTTCTTCTTCTTCTTCTTCTTCTTCTTCTTCTTCTTCTTCTTCTTCTTTTTCTTTTTCTTCTTCTTCTTCTTTCGTTTCCGTGTAATCTGTAACTGCAATTTTGTCTCTTGTATGAACTTCACTGTCTTTTTTATTTGACTCAGTAGTCCATGGAGTTTATCTTCCACTGTTGCTTCTCTAGACCAGACGGTTTGCCTAGATACTTCAGCATCTAAATCCTCGAACATTTCGGAAGCAACTGTTTCCCTTTGAAATCAGTGCTCATTTGTGAGACTTCTCAAATCCCAACAAGCGGCAAATCTTTGAATATGCTAGAGTTCTGAAAAGTGAAATCACATATCCCTTCCTCACTAACAGCTGCATGGTCGGCTGTTGATTGTAATGAGCCTACCATCATGAATAACGGCATCAGCGCGGTTCATCATGTCTTGACTGGTGGTTGTAGCAGAACGCCCAGAGCGCGGGAGATCATGCAGCTCCGTCGCTTTGCTTTCTGAAGCTTCAACTGGCTGAGTCCCGAGACTAAAGGTCTATCTTTCAACTCAGGGTCTGAAACTTATCTTTCAACTACACAACTTCCATGTAAAGCACACACACGTTTGCGAATGTACCCCCGGTTTCTTTTGTCGTAACCAGATATTTTATTATAATTCGCTGTTTGTAACGCAGGTTGTTCTCTCACGCCATTTTAACGGATTACTGCTCTAACTGTCTAAATGTGGTGCAATTTTACTCAAATAACAGAGATATTCCAAATCTGACGTTTGAAAGATTTGATGTTTCTATATTTTTATTTTTTTTTTTATTTACCGGCTCCGTGGCCGAGGAGTTAGCAGCTTTCTCCGCTAACTCCGAATACTCTCGTCACGTGACGCGACGAGAATTAGCAGTGGTTCGAATCGCAAAAGTGACTTATGAGAGTATGGAGCCGGTCGCTCAGAAAGTCGTGGCGTGCTGATGAGCGTAATCTAGCCTAGGAATCAACATACAGCTGAAAGATGCTGGTGTTGACCGCAATATCCTGAAACAGGATGGAAACGCGGGAAAAAAAGAAAAAAAAAAAAAAATATTTTTATTTACTGAAAAGGAACATGTGGTGCATTATTTTCTGGCCGACCCTCGTAATTACAACGTCCTTGGTTTATAAAATAAATTGCGTCTATGGCTTTCAGTAAGAAAAGTAATCTATTTTGATGTTATGATAAAAATGTATCTGGAAATTAGCAACAATTGATGCACCCACCGCATCTGTCACCGTTTTTGACAGTGACGAATACTGCGCATATGTAAGGGCTGCAACGCAGTATATTTTATCAAGAAAGCACAAACATCCATTATTTTCCTCCCCTGAAAGTTTTTTTTTTTTTTTAAACTTTTACAAAAGACTGAATATTTGGAGGTTGATCCATGCTTTTTATGTAGCCATTTTAGAGTTGTGACATTAAAACTTGTTTATTTAACTCTATTTTTTAGACGTTCTACTAATTTATTTCTTTTAAGTGCAGTTCAATACTTTACTCTTTTTCCCCTTTGAGTACAGGGCAAGATATGGTGAGTAAAATAAGGCGCAACAAGTGCAGAAAGCTTCAGAGTAGGAAAAAAAGCTGGGAGCAGCCACCTCGGAGAAATTTTGAGGTGAAAAAGGCCTGGGTTTATAAGCGTAGTGCTGTAAGAAAATGGCATAGCGCTAAAAAGAACAGAGTTGCCCATCCTAGTCCTTGGATGCACTTAGAAATAGAGATGCACACAAAAGTAAGCTATTTCATAAAACTGGTTAAGGTGGTTAAAAGTGAAAAATGGGCAGAGGTATGTCAAAGAGTAAGCACAGACAAGTCATTGAAATTGTTCTGGCGACTACATAAAAGCATGAGTGGGGTAGGCAAGAATAAGAGTATTTCTGACTTTCAAGGTGCTGACCTCATCTGGCAGAGGACTGACGAGAACAAGGGCAAAGCCCTCTTCGAACGCTATCTGGAGCGTAGCAATCAGACATACGTGAGAGGCCGAAATCTTGCCTAGGAGGATACCTCAGATAAGTGTAAGGCCCACATTTCGGATGAAGACACAATGACAGTGAAAGAAATCAAGGCTATGCTTCGAGGGTTAAAAAAAAACAGCGCTTCGGGGTCAGATGGCATAGGGTATGACGACATCAATATGCGTACCGACAACGAGTTAGAGGAACTAGCAGACATGTACAACAACAGTATAGGGAGTGCTAGCATAAGGGGTTAATGGTTACACAGCTATCTGATTCCCTTGTCGAAGCCTAGCAAAGACCACACACAAATTCAGGGATAATGGGTAATAACCATGCAGAATACAATAGGCAAGCTGCTGGAGAGGTTAACTGCCAGAAAAATATCAAGCCAGCTAGAGAGGCAAGATTTTGTCCCACCTACCCTTGGACGATACCGTCCAAAAAGAGAAATCTGAACCAATTCAGCAGTTTTTGCCCATGATGTCTATGAAGGTGTCCACTCAGGCATTGAAACATTTGCTGCAGCGTTTGATCTTGGGGACGCGTACAACAGAGTACCATTGAATTTTTTAATGCTTCAGCTTCTTGAACTCAAGATAAGCCCTTTCCTCTTTAGATGGATCGCTGCAGCCCTTCCAACGGAAAGTAGTTTTCAGATGTGGCAGTTGGACTTTGGAACTAACAATAATGTATCCTGGCCTACCACAGGGATCACCATTATCTCCGGTACTGTTCAACGCCTACACTGTAAGAATCACCAGCGAGCAAATCACAGAACCGGGGAGGACATTGTTATATGCAGACGATGTTTAGTGTATCGTCAGGGTAAGGACAGAGAGCAGGTTGCTGTGAAACTACAAACCGAACTCAATCGCATAAGCACTTTGTGTATATAAGCTGGGGCGATGGTCAACCCAACAAAGGCAACAGTGGCATCGTTCTCTTTGAATAACCATATTGTCAACACCCCAACGCCAACTGTACATCTGGGTTCAGAGACTGTGGAAAGAACGCAGGCAATGCATTACCTGGGGATACGATGTGATCGAAGCCTTGCTTATACTGAGCACGTAGACGAGGTGATAACAAAGGCCAAGCGGGGTTTGGCTGCAATGCGGGTGATGGCGGCGGCAAACTGTGAGCAGCGCTATCTATGTCTTATTTACGAGGGTCTGATTCCTTTCTGTTTTGAAGTATGCAATGGCGATCCTGACACTCGGCCATAAAGAGATGGAAAAGATGGAAAGGATACAGAACAAAGCTATGCGCATTATTCTTGGATGTACAAGAGATACAGCATGTAGGGTGATGCGCTACCTTCTTGATTTTCCAACCATGGGGAACAGAATACAAATTTGCCGAGCACGTGCCTACCCCAAGATTCAACGCAAACACACAAAAGCCACTGCATAGTGAGATTAAGAAGGTAAAGGGCAGCAGGTTAAAAAGAGGAAAGTCGTGGATGGGTCAAGCGAAGACATTCTTCAGCAGGTGTGTTCACTTGAGGATTTAGAACCTGGCGAGGAGTGGGTACAAATGCTAACAGAGTTCTGTACATCCTTTTCAGTGTGCATCCAACTAGACAGAAAATGCAGACAAGAAAATCCAGCTATAGGCTCTGATCTTCGAGAATTCTTTAGAGGATGATGCTGTAATTTACACGGATGGGTCAGTCATCCGAGGAGTAAGAAGTTCGTGAGCCTTTACGGCTCAGGCCGGAGGGAAAATTGTTGAAGGAAGAGTCTGGCGCTTTTGCTTTGACCACAAACACCGTCCTGCAATAATATCTTTACGGTTTTTTTTTTTAATTTTAAACACCCTTATTTACTGTTATTTTTCTTCCCGTGAGCGCATTGATTTGCTGTGCATTTTATTTAACTAATTGAATTTAATTCAATTTTCTTGCACAGCTCGTTTAACCAACTTTCTTTTGCCCTCACACATTTAACTCTTATTTCTTTATTTATCTTATCATACTTTTGTTTGTCATGTTTACTCTGCTTTCTTTTTATCCATCAACTTTAAGATTTCTTCAGTCATTCATTATTTCTTAGCGTTTTGGCTTCGCCGGTAATATTTCTTTGCCCTTAGATATTTAAAATTATTCACTTGGTTACGAATTGTCCCTTCTGTTTCCATTTCACATTTTTGGTGTCACCTTTTCTTTGACAACACCATTGTTAATGTTTACTTGATATTCAAGGAGAGCCCTTTCTTTGCACCCCCCTGCTGCTGCGTAGTATATTTTATCAACAATAGTGTGTAATTTTTAATTCTGGTTATTAATTTATTTAAGATGTCCGAATTTGTATCTTCTAACATTCCAATGTCTGACAGGACGCCGTGTCTGAGAGGTGGTGCTACCTGCTTCTGGCTCGAAAGTTACTAGGTTCGATCTCTGCGTAAGGTCTGGGAATTTGTCCAAGAACCGTTGGTATCCAGTGATATCAAACGATACCCTTATCTCGTGGGTAGTGAGATCGGATATCTAGTCCTCTCGAATAAGGACAAAAAATATTTTAGTGTAAACTTAGCTTAAGACGCAGAGCTTTCAGCTGATTATTGTGTCTGGTTTAAACTTGTGTATGTTCAGTTATTTTTCTTTTCAACTTTGACTTGACTCGCACCTTGCCGTCTTGACAGACGATAATTTGTAAAATGGAGTTATACCTCTCCATAACACAAAGCCTGGGCTGAATTTAGAGACCAGGCCCTAAGCCTTGGTTGGCAACTGGTCTAGGATTGAAGCTCCGACAGGCGGACAGTTAGAGCATTGCTTTGCTGATCCGGCAGATTCTACAGCTTGTTCCAGACGTATTGGTGTACCTTTCCTCTGGAGAACTAGACAGGCCGAGAGAGGGATCATGTTGCATGGACAACACATGGTCTCTAAATTCAGCCCAGGCTTTGTGTTATAAAGAGGTATGACTCCATTTTACAAACTATCGTCTGTCAAGATGGCAAAGTGCCAGTCATTGACCTTTCTATTAGTGTCCGTGGGCTGGTCAGGTTCGCAAGATCAGCCCCGCGTCTAGCGTTCCTTGTCTCGGATGGCTGTGTGAGGTGCACCAAACTGGGATCTTCCCAGCCAACGCAAGTTAGCGAGGCAGGCGTTTCAAGAATGTAACCGCATCGTGCAGCCAGGGTCGTGGTTTGAGCGGGCAAAAGAGCAAATTTGTACGACCGTTCGGCAAAGTCTCGATAAGCGCTCTCTCTCTCTCTCTCTCTCTCTCTCTCTCTCTCTCTCTCTCTCTCTCTCTCTCTCTCTCTCTCGATGAGTAGTGGGCCTACAGTCAGTAAGCTGGTATAGCTTGTCGGTCATTCCTGCCGGCGCAGCTTGAAAGCTCGTCGGTAGGCGTCCAGTGGTTTTACATGTATCACCTTGTACCGGGAGGGCGCGCTTTAGCGATGCTACTCTTGGTCTGCGTGTGCGTGAATAGTCCGTCTGTCCGTTAGATATCTGGTTGATCCTGCCAGTAGTCATATACTTGTCTCACAGATTAAGCCATGCATGTCTAAGTTCACACTGTCTCACGGTGAAACCGTGAATGGCATCAGTCCCGCGTCTAGCGTTCGTTGTCTCGGATGGCTGTGTGAGGTGCACCAAACTGGAATCTTCCCAGCCAACGCAAGTTAGCGAGGCAGGCGTTTCGAGAATGTAACCGCATCGTGCAGCCAGGGTCGTGGTTTGAGCGGGCAAAAGAGCACATTTGTACGACCGTTCGATGAAGTCTCGATAATCGCCCACTCTCTCTCTCTCTCTCTCTCTCTCTCTCTCTCTCTCTCTCTCTCTCTCTCTCTCTCTCTCTCTCTCTCTCTCTCTCTCTCTCTCTCTCGATGAGTAGTGGGCCTGCAGTCAGTAAGCTGGTATAGCTTTTCGGTCAGTCCTGCCGGCGTAGCTTGAAAGCTCGTCGATAGGCGGCTCACCTTGTACCGGGAGGACGCACTTTAACGATGCTACTCTTGGCCTGTGTGTGCGTGAATAGTCCGTCTGTTCAGTAGTCACACGCTTTGTGAGCTGCTGAGACTCAGCTCTAGACGGAGATTTGCCCGCAATTAAGACGAGCAATATCTCCTGCGAGCGAAATCTCGTTGGCCGCATGTGTGTGTGATCTGTTCTTGCGATTTTCCTGTCTGTCCGATTGATATCTGGCTAATCCCGTCAGTAGAAGTATGCTGTCGTAAAGGTTTGAAGGTACTCGTAGGGGTTGCTCCATAAGGCTACCATGTTTCGATAGCAAATATCCAGGGATAACTGGCGTGTGGCAGCCTAACGTCCACTGTATCTGTGTCCGTCTCCAGTCGTCTTGTCATGCTCGCCACTGGAACCAGATGGACGCAGGGAGTGAGGTCGACGGAGTTGTGCAACTA
Source organism: Cepaea hortensis (assembly GCA_963921405.1). Taxonomy (NCBI): domain Eukaryota; kingdom Metazoa; phylum Mollusca; class Gastropoda; order Stylommatophora; family Helicidae; genus Cepaea; species Cepaea hortensis. The sequence goes on from OY992877.1 coordinate 200,299,203, forward strand.
CTACCTCACTATAATCCAAACTAAAGCGCAAGCCATTCGTTCTTCATCCAATCAAAAGATGTGCCCTTTTACTCCAGGAATCCATACTGTTCTTTACTAATTTCCATTTTTATTTTCTTTCTGGTTCTTCTCATTATGATTCTGAGTAGAAGCTTAGTGATATGGTTTTATGAGGTTAATTGTACGAAAATTGTCACATTCAATTGCTCCTGATCTTTTTCGTATAGCTATAAATACAGATTTCAGCATATCACTGGGTAAATAAATATCCATTGCTGTAAATATCATTCAACATTTTGGATATATCTACTCCAAATTCCCCCAAAACTTCTAATGTGATTTCATCTGGCCCAGCTGATTTTCTTTTCTTCAAATGTTTCATATCGTCAGCGACTTCTTCGTTTAGAATAGGTGGACCTTCTAAGTTACTTTCTTCAGTTAATTCTTCCCTTTCTTACAAATTACTAATTATAGACTTGAAAATCAACGGTGACAGTACTGTGAAACCAATTTTTTGTTTCATATAACTGTCTGTCTCAATTGTTTATTTTTAGTGCACATGATTACACAATACTATCTTGTTTTTATGTTATTGTAAGTGTTATTTCTGCCTTTATTTGTTGTGTTAATAAAGACTTGCCGCAATGTCATCGTTTCTTTAATATATTTAGTATTCTTGAAAGCTGATTTTATACACTAATAATTACTACAATTATTCCTGTTATCCCGTTTCATTTATGTTACAATATAGTTATTTCTCCATTGCCTTGATAGGCAAATTAATCAATATGTTGAGATGTATGAATCCTACAACGCTACGACAATATGTTTGAAGAATGTTTGTTTCACGTGTCCTCTCATTTGGAAAGTTCTGCATAGAACGTTCCCAGAATGCTTCTGTTGTAGTATAGTAAACATGGCGGATAATAGTGACGAGCACGACAAACCTGGTGTTATTACGATAAATGTAAAAACACCCAAAGAAAAACAGACTGTTCAAGTTAAAGAAGGAGCTTCGGTTCGAGAAGTAAGTTATTAATGCATCGTTACTTTCTTTTTATACTTATTGATTGTATGGGTTTTTTAAACTATGATAGAACAGTATGATGAGAAAAGTAGTATCGTTTGACTCAGTGACTATCTTGACATTTGACCCGGGCCTAATCGTTGTGGAACATGCTAGATCTTTCTCGTGAAACAGCGACTAGGAAGCTATCATACTGTAATAAGTAATACCACTGTGTAAACCAACACTAATGGCGTTATTCCGTTAATATGTTTCTTTACATACTAAGTCAAATAATATATAGACCGTGTGTTTATAGTCACTATGGCCCGGTTAATTCGTGGTAGTACTAATAAAATTGATACAATAAATGAATAAAATTAATATATTATTTATTAAAAATGATTTATAATTTATTGATTGATTGATTGATTTAGGAACCGACATCACAGCATTCGGGGCATTCCCATAAGCACTCCGTCCCCATCCTCAGCAGCCAGCGAAGAGTTCCAACACTAATAGTACCAGTAGCAATCTGATTATATGTCCGTCTCGCCTTTCCTCTGAGTGTTGATCGTCGGCCAGATCCCCTTGTCACCCCTCGCTGTCGCATTCTTGCCAGACCATGGTGATCCATTTGCTCCTCCGAGGAGTACACATGCTCCCACAAGGTCGCAACCACATCTGCTTTGTCATGCATCAATACTTCACCAAATTTTGCCGAGCCAGCCAATCTGTCTGCCTGTTCATTCCCCAGCACACCAGCATGCCCTGGAGAAAAGATCCAGATGATGCTTGTCACCCGTGACTTCCACCCGTGACTTCCACTCTGCACGAAGCTTGTCTGTCTTCACCCTACTCAGCATGCTTTCTGGGTCAGTTACAATCACGATGTGTGTGTGTGTCGTATTCTCCATCCACCGGAAAGCTGCACTGACCGCCTCCACCTCCATTCTTAAGCTAGATGTTGTGGTATCATATGCCAGGCTCTCCTGCACCAAACGTCGACCATTGGCTTTTGCTAAGAACCCCCAGGCACTTCTCCTACCCCTCAACACCGACCCATCTGTGTAGATAATCACATCACCTGAGCGAGCATTATCCTGAATTATTTGCTGGATTTCCACTTCCGTGGCCCCTGCTGGCCACTCCCTGCACTAATAATTAAGGGAGGCACTATTCGCAATTCCATTGCGAATAGAAAAAAATTATATTCGCAATCGAATTGCGGGAAGTAACAAACATGTCACAGCGTCTGCTCACTAGTCAATTTTAGTTTGGGCCATTAAGAAGTCTAAGAAGGTGGTTAATTTAAATAGGAATGTTCACTGTTGCGAGTTTAATTCTGCCGAATTATCTTTATTTTTTAATGAATCACTCTTCTTCTCACTTCTGTCCGTTCTTTTGGCATCCCGTTTTATTTTTACATTTTACGTTAGTCCTGTTTAAATATCAAGAATAAGTTTTCAGAACAGGTATCCCCAATACAAATAACGATCCCTACAAATAATTCTATCCCCAGGCGAGTTCAAGAATTGTTAACTTTTGTTTCTGTACACTTACTGTTACAATACCAGGCATCCATGTTTGTTTACGTTACCGTCCTACTATTTATGTCCTGATGATATCGCAGCAGTGATGATTCTCTCAATTTGACACTTTCTATGGCCTCCATTGCATCCTCTCTGAGTGACTCTGTTCTGGTCCAAGCTGACAGTACTGACAGTCAGCAATATGCTTCGCCTCAGAGAGACATGATTAGGCAATTCAAACACCAGGCTTTCAATTGACTGGCCTCATTAATTTGCTACGCATATAAAGTGCAGGAAAACCCGGCATATCTGAAGCAGGGGAAAGGAGAGAGAGATAACGAAGATAGTGTGAGAGACAGAGATATGAGAAAGATGTGTTGAAAGACATTAAAGAGTGGTAAAGACAAGAAAGGGAGAGGTGGGAGATCGAGACTTAGAGCGAGAGAGAAAGAGAGGAACTCGCGTTCGGGTGGCTAAGCTCCTTTCCCAAGACAACAAAAGTAGAGAACAAAAAGACAAGTGCACAGGTTCTTGTGCAGCAAGATGAACAACACCTAATACACAAAATCCGTAGAAAACATATGCCTGAGGCGAAATCATCAGACTAGCATTGGTGTCACCTAATTCCTGAAAATGAAAAAAAAAAAAGTTGCCTCCCCGTCGGCGAATCGAACCTCGAGCTGCTGCGTGACAGGCGGAGACACTAACCACTACGCTACTGAGGACACGTTAACAGATCAACAAAATATTGTAATATGGACACATGCACAGGAATAATCACGTGACCTACTTCGATTGCGAATATAATTTTTCTCTATTCACAATTCCATTGCGAATAGTCACTCCGAATAATTAATTAATTATTAATAATGAATTTTTTTTTAATGGCTAGGTCATGACAATTTAATTAACGAAATAATTTAGATTTGTTTTATAGGCCTTCGTAACTCTACCATCATTCATAATGCTTAATGACTCTTTCATTATTATCTGTTATTTTTATATTACTTAACATGAATTACTATGATTGATTATGACAGCGTCATTGTTAGCGGGTTCGATCATGGTATTCAGTTTGAGTATTTACTAATGAGACAAACACAGATAGATAGGCTTTGAAAAACCAAATCTTCTCGAAGTGATTATTACCAAACGTTTGGTAATAAAATCTCTCATTATTCCCAAATGACTGGTCACGTGATTATTCGCGGATGCACCAAACATTTGGTAATAAAATCTCATTATTCCCAAACGGCTGGTCACGTGATTATTCGCGGTCACGTGTGGTCACGTGATCTAGGTTTGACTACATTATTAATGTTTGTAGACCTATTGTTATGTCCTCCATGGTGTAGTGGTTAGTGTTTCCGCCTGTTACGTTTGAGACTCAGGTTCGTCTCTCCTCTGGCAATTTTTATTATTTTTAATAAACAAAATATTAAACATTACGAACTACAATATAGAATTGAGAAACTCGAAGCTTGAACAAGAATCGCTATGGCAAAAGTAGCCTTTAGCAACTAAAAACGTTTGCATATTCTTTACAGGACATCGCTGTCAACATCAGCATCCTTCAGTTGATTGTTGATATCTTGGCAAGATTACGCTCAGTAGTTTGCCATTGCTTTCTGAGTGGCCGGCTCACATACCCCTAAGTTACAGACGCGATTCGAACCACTGCTGATTCTCACCGTCGTCACGTTACTTACGAGAGTATATGAGATTACGGAGAAAAGTCGCTAACCTCTAGGCCAGGAAGCCGGCCTTTAGCAACTACTGAACTTAAAACTTGCCGCAACAGCAGCTGAAAAATGCTGGTGTTGACTGCAATGTCCTAAAAAAGAAGAGTACTCAACAAACAATTAGTATTAACTATTTCACGTGATATGTAAATTTAACCCTGTGTGAACTTTGTCACCTTTGAACCCTCACTTCGGAGTTTATAAAAACAAATGTTGCAGTGTCATCTACAGACTTACTTTCATCTCATGCATACGCAAATTCAACGTTAAGAAGTAAGTAACGTATCTAGGCATTAACTGAGATATGAACATTAAAGTTTTATGGAATAAACTAATGTCTGTAGTTGAAGTTCAAAAAGCTTGAAAACAAAAGACAGACTAGCAGACGGCGGTAGTAAACGTCAAGTGACCAGCCGTTTGGTAATAATGTACGGAATTGGGAATATCTTAATGATGCCTGTATGTCAATTCTAAGCGAAGATATTCACATTTGAGTGTCGGTATCTACGACAAAAATATTGTCATGATTTCCCTAATTTCAGAGCTCTTTAGTGTGTCTCCTTACCTCCACGTGCAAGGTTTTCTCAAACGGGTTATAGACGGATATGAAAACTGACTTCAAAAATATGTTCCGTCATGTTAAATGATAAAAGAAATAGTAAAAGTATGCAAATAAATGATTATATAATCTTTAAACTTGTATTCTCTTTAACTTCAGTAAGTCAAATTGCACGTTTTGAGCCAAGTTCGATCGATATTCGCGTCGATATTGGCTTTCCATTCACAAAGTTGAAACATTCTGCAGAAATATTTTGTTAATACCGCAAATGGAAGACAATTGGTGATGACTCTCTCCAAATGTAAAACTGGGTGCAGAATTTGAATATCCATCTCAAAAATATTCAAAGATTTACAAATACAGCTCTAGAAAATAAAATTATTTAACTGTATCAAATAATTTATTTAAAAGCCAAGATAATTTCAACCAATCACTATGCACAGAATATTAGTCTACCCTTTTCTCCAGAACCTAAGATGGCGTCTGTTATTGTCACATGATATTTGAATGAATGAATGATGTTGAAAGCATGAATGGTCTTTACATAGCGATTTTTAGGGATACAATGGATCATTCCAGGATGGCGCGGTATATCATATCCGGTTTAATTTCGAGTTGTGGCACAGTCAAATTTCTGTTTCAGAATGTTGAAACTGGGATGCATCCACGATGAAGGAATGTAAATTGTCTGAATTGTACACAAGATATCGCTGAGATATATGAATATATGCTTGGGCTTAATCAGTGACGTCCAGACTTCAGCTGGCACAGGCCAAGGCCCACAAGCACCAATATTCTAATGATGCCACTGCCATTACATGGTAGCCTGAATGATTTCAAAGTAAGCCGAATAGAGGAAGGTCGTGGATGGTGCAGGAAGGTTACTTCAATCAAGCAGATAGACAGGGGGAATGAATGAATTGACAATAGCAGACTAGAGAACAGCTTCCACCTGGACATCATCACATTGGGCAGAGAGGGGATTGGCAGAACTGGATGTTCGATAGTTGACAGATGACAATTCCAGCAGAGATGACGCAATAGTGCTCACCAATGGTTCTGTGCATTGTGGATAGAAATCTGACAGGGGGTTCTCAGTTAGAGTCAAGGAGAGGTGGTTGCTGAGCCGAATGGAGTCTTTAGGTCAACTACCTCATGTATAAAAATTAAGGTGACTGTGATCACTGCAGCTGTAAGATCTCCAGCATGTACTCAAGTAACCAGAGCATAGTGTCTGGTTCTCTGTCCATACTGCCCAAAGCTCAGAATGAACAGGCATAGTATGGGTGGGTACTAAACATGAACACGTCTCTCTTGCAAAGTCTTTGATGGATATACTGTCAAGGCCGTAACAATTGAGCAGATCTGTTGGCTTCAGGAACACCTTTCACAGTGGACAAGACAGATGTTCTGAAGACTATCTGTGAATAATTGCTAGTTGAGGGTATAATGATGGATAATGTATTTTGTTATGCCTAGTCTGGATGTGAGGTTCCATCAAGACCGCATGAGAGGATGACAGTGATGTTCCTACAAGCAGTGTGTTGCTGGAATAGTCAGCATCTACAGCTTGCAACATTTGTTAAGCGGGATGGAAGCATCTTTGGGTTTGTGCCGAATGCCATGTTGATTCTTAGAAACTAAGAATCGTTCAGAATATTATAGTTATGTAGGTCAGTGGGGATCAGCTACTCGAGGAAATGTACACTTCTTTAAGGATGCTTTGTTTATTTCACAGCCTCGTGTTTTAAAATATACATTTAATCAATTCAAAGGTGGTGAACCAGTTATAGTATTACGCAGAAGCTTTTTTTTTTTTTTTTAATTCAGCTTGTGAGTACTTTATCAATCAATCCCTCATTTTGAAGTCAATGTCAAAAAAAGGTTTTGAATTGTCACCACAATGAGTCAAGTATTTTTTTTTAAAACGGACGAACATTATGGCAACACAGGAGGGATGGACTGATAATAACAATACATTATCACAGGAAGACTGAAAAAAATCTTCCAAGACTAGAAAGAGCTATAGGCAGTCATCATGCGCATTTCTTTCTGACGAGATTGATCATGCTTCTAGACATCTTGTTATCTCCAACATCATATATCATTTTGTGCGCTGACACCTTTCCATGCCATGACAAAAGGCTGTCACGAATCTTCTCTCGCTGTCTTCCTATATCTCTTTTCTGCACATTTTTCTCTTCTCATAGTGTGACCAAAAATGTTTAGTGCTTTTTGATGTTTGTAATAAGTTGTCTTTGTGTCGCAGGCATATTCAAAACATTTAGATTGCTAATTCTAGCTGCCCAAATGTTTTTCAATATTCTTCTGTATAACCACATCTCTGTGGTCTAAAGGGGTGTTTGTTTGTTAATTTTTTAGAATTTACAGCCATATTTAACTACGTATGCAGATGAGAACAGTTTTAAAAACAGGGATTTCAATTAGATGTAACAAAAACTACCTGGGATGGTGTTCAGCAAAGGTAGAATTGCCATAAACATATTAATGGCATAAATTTATATGAACAGATAATACACCCAGTGCAAGATGTCAGGTGTTTGGAGAAAACAAATAGATAACTTGGTAGAATGACATTGTGGACCACTAAAGATGCTAAGATATCTTAACAGAAATTTATCTTTGCTAGTAATAATACAAATAAAAAATAGGCAGTGATACAAGTGGAAAGTTAGCATTAAGGGATGGAGACAGTGGTCTGTTAATGTGTACAATAAGATGTAGAGATGGAAAGTGTAGATCCATTGCAGCCAACCTTCATTGTGGAGATGACACATTGAAATAAAGAAAACATTTTAACATCGTAACACTGACAGAACTTAAGTAAGGTCTTTAGCGGTTACATTTTCTTATGTGTCTGTTTAGTATGGGGCATAACCAGAGAGACAGTAGAAGTGTGATCCTGGAGAGCAAATCTGCATGAGAAACTGTGAAGAAACAGGTTCATGCATCGTAGGTAGATGTCAATTACAGGCCTGAATCATTGTTTGCATCACAGATAGATAGCAGGTAACGCCTGAATCAATATATGTTTCGTGGATATTTGTCAACCACAGACCTGAATCAATGTGTGCATCATTTAGATAGCAGGTAATGCCTGAATCAATACATGTTTCGTGGATAGATGTCAATCACAGACCTGAATCAATGTATGCATCATATATAGATAGCAAGTAACGCCTGAATCATTACATGTTTCGTGGATAGATGTCAACCACAGACCTGAATCAATGTGTGCATCATAGATAGATAGCAGGTAACGCCTGAATCATTACATGTTTCGTTAATTGAGGGAAATCATAGGCCTGAATCAAATTGGCAGGAGTTTTTGGTGGACTTGCACAGATCCAATGACCAGAAAACATGCCATGACAGTCATCAACACGCTCCAAATCATGGGTATATGATGATCGTTTTTTTTTTTTTTACATTTGCCTGCTTTGAAGTAAAGCATAGTTCACACATGTACTACTGCTACTAGACTACTAGTATTGCTACTACTAGTGAGCGCATTGGAATTGGGTCAGGTGTCTTCCAAACACATGTCAGCTATATGAAAAATCTCTCCAAATGTCCTTTTGTGTGTCCTTCTTCTTCTGCGTTCATCCGGAGTTTTTTTTTCCAGACGTGATTGCGTTGTGCCTGTTTACAGCAGAGCTGCATTCTTGCGCCGTTAGGCCGACACATCCGACTTCTGCGGGTGTGTCCTTCTAAATAACTATTCAGTGCTATTTCAGAAAATCTGTTTGCGTGTGCAAGTTAAAAAAATATTTAAGGGAAAACCTGGATTGTCCCAAACTTGCTGCATTGAATGCTCTGAGAGTCCCTGATTTCAAAAGCATTTATATAATCTGTTTGCTGTTGGAGTAAAATTATATCTCTTGTGCATATGCCATTCAACTTCTGGTGTGCTATTTTGCTCTCATGTTATTTCTGTATTATTAGATGCATTTTATTTGTGTATAATTATTTGTCAGTGACCCGATTTAATGTTAGAAAGATGTATGTCATCTTGTAAGTTCATTATCCTTATATTGATTTAGAACTGCTGGAGATGTTTTCTACAAAAGTGACTACATTGCTCTATTGCAGCTGAAGGAGGAGATCCACAAGAAATTCAACGCTCCAGTGGAACAGTTGTGCATAATCTTTGCTGGTAAAATTATTAAGGATGATGACACATTGGAACAGCATGGAATTAAAAATGGACTGACAGTTCACTTAGTTATTAAGTCAGTAAATAGAGTAAGTTGCCTGACAGTTCACTTAGTTATTAAGTCAGTAAATAGAGTAAGTTGTATCTCAGGTTTATGTTATTAATTTACATTAAACTAAGCCGCTTCAAGTGGTTGAATTTCAATGTATGTATAAAATTGTGATAATTTTCTGTTTTGTGAAATAATAACTTATTACATCTTTTATTACATGGGTTTTTTTAAACCATGTGTTGGGAATAAAATCTAGACCAGGGATAGACTGTCCTAGCGATCGTGTTCCAGTTTTAGTAATGGTGCAGTTAAAACTTAAAACTATAAAGAAGGACCCCCCCCCCCCCCCCCCCCCCCCAACAGGACGTTAAGCTAGATCTCGCATTGCTTAAGACACATGGGAAATTAGGGAAATGTACACGGTTACTGTACAGAATAAATGTAATGCCATGGAAGTAATACAGATTATTGATGATCTGTGGGATATGTTGCGTGAATCAGTACAGCAGACGTCAAAAGAAATCTTTCCACCTATACATAGAATTGCAAAATAGAAATAATTGACACATGAAATTCTGCAGATGAAAGAAAAGGCATTAAAAAACATCAGGAGGAATTTAATATACATAAAGAAATGGGTAAAAAATGTAAAGAGGCTGGAGAAACTTGGCTTGCTGATTGAGAAATCTTGGAGAAGATTCATATTTACCTTCAATAAATACCACTGTATGTTTAAAATCAAAGGATGGAACGGTGGTAATGGAGCAAAATATTATAATTAATAAATGGACAAAAACTTGGAAAAGCTTTTATGATAAGATCATGATGATATAAATATTCAAGACAGTGGTGAAGGTCTATCAGTACTAGCTGCAGAAGTTGAGGATGCACTACATTATATGAAGAAAGGAAAGGCACGCAAACCAGATATTACATTGGAGGAAATGGAGGTCTTGGGAGATAATGAAATCCAAATAGTAACATAATTTCAAAATGACATCTGTAATAAAGGGTATATTCCTAATGCCCTATTAAAGTCTAACTATTTATAGCTCTCGGGAAGGTGTGTTTTTTTTTCTGTCAGGGGCAAAAAGAAAACTCTAGCCTGCACAGTTTGTGGCGACTGCACTAGCCAGGTGGTCTTAATTCCTAAGGCTCAATATCCCCCTACCATACACCACAAGGTACTTTATTGGCAGTAAATTACAGTTTTTTATGACAGACTTCAGCTGTGCTTCATAAACTGCACAAAAGCATGAACGCAATGAAATAATCAAACTATAGGAACAATTCCGTGTAATTAATTACTGTGATTAATAAAGAACATATGTTGGCAGTGCCTGTGCCGTGGCCCAGGGGCAGTGAGCATGTTTCACAATTCCCTGACACCAAATCGTGGGTTTGAAATCAGCTCCCCTCTGCCGTGCGTCCACCTTGACGAGGTAGAGGGGCTTGAGCGTTCCAATGACCCCAAGAGCTATGCCGACGGTAGCACAGCTACTGGTAGGGTCACCCATGTCGGACAGGTCAAGGGAGAGGGACCAGACAAAGCGACGTACAAACCTGCTGCCTTGTAGGTAGACTGGGGACAGTCAAAGGCTAGGGAAAGCATCCCGAACAAATGCTTGTCGAAATCGGATGTACTGAGCCACAGGCTTGACAAAGAAGTGCAACGTAACTTTATCATTTCATGATGCCACAGATGAAAATTAATCGTTATGGTGCTAATCCCGTGAAGTCCCATCAGGCGGTGATAGTGCCGGGCCCCCTGCCTCGAGGGGGTCCACCCATGACTACTGGTGGTCACCTTCCCCTGTGCTGTGGAGTCAAGGCACAGAGGAGTAGGTTAAGAGCTATTGACCAAACACCCCGGACACTCAACATACTACAATGGAATGCAGAAGGAGTTTATAACAAGAAAGCCTCCCTAACACAGCGTCTTCATAAAGATAGAATAGATGTGGCATGCATTCAAGAGACACACCTCAACGCCAATCGCACATTTTCAGTCGAGGGATATCAGGCCACACGTTTTGACCGCGAAGGACACAAAGGAGGAGTTGTAATACTTACACGAAATACAATACCTTGCAGCGAAGTATCTGTGATCTCTGACAACCAAACGGAAATTATAGGTGTTGATATAATGATAAAGGACGTGAAAATAAGAATTTACAATCTGTATAGCCCGGCAGATAAGGATCTTACACTCTCAAACATGGAAATAACTGACACAAATTGCATTGTTGTCGGAGACTTTAATAGCCGTTCAGAAAGATGGGGATACCCAGATACTGACAAAAGAGGAGATGAAGTGGAGGACTGGGAAATAGACTCAAATCTCCATCTACTCAACAAAGCGGATGACACACCGAGCTTCTACTCCAGAAGATGGATTACCACTTCTACTCCAGACTTAGCTTTCTGCACAGGAGACATCCTCCACAAAATCGATCGCCATGTGCTTGACCAATTAGCAGGTAGTGACCACAGACCAATCAAGCTTGTAATAAATATGGAGTATGTTCCACAGGAGCAAAAGCCTTTGCCCCGTTGGAATTACAAACGAGCAGATTGGGACAGATTTGCCATACTAACAGACAAATATTGTGAAAACATAAATACACGATATGGCAACATGAGGCAAATGGTGGAAAGTCTAAACAGAGCAATAATACAGGCGGCCACTGAGTCTATTCCAAGAGGAGCGAGGAAAAATTACAAACCATACTGGACTGAAGAACTACAAATTTTGGAAGACAAAGTTGAAGATGCTAGGAAGACCGCAGAGAGAGAACAAACAACTGAAGCGAACATCTCTCTCAAAGCCATCTCAGCAAAATATAAAAGAACAGTAAATCAAACAACAAGAGATTGTTGGAGGAAAAAAACAGAAAACCTGAATTTTGACAGGGATGGAAATAAACTATGGAAACTAGTGAAAGCCATGAACAATGAAGGACCTAGAAACAAACAAATAACAATTAAACAAGGAAATGCCTTGCTTACAGGAAAAAAGGCTGCAAATGCACTAATGGAACACTATGCCAGTGCAAACCACATTGATATTACAGCTGAACAGAAGAAAGCAATCAAAGATAAACAGATACATCATAGATATACAGAGACAGCAGCAGAATATATGATGGCAAATCTAACAATGGAAGAAATGGAACAGGCAATGAATACCCTAAAAAAGAAGACATCACCAGGAAAGGATGGAATCACAAATGAAATGCTAATAGGACTAGGCACTAAGGCAAAAAAGAAACTACTAGCAGTCCTAAATTACAGCTGGAAGAGGGGAATAGTCCCACAGGCATGGAAGGAAGCTATACTAATACCAGTCCCAAAGAAAGGAAAAGACCTGGAAGAACCAAATGGCTATCGACCTATCAGTCTTCTTAGCTGTGTAGGAAAATTAATGGAACGCATTATCAATGGCAGGCTAACATGGCATCTGGAAGAAAACCAACTCTTAACACCTCACCAAGCAGGATTCAGAAAGTACAGATCCACTGAAGATCAAATAACCTATATAGCTCAGGAAATAGAGGATGCCTTCCAAGAGAAAAAGCACACACTAGCGGTCTGGATAGATTTAGAAAAAGCATTTGATAAAGTATGGAAGGAAGGACTGAAAGTAAAACTGCAAAAAATGCATGTTTGTGGGAAAATGTACAAATGGATCAGCCACTACCTTGAGAACAGAACTGCCAGGACAAAAGTACAAGGACAAACCAGCAAAATGATGCTATTGGAGCAAGGTGTCCCCCAAGGAGGAGTTCTTTCACCAACATTATTCCTAGCATATATAAACGACATCACGGAAAATTTTCCAGCCAGAGTACACACATCATCCTTTGCAGATGACCTAGCCATATGGACATCTGAAGAATATATTAGTACAGCTAACAGCAGAATACAGCAAGCCCTATTAGCGCTAGAGAACTGGTCAAAATCATGGCTAGTGAAGATAAGTGAGGAGAAAACAACATGCACAGTGTTCTCCCTCTCAACTAAAACTCAGCAACCTAAGCTGGTATTGAATGGAAAAATAATGCGCCATGAAGAAAATCCAAACTATCTAGGAGTCACCTTTGATCGTCGCCTGACATGGAAGACACAGGTTGAGAAAAATCGAACAAGAGCAAGGCAACGAATGGCAATCATGAAAAAGCTTGCTGGTACAACGTGGGGAGCAGATGAGAAAGTTCTCAAGAAGTTATATACTGGACGGGTGAGGCCAGTACTGGAATATGGCATTGCAGCTTGGGCAACAGCAGCTAAGTCAAACTTTAACAAAATAAGTAGAGTCCAAAATCAAGGAATGCGAATCATAACTGGAAGCCTGAAGACAACGCCTATTAATGAATTAGAAAAGATCACTTGTTTACAACCAATGCAGGATAGAAGAGATAGCAGAGCCCAGCAACAAGCTGAAAAATTTAGAAGATTGACCGACCACCCTATGTATAAAAGGTTTAGTGGTTTTGGAAAGGGAAGACTGAAGCGTAGCAACTTTGTAGAAACTGCAAAACGAAAGATTAGGGCAGATCCCATACTTAACATATCAACAGTCAAACCCATTTACAATGCAGACAAGTTCCCAGCTTGGAGACAGCAGCAACTGCCTGAGATGATAGAAAACATTCCTGGTATTGAGAAAAAGAACACTCAGCATGAAACCGAAAGAAGAGAAATAACCCTAAACTACATAAAAGAACATTACCCAAGCAGCAATTGGACCCATGCATATACAGATGGATCAGCCAAAAATTCAGTAGAGAATGGAGGAGGAGGAATTCTCCTAAATTTAAAAAATGGAGTGAAAAAAACACATTCAGTGGCAACTGGAAAGTTCTCAAGTAACTTCAAAGCGGAGGTAGAGGCTCTGAAAACTGCAGCAGAAATGCTCTTGATGGAGGAAAATAAAGAGACGCAAATAGCTATCTTCACAGATGCAAAGTCAGCTGTCTCAATACTGAAGAGCAAAAACAGCACAGAACTAGCTGACCTAAGAGCAGCACTCCATGGTCTATGCCAGAAATCCAAAAAAGTTATAATACAGTGGATCCCATCACATTGCAGTATACCTGGAAATGAAGAGGCTGACAGACTGGCAAAAGAGGGCGGACGACTACCACAGCCTGACATAGACATAACCTATAATGAGGCAAAGAGGTTGATAAAAAGCACTTATAGAACCAAATGGGAATCAGAGCATCCAGGCCACCAGAAGGATGATGCATATTACAAGCTCGACCGAAGAGAACAAGTAGCAATCTTCAGACTCCGCACAGGACATAACAGGCTGAAATACCACTTGTTCAACAAACTAAAGATAGGAGATACAGATGAATGTAATTGTGGAACTGGTAAAATGACAGCTAAACATTTGCTGCAAGAGTGCCCAATATATGCAGAACAGAGAAAGATATTTTGGCCCACGCCTGCTTCATTCGAGGACAAGCTCTATGGAGATATCAACAAGCTCAAGTCGACTGCAGCTTACTTTAACTGTATTCAGGTTAACATTTAAATGTACATGAAGAAGTATTTAGACTGCCACACTTCATACCACAGGCATGTCGGTTACACAAGCCTCCCAGAGGCATGAAATGGAATATTGCTTGGATAGCAAATCCATTATGTGGAAAGTCCGAATCGAAAGCTCACTGTGTGGGCTTCATAAAAGGTGGAAAAAGTGTCCTAGTGGCACAAAATGGTATATTGCTTGGATAGCAAATCCATTACGTGGAAAGTCCGAATCAAAAGCTCACTGTGTGGATGTCATCTGCACACTGCATTCTTCTGGCCTCTGGAAGAACAGCCTATGGTGAACGGAAGGCCCAATATACGGAAGTGAGGCTAAGCAGCCATGTGCAGGACGTGACGATTCCTTGGGTGAGCCCAGTACCAGAGCGCTGTGTGTTGGCTCTGCAATTATGGAAGCCTCCTTGGATGGCGGGGAATGCCCATGGTCTGCCCCTGCCTTCCCTTGAGGGCCGACCAGGATGCCTTCGGCTGTTCTATATGGGCCAGCTGGGATGGGAGATAACACCACAACAGTGAGAGTCTAACGTCCTAAGAAACCCCCCGGGAAGGTTAACCCGGTCAACAAATGCCCGCAGAAGTCGGATGTGTCGGCCTAACGGCGCAAGAACGCAGCTCTGCTGTAAACAGGCACAACGCAATCACGTCCGAAAAAAAAACTCCGGATGAACGAAGAAGAAGAAATCAGCTGCAGACCATCTTGCCTTGATTTCTGTGGTATGAGGGTTGTTTGTTCGGAGAGTAATGGCAAACCACTGAATGTACAACTTCTCTAATAAATCACAAACAGCCAACAAATGTGACGTCCTCGTGCAACTAACTTTTATATTGACACTAAACAACAGCAGCTGTAGGAACCACACCCGCTCAGAAACATTTCAGTGCATAAAGAAGGGTGTCAGACAAGGATGTGTGCTGTCCCCTCATTTGTTTTAATTATACATTGAATTTATATAATGAGATCTATAGAAAACATGCCAAGGATTGAGGCTTGTGTTCATAATATAAACTGTCATCTGCTGCCTATAGTACCTTGTAGTGTAGGGCAGGGGGGGGGGGGGGGTCTTGAGCCTGAGGAATTAAGGCCACCTGGCTAGTGGTGTCATTGCAAACTGTGCAGGCTAGGATTTTCTTTTTGCCCCCGATAGAAAAATATCCACATCTTCCTAGATATTCGAACCCGGGTCTCCCAAAGGAGAACCCGGCATTTGTAGCCACTCGACCAGCCGTTCCTCCATAATATAAACAACTTACATTATGTTGATGACACTTTCTTGATAGCAGCCTAAAATGGGTGCCAGGAAATGTCCTGGGAAGTCAAGGCATTCGGTGTGATATTTATCACATTACTAGAGTGTCAATTGGTCTATAAAAATATGTTCAATATCCCCCAAAGCCTGTAAGTGTCCTTCACTTACTTACAATGAGTGTGATGTTGACTATAGAGGTAATAATATAACTGCAGTTTAATCAATTTACACTCAGGTTTGCATACAAAAGAGATGCCTGAGTATGATCCCAAAATGTGCAATACTCACGCATTGACTGGGGTCATTTAAAAAGTTGAAGACATGCAAAGTCACTTTCATATTTGTGTCAGACCATGCAGAAATCAAGGATGGTGAACAGAGCTGACAAACTGGCTGGATTGACCACAGCAACACTGTGTTGGCCAATGAGTCAGATAGAATTATTCAGTGTCCCAGGAGAATCAACTTTTTGGAGGAGTCTATTGGGTGTGAATCTACTATAGTATTCAGAATACAGGGACTTTAAATTAAGATTAACACTGACTGGAAGGAACACCACACAGACACACAGAGACAACAATCAGCACAAAACTGCAACATGAGCTGCTCTTCACTAATTAATGTGTTTGTTAAGGTGGAGATGGCAGACTTATGGGCTGGTTGAGAGTACAGTGGAAACAGTTTGCTGATAATGAGGCCAGTCTGAAGCATCATCTTCCTCTGCCTTTCATTTCTCAGTGGATCAGAGGCCCTCAACCAATTCATGCCAAGTCCTTTCCTTTGTAGACCTGTTCATTGTTGGTTGGATTTAGCCAGGATTTAAAGTTTTCTGCTGGTTGAGGTAGCCAGCCTCACACCTTAGTCACCTCTATCAACAGGCAAAGTGGTTGTGTTATTATTCTTAGCTTTCCTTGTGAACTCATGTAACACGCAGGCCAACATTAAACACACTGGTGCACAAATGTGGAGCTAGTTGCATTTCCTTTACAAGACATCGCAGTCAATCACAACATGTTTTTGGCTGTTTGTGATTTCTTGACAAGTTTATGTTCAGTAATTTGTCATGTTTTTTTTTAACGACCGGCACTCATACCCTTTTATGAAAACCAATGAAAGGATGTCTGCTGTTAAATCGTCCACAGCTGTGTTTTGAACACAGTGTGCAGGATTACGAATTGCATCCTCAACTCCTTCGCCACAGAACCAATGAAATGTGGAGCCTGAAATGAAAACACAGTTAGGGCAGCATACAGAAAATGTTCGCAAGCCTAGCATAATTAGAAAGTTGCTGCCTTACAAGATACCACCTGGTGTACAAATTACTGCCCTCAGTGGTCAGAGATCACAGAAGTAGAAGTTAACAATATTTTATATTTGGGACACCCATTATCAGAACTATTCTTCAGCGTTTGGTTATAATCAAAATTCATCGGTACATTTTTCTCTTACAGACTACTTCAGAAACTCCATCAAATCTCACATCAACTTCAGCCAGTGTAAGTATGTCTGTGCATTCTTATTATTTTTTTTTTTAATTGAGCATTTAATACTAAATAGGTAGGTTATGTTTTTTAATGCATTATTTATCACTGAATATGAGAAGGAGCCCACTTCCATGTCATGTGAGATATTGGGATTATCGGTACTGGGTCCATATCACCTTGACCAAACAGCATTCAGTATCCTGTCAGTTACCTTATTTCCTAGATGATTTTCTGATATTCATTTTATATGTTGGGGGAAATCTCAGAAGCATGTGGCCACAAAATAATCAACTTGGAGAGGGTTTGAACCCAGGATTACCATTGGCAGATGAGTTTACTAGCCACTACACGGACATGGCTCTATGATATTCAGTTTTCATTTTCAACAAATGTATTTGGGGGTAACATTATTACTTTGAGTAGATTCCATGTGCCAAGATTTATATTTTAATCTTAAAGTTCTACATATTTTAATCTCATGAAACGTGTCCAGTCCGTAACAAGGATGTAGATGAATAATTTTATATTTATATTTTCATGTAGATGTACCGATGTGTGTTTGTTGTTTGTTTGCTGGCAAAGGTTTTGGCTGCCACATTCATTTTGCTACTTGTGATCATGTTCTAATAAAGCTTGCCATCTACTTCTCGTTTTTTGGGGATTCATTCATTACATATTTTGTGAAATGTTAAAGACTTTCTTTGTATTTTCATGTGCTTCAAATAAAATGTTTTAAAAGCCCCACATTTGTAGTATTAAATAAGAACTGGCATAAATATTTCAAGTGATGACTGAATGGTATTTAACATTAACAGTTTTCAAACACTTTTAATTGCAGGCAGGTCCTGATGTGTCCCAGACGCCATTTAATCTTGGTGGGCTTGGGGGCCTGGCTGGTTTGGGGGGACTTGGAATGGGGTCTGCAAATTTTATGGAAATGCAACAACGGTTGCAACGAGAGGTACAGTACATTCATTTTAAATTGTTTTGTTAATAATAATTGTATTTTTTGTATTTGTTTATTTCTGGAATTTGTGTTTTATTTTACTGCTGTTTTGTTCTGTAATAATAGCTAACAATTTTAATTAAAGCTTAAAATTCTAATTTTGATGGTGTTTTTTTTTTCCGGTGTGAAAATCTTTGTTAGTATGATATTTAACAGGATATAAATACCTGTTGTAGGAATACGATCTGAGCTACAATAAAGGTTGGAAGATGGGGTGACAAAGTAACAGACACGCTTTCTTGCCAGCCTGAAGGTCATATGTTCAAATCACATCAAGACGGATATTTTTTTTTAATAAATTACCTTGGGCTTCCAGGTCAACCCAGTATAAAATGGGTAGCAGAAAATATTCTGGCAAGTAAAAGGAGTGATACTGACTACATTACCTATCAAGTACCAACAATTATGGGGGGATAGCTATTTAGGAGTCTTAATGCACTTTCAAATACAGCAGTATACATCCAAGAATCTAGAACAACTGTGAAGTAGGAGGATAACATTTTAAGTCTTAATGCACTTTCAAATACTGCAATATACATCTAAGAATCTAGAACAACAACAGTGAACTAGAGGAATAGCAATTTAGGAGTCTTAGTGCGCTTTCAAATACAGCAATATACATCTAAGAATCTTCTTCTTCTTCTTCTGCGTTCATCCGGAGTTTTTTTTTTTTTTCGGACGTGATTGCAGTGTGCTTGTTTACAGCAGAGCTGCGTTCTTGCGCCGTTAGGCAGACACATCCGACTTCTGCGGGCATTTGTTGACCGGGTTAGCCTTCCCGGCATCTAAGAATCTAGAACAACAACAGTTAACTAGGAGAAGGAGAGGGTTTGACCTTTTATGAGTGCATTTATTTCAATTAGTTTTAAGTATGAACAAAGAAACATTGTTTTCAGCAATAAGTATTATTTTTATGGTTCAGGTATTGTGACATCACTGCAGGTTTTGCAGGTGAGACTTGCATACCGACTTGCTGCTGACCTCATTATAAGAAGTCTGTAGATACACTGCCGATTTCTGTTGTACTGAATTCATGGGAAATGCTGGTTCAATACCCACTTCAATTGGTTGCTTGTGGATTCTCTGGAACACTGAATTTCAACTCCTGTGTCCAATCCAGTGACATTCAGGTCATCTGTGCCCTTAAAGAGGCTTGCATTTGTTGGGGTGAGGTTGGCAGACTGTTCACCTGGCCTGGTATAGAGTTCGCCTGCCCCGGTATAGGGTTCACCTGGCCCAGTATAGAGTTCACCTGGCCCAGTATACAGTTCACCTGGCCCAGTATACAGTTCTCCTGGCCCGGTATACAGTTCTCCTGGCCCGGTATATAAGTACTATCTCCATGAAGGACTGTGTTGCCCGGTTCTCCTTCCCCTCTCCAAGTACTGGGCATTTGCAAAAAGACATATTAGAATGAAACCAGGTCATGATTCAACGCATCACATACAGGCTGGCTGGGATTAGGCCTGGGTTGGTCATGTAGGTATTTGATTGTCAGCAGGTTCCCACCCAATGGGTATACCATGTTTCCCCCAAAATAAGACTTACCCCCTATAATAAGCCCTAGCACAATTTTTCGGGATGCTTTTAATAATAGACCTACCCTAAAATAAGCCCTAGTTAAGATCTTCAGCTAGAATTAGAGCTTTGTTGCCGAATAGCCAATTGGAGTACAGACACCACTGGTGTGCACTTGACAATGAACGGATGTAATTCAGTACGTCACTTGTGTTAAAGAAGATTACATGACTGTATTTGGGTAAATGTAGAATTTTGTACATGAATAAATGTAGATTTTTGTATCTGAAAAACAAAATACACATAAGATGTCCCCCAAAAATAAGCCCTAATGCATTGTTTAAAGCTAAAGTTAATATAAGACCCGGTCTTATTTTGGGGGAAACATGTTAGCTACTTTCCATAGCTTTTGCAAAGGGTAATTTTTGAGTTGATACATATATGCACAACTAAATTTGTTCTTCAAAAGAATACAAATAAAAGACGGTACATTGAAACACTGGCTTAAAGAATGTCTGAAAATGTTGTCAGATGATGGGTAACCCAGAAATGATGAGACAACTCATGGACAACCCCTTTATACAGTCGATGATGTCAAATCCAGAAATGATGAGATCCTTACTTATGAACAATCCTCAGATGAGAGAGTTAATGGAGGTAATTGTGTTGAGTACTTTATATTTGCATCATCATCATCATTTTTTTTTTAAAGTTGCATATCCTTTACAGGACATTGCAGTCAACACCAACATTTTTACTATCGTTATTGATGTCTTGGCCAGTTTTACGTTCAGTAGTTTGCCATTGGTTTCTGAACGACCGGCTCCCATACCAACACGTTAAAACCAGCGCAACACGGTCTGCTGCCAAATCGGTCCCTGCTGTGTTTCGAACGTGGGTAAGTGGCATTACAAATCGCGTCCGCAATGCCGACGCCACGGAGACCGGCATCATCATATTATGCCTTGCCAAATGACAGTCATTCATGTATCGCCACAGACCTCAGTCTTAAGTTTGCATATAAGAATTAAATACACATTCGATGACCAAGAATCAGATGCATATATTATATCAAGGCTATAAAAAAAATACAAACTTAATGCAGTTCAGGTGACATATTGGGCTCAAGATCAAAAATGGATCAAGATCTTCACCCCACTTCCTGTTTATTTTCTTGTGTTTGAGAAAGAGAGCAGCAGTTGTATCATTGCTGTCATCAACACATTGGTCGATTTTAAGACCTATACCAGCATTCCCACTGTCATTAACACATCATCATCTGTGGAGATCAGCATGGCTGAATTGAAAACAGCGCTCATTCTTAAACATTGGGTGCGCTGATGCAGAGGTAACGGGTTCAACTCCTATACCAGTCAGTTGGACTAAATGTTGACTTCTCATCCTTGACTTGGGGACAAAAATTACAAGTACCTCTGAAGTTGGAAAGGGTTTGCCTGATGGCGAGGGACACTGGTAATAAGTAAAAGCTAATCTACATGCTAAAATCAGTCAAATGCACTAGAATTAGTAGCACTTGTATGGTCTATGCTTGAGTTCAAAGCGGAAAAAAAAAATCATCTGTGATATCTTGTAATGGATACTCCTGATCAATTAATTTTCAGTGAATACTTCTGATCAGCTCCTGCATCGCTGCTCAGGAAGAAAACAGATTAGATCTGCTGTTGAGTTGAGCTAAGAACTGAAGTCACTGCACTCAGGACATTCCCTTGTGCGCTCCATCCCCTCGTTCAATAGCCAGCAAAGAGTCACTACTAATCATTCCCACCATTATCTGATTGAAAGTTCTCCTGGTCTTCCCTCTCAGTTTTGAGATTCTACCAGAATCCCTGCCAATCCCCTGCAATCTCATCCTTTCCACATACAGGTTTCCCATAGCTAGTCCTAGCAGTTGTTTGTCTCATTCATTGTGAAATTCACTATCAAAAATGAACACAATCGTGTAGCAGATCCTTTTGCAGAAAATCACTCATCTCAGCCTGCTAAACAGATTTGTTCTCCCTTGTCAGTTCTCCTGGCTTGTGCGTTTTCGTGCCCAAGGTGTCAGCAATGTCCTGCATCCACCATTGTTCTGGTGAACCCCTGTATCTTCTTCCAAGGCAGTGCCTTCCATCAGTGTTCTTTTCAAACCACTATGAAGTTTCATATGCTGGAAGGATTTCACTATCATTGAATGTCAGAGTGCAGGAATGTTATATAGAACCTCTTTTGCTGTATGGTCGTGAATATTGAAACATAAATGAACAAATTAGGAAGAACTTAGAAGCAACAGATATGTGGTTCTTGAGACGAATGTTGCAAATTCCTCTGACTGCCAGAGTAACTAACAACAATTTCCTAAAAGACACTAATGAAACTAGAACATTATATACAACAATAAGACAGGGACAAACAGAGGCATAGGAGAACATCGTTACAACTGGAAAGAGCAGTGGAAAATGAGGCAGACTAAGAGAAATGATGCTGGATGTACTGCGACATTGGTTTGGAGGAATATCGTCAGCAGAGTTGATCCTAAACACCAAAGACAAATTCTGTGGAGAAACATGAATATCCCCACCAGCTGTCAAGGCACATGATGATAATGATGACAGTTTTTAATTATCCGAGACATGCTACGTACAAGTCAGTTTTCTTCACTGTTCAGATTTTTGTAGAATCTCAATATTTCTTTTCTTCTTGGTCCACAATGTTCTAAACACTTTTCTGTAACATTTAAGATTAAATCTCACAAAACAGTACTTGCAAAATGCGCTTTCAAACTTTGCAAATAGCTCAGACATCTTTGTTTAAAAGAAAGGCTGTAAATGGTACTGTTTTAAACCTTCTATTTATTGATTATGTGGTTGTTTCGGGATTTGAAATTTAAATATTGAGCACAACCCACTACTGGCAACGCCGATCGCATTCTGGTATGAACCTAAGGCCTATCCTTCTATTTATTCTTAACATTTTCTGCCCCAAACAAATCTGCCGAGTGTCATTGATGAATATTCTTGTGCAAGTTTGATTGATGTCTGATTGTACATTTCTTGGTTTAGTCAATGTGTACAAATCTCACAATATATTTGATTATATATATATATATATAATTTTTTTATTGTCCTTGTTTGACATCTACTGAGTCCTTCTGGAACTGAAAGAGTTAATGATGTAAAGCGTGACTCCCTCATAGCTTGCAATAACTGGCTTATAGGATCAAAGGTAGTATTGCATTAATTTACAGCTACAGCTTGCCAGGTAATTGCTTAGGGTGCTGCAAAACAGTTGTTTTTTTTTTATTATTGCAGAGAAACCCTGAGATAACCCACATGTTGAACAATCCAGAACTAATGCGTCAAACAATGGAACTAGCTCGTAATCCCGCTATGCTGCAGGAACTGATGAGATCTCAGGACAGGGCCATGAGTAATTTAGAGGTAAGTGTTAGCTATATTTAAGCTTGCGCCTATAATAACTTTGTGAATATTTGTTGAATTTTCTCACAGTGATTGTTCTTTTTTTAAATATTGTTGGTCTGTGAATGTAATGTAAGTGATGCCTGCCAGAGAATTAATGCACCAGCTACATGGATGATGTCTGACTCTTAAAGATGACGTGGCAGCACGTGGGCATTCCTGCCGTCCAAGGAAGCTTCCATTAATGAAGAGTGGACACATGGGGCTCTGGTTGCTATAGCCTCTCTTCCATATATTTGGCCACCCGATCATCATGACTAGTAGGGTGCAGTCTGCAAATTTACTGGGACTTTGATGTAGTCATTGTTGGCCATCATTGTCATGTACCTCTTGTAGTGGTTAGACTATCTAATAATGATGACTAAGGCTCAAAACCAATAGTGTCACAGGATAGATGGAACTACTAACACTGTGGCTATTCATATAGATAAGAACACTTATAACATTACCTCAGTCATAAACCTGGTCTCGGCAAGCCACACCTAGGCAACCCTGGCTGGATGCACTCTTTTATGGTTTTTCTTCCCTTACCATCATGACAGAACAGGGTTTCCTTTTCAGCATGATAACGGGATGTCTCATGTCTCAATTAGTCCTTATACTGTCTTCCTTGTTAGTTACTGCATAACCATCATTAGCCTGTCATCTCAGTTCTCCAGATAACTGAGAATTCTGGGTGTCACATCAAATAAACTCATGAATATCACTCTTCATGTTGGTTATCTGATACAGGGGTTTTCTGTTATCAATAAATATGCAGGTT
This sequence comes from Cepaea hortensis, assembly GCA_963921405.1. Classification (NCBI taxonomy): domain Eukaryota; kingdom Metazoa; phylum Mollusca; class Gastropoda; order Stylommatophora; family Helicidae; genus Cepaea; species Cepaea hortensis. The sequence continues at coordinate 200,323,324 of OY992877.1, forward strand.
CTGTCCTATATCAATCAGTTCTGTCACACTGTGTTCACACAACTTGATTCGAACTACCCATCCAACTAGAACACCAAGGGAGATTTTGCTTTACACCTTCAGTCGCTCAGTAAAGCATTCTTCTTTTTCTGCGTTCATCCAGAGTTTTTTTTTCAGACGTGATTGCATTGTGCCTGTTTACTGCAGAGCTGCGTTCTTGCACCGTTAGGCCGACACATCCGACTTCTGTGGGCATTTGTTGACCGTGTTAACCTTCCCGGGAGTAAAGCTTTCTATCCTACAAGCTTGTCTTAAACTAAGTCAGTATCTTTGTTGACCTTCCTTGCATGCCATTGCTGCCAATCAACTCTCATATTTTAGATAAGCCCAAATTATTTGATCTGGAACTGCTCCTTCTGGGTTGGCCATGTGGTTTTGTGATGTCTGTCTTTTTGTTTTAATTAGAAAGAACAACAATCAGTGTTGTCATTGAAACCAACACTTTTTCTTTGTCATGTTCATGGTGTAGGACTTTACTGTGGCTCCAAGAATGAAGTAAATCTGTCGTGTTTCAGAGTATCCCGGGTGGCTTTAATGCGCTGCAGCGCATGTACAGGGATATACAAGAGCCGATGATGAATGCTGCTCAGGAAACGATAGGATCAAATCCATTTGCCTCTCTTGTCAATAACACATCAGGTAATTGGTTGGTGCAGTCACAGATTGACTAGATTTTTGTCATACAGGTGGCTAACACAATGTTTGTACACAAATTGTTAGTTAGTTAGTTAGTTAGTCGCAGTTCCAACTTCACAGCAACGGGTCGTCCCCATTATGCTCCGTTCCTGTGCCAGTGAATATCATACAAAACGCTCTCCACAGCCCAATGTGAAAAGTGGAAAAGACAGGAGTCTCGACAAACAACAGCCCGCACAGATGCACTGTGCATAATGCCGCCGCCAGAATGTCAACACAATAGTCCCCCACAAAACACCCAGTTCATTTCTGATGGAATCTGCAGCCATTTTCCCATCTGGATGTTTCCTAGATGTTCACCCACACAGTACACGAAATACAGTTCATCGTGGATGGCAGTGGCAGTCAACCAGAAGCCCAGCAGCCACACATTTCTGTATAGGGCAAAAACCGGTCAACTCTTGGACATAGCCATCTGCCATCACTCCGAACATGCAGTCACGTTCCAAAAAACCTCTGGCAAATTCAAAAGCACTTCACACGAAACTCACAGCTCACAGTGTCGCGCACTCATTCAGTAGCAGGGCGACGGAACCATCAAGCCTCCTTAGTCGCCTCTTACGACATGCGTGGTAGGCTGCAGTGTTGCTATTCTTTGCTTCTCTTATGGGCCCCGGCAACACACGGGAGCACACAAATTGTTATCCCTAGAGAAGTAATAAACAAATCAACCATGTACTGTCTTGCGCATAGCTTTCACAATTGTATATCTTTTACATGGTCTGATGATTTCACTAGTGAACGCAGGAGATTTCTTTAATTTTTCTAAAATGAACTAGCACTTTTAAGTATGCTATGTAAATTGCATTTTACGTTTAATTATAAATAATTGTAAAATCATCATTATGTACCATGCTGGGCAATGCATGTTATTTTGTTCCTCAGCAATCTTTTATTGTTGATCGTCTTCCATGCTGCTCTTCCAACCCATCCGGCATTTTCTTTAGTCACATTTTATCATCCTGGCTGTACTTTCTTCAGATTCTCTCATCTCATAATGTGTCCAGAAAAGACACCTGTCTTGTAATGAATAATAAAATAACTTCAGTAATTGTTTGTAAAATTAAACTAGTTATTGTGTTCTCTTTTCTTTCTTAAAATTATTGCATCACTGTCAGAATAACATTAATCTCTTCTTTGATATTTAGTTGTATTTCACAATTCTTAATTCTTTATATCTGATGATTACTGCATGTGACATATCCTTTAATATGTGCTGTATAATCAATTATGAACTTATATAATATTTAATACACCTTTATGACATGTAAACCTGATAATTAGACTTGTTTTGTATAACTATTCAGTCATTTATTATTATTAATATATCACCGAGTGGCTAAGAACGAGGGTTTCTCCTTCGGGAGACCTGGGTTTGAATCCTCGGTGAGGTGTGGAGTTTTTTTCTGTCTGGGGCAAAAATAAAAACTCTAGCTTGCACAGTTCGCGGTGACTGCACTAACCAGGCAGCCTTAATTCCTCAGGCTCAAAGACCTCTCTGCCACACACCGTAAGGTACTACATTAGCAGTAAATGACAGTTTTTTTTTATCACCTATGGTAGCCATGGCAACACAGAGACCAGTATGCTTGTCTGCCAACCCAACGGTCAATGTTCAGATCCCCATTGAGTCTTGACTTTTTAAATTGATTTGACTTTTTAAATTGATCTGAGCTGCCAGCTCTACCCAGCCTTAAATGGGAACCAGATAATGTGCTGGGAAGTTAAAGTGACTGGCCCATGGAATATTAATTGGTTTGTAAACAGAGGGGGCTGACACTACATACCCTAAATGCCTCAAAGCGTGTAAAAGGTTCCTGTAACATTGTTACTGTTATGTCACCCTTTTCCCTGGTTGGTGACCCATTACAGGTATCTAAAGTTGCTTGTTGAACAAGACTGGTAAAAGCGTTACATTTTTCAATTTCTTTAGTTTAAGCTCTCTAGTGTTTTACTTGTATTCGTTTATCCAGACTGTAGACAGCTCTCTCACTGCTGCGATTGTATGACTAGGGCAGGAAATCAACGCAAGTTCATTAGAGTTGAAGATTCTGTTCATTTTAAACCTATTCTGTTGTAGTTTATTAAACAGACTGACATAGTTTGCTTGTTTGTGCACTCATTTTCATAACTGATTTAGCATGTGAAATCATCAAATCAAAAGTGGCCTAATAACAGGATAAGTCACATTGATATATTATTGTAAGTCAGTTTATAGTGTTTGGCTTGGAATTTGGAATACCAAGGAAGTTAATCAACATGACCAGACACTGCATGGAAGATACTTATAATATAGTAACATATAAAGGCAGGAAATCAGACCCCTTCCAAATAACATCTGGCTTGAAACAGGGTGATGCACTATCGCCGCTACTCTTCAATCTGGCTCTAGAGAAAGTTGTAAGGAAGGTAAAGGAGGAATGTGATATTGGAGGAACATCCAAGCTGCTTGGTTATGCAGATGATATAGATATTATAGGGCAAAGTGAACAAAAGACATTGGAAATATTGACTCACTTAAAGGAAAAAGCCCAACAGATGGGGCTGGTTATCAACCAAGATAAGACAGAATATATGGTAATTTCAAGAGACGGAATGGCTAGAAACTCTGGCCACATACAAATAGATAATATGACCATTAAAAGAACGGAAACATACAAATACCTGGGTACGATCTTCAACTGCTCCAACATCATAAGGGAAGAAATACAAACTAGAATCAACTCTGGAAATAAGATATACTATGCACTACAACATCTACTAAAATCAAAGGCGCTATCTCGTAACACCAAAAGCACAATATACAAAACACTGATCAGACCAGTTGTGCTGTATGGCTCTGAAACCTGGAGTACAACGAAAGGAGACGAAGCCTTGTTACAAACCTTTGAGAACAAAATTTTAAGACGCATCTTTGGACCCATTAGGGATACACAAAGTGGAGAGTGGAAAAGAAGAAGTAACAAAGACATTTATGATCTGTTTAAGTCCCCGCTAATCACTGGTATCATGAAGGCTAATAGACTACAATGGCTGGGGCATATAGAAAGAATGGAAGATAATAGGGAAACAAAACTCGCTTACACTCAGGAAATAAATGACCGTAGACCCCGAGGTAGACCAAGAAGGCGGTGGAGAGATAATACATGTACAGACCTACAAGCACTTGGAATCAACGACTGGCAAGAGAAGGTCCACCAGAGAGACGAATGGAGACGGATTGTATTTGCAGCAAAGAACCTCAATGGCTCGGAACGCTGAAGAAGAAGAAGAAGAAGTTTATAGTGTAACATCACGTTACAGTATCATATTTATAGTGTAACATCACGTTACAGTATCATGAATAGCCTATGTTTGGTATCCAGGATCACATTTTTGTATTATCAGTCAAATTATAAAAGGTAAAAGAGATCTCTTAGCTGATAACTGCCTTTGAGCCTGTTCTAGACCATGATATGTGAGGTGGGGAAATAAAAGCTACAGCATTCATTATAAACCAAGTTTAAACACTGTTTTTACAGTATCATAAATCACACGTTTAAAAGCATCATAAACATTTTTTTTTTTAAATTAGTTTGTAAATCACATTTTTGCAGAAGACGGATAAATCACATTACCTTCCAAAGGCATGTTCAAATAATGTTATATCAGCCTTTGTGCTGAATAACATGACAAACTTTAATTATGTTGTGTAATTACTCATTCTTTTTAAGCTGTCTTCCTTGATTAATTTTCATCATATTTTCTTAATATTCTCAAAGCCACTGAAAACACTCAGCTAGGCAGAGAAAATACACAACCTCTCCCTAACCCATGGGGCGGCTCACCTCCCACTCCTAGTTCTGCCAGGGTACCTGGGAGTGCAGCCACTGGCACCCCGACCATTTCACCAGGTAAGATTGCTTGCCATGTGGATCAGTAACATTGTTGTCTTTAAAGCTGCATTAACTGAATTGTAACTGCAACAACAAAAAATAAGTTAACATTTATTTATCATATCTGCTATGTCAGAAAAGCACCAAGGAATCATTAGAATATTTGCATACAGAGAATAATTCTATTCTAGGCGCTCACATCCCAGCCTGGTCATGGGTTTGATTTGCATTGTGGCAGATTAAAATTTTTTAAATGTACCCAGGTTTCTAGGTCGGCCCAGCCTAAAATGGATAACTGGCAGCTTCTTGAGAAGTAAAGACAACCTACGTGATACCGGCCACTGGCCCACCTAATGCCTTCACAAACACAGCCCACGTGATACCAGCCACTGGCCCACCTAGTGCCTTCACAAACACAGCCCACGTGATACCAGCCATTGGCCCACCTAGTGCCTTCCCAGCCACTGACCCACCTAGTGCCTTCCCAGCCACTGGCCCACCTAGTGCCTTCACAAATACAGCCTGCACGATACCAGCCACTCCCTCACCTAGTGCCTTCACAAACACAGCCTTCATACCAGCCACTCCCCCACCTAGTGCCTTCCCAGCCACTGGCCCACCTAGTGCCTTCGCAAACACAGCCTTCATAATACCAGCCACTGGCCCACCTAGTGCCTTCACAAACACAGCCTTCATGATACCAGCCACTGGCCCACCTACTGCCTTCTCAAACACAGCCTGTGTGGTACCAGCCACTGACCCACCTAGTGCCTTCACAAACACAGCCTGCGTGATACCAGCCACTGGCTCACCTAGTGCCTTCCCAGCCACTGGCCCACCTACTGCCTTCTCAAACACAGCCTGCATGATACCAGCCACTGGCCCACCTACTGCCTTCTCAAGCACAGCCTGCATGATACCAGCCACTGGCCCACCTACTGCCTTCTCAAGCACAGCCTGCATGATACCAGCCACTGGCCCACCTACTGCCTTCTCAAACACAGCCTGCATGATACCAGCCACTGGCTCACCTAGTGCCTTCTCAAGCACAGCCTGCATGATACCAGCCACTGGTCCACCTACTGCCTTCTCAAACATAGCCTGCATGATACCAGCCACTGGCCCACCTACTGCCTTCTCAAACATAGCCTGCATGATACCAGCCACTGGCCCACCTAGTGCCTTCTCAAACATAGCCTGCATGATACCAGCCACTGGCCCACCTACTGCCTTCTCAAACATAGCCTGCATGATACCAGCCACTGGCCCACCTACTGCCTTCTCAAGCACAGCCTGCATGATACCAGCCACTGGCCCACCTAGTGCCTTCTCAAACATAGCCTGCATGATACCAGCCAGTGGCCCACCTACTGCCTTCTCAAACATAGCCTGCATGATACCAGCCACTGGCCCACCTAGTGCCTTCTCAAGCACAGCCTGCATGATACCAGCCACTGGCCCACCTACTGCCTTCTCAAGCACAGCCTGCATGATACCAGCCACTGGCCCACCTAGTGCCTTCTCAAACACAGCCTGCATGATACCAGCCACTGGCCCACCTAGTGCCTTCTCAAACATAGCCTACATGATACCAGCCACTGGCCCACCTACTGCCTTCTCAAACACAGCCTGCATGATACCAGCCACTGGCCCACCTACTGCCTTCTCAAACACAGCCTGCATGATACCAGCCACTGGCCCACCTACTGCCTTCTCAAACATAGCCTGCATGATACCAGCCACTGGCCCACCTACTGCCTTCTCAAACATAGCCTGCATGATACCAGCCACTGGCCCACCTACTGCCTTCTCAAACATAGCCTGCATGATACCAGCCACTGGCCCACCTACTGCCTTCTCAAACATAGCCTGCATGATACCAGCCACTGGCCCACCTACTGCCTTCTCAAACACAGCCTGCATGATACCAGCCACTGGCCCACCTACTGCCTTCTCAAACACAGCCTGCATGATACCAGCTGTCAAAGACTCGACCGCATCCCCTCCGCCAGGGAGAGCGGTCAATCCTGAAGAGACCAGGAGGAGATACGGGGCCCGAGGCAAGGGCAGGGGAGATGAGGTAATAGGAGAAGGTTAGCCACTCCCTCATGAGACACGCAGGCGTTGTTCAGAGAGTTAGCACTCTCATCACGATAACATCACACCTCGTGTAGCCACAGCACAGTTGAGTATGCACTCAACAAGCCACGGTTGCCAACGGCGTGCGATGTGAGGTAACACGCACGAAGGTGAAGGTCACGCCGCGTGGTGTGTGGCGATGGGACAGAAGTTGAGCAGGCGGGAGACTGGACTTGAGGCGTTCACATCGTTTAGAATAGCGTTAGGAGTTTTGTGTTCACTAATAGATAGAACTAGCATAGGGTTAGCAGTTTGTGTTAGATAATTCTGTGGCTGTATATTGTGTATTGCATTAGCGACTGTTTACCGCTTGTAAGCGAGCCAACGGCAATAAAATGGACCATGCATTTTGCCTCCCACACGACTTGCAAGTTGTCTTGTATGGGTGTGTGAGAAGTACCCGATGAGGCCTGTCAGTTGAGTTGTTGACAGGCCAGGGTAATTGTGGTGTCAGAAAGTGGTGCTTGGACGAAAGCGCCAAGCTAATACCCACAGTAAAAGGGTAATTGTGGTTGTCAGAAGTGAAGCTTGAATGTAATATTCAAGCTACTCCACTCGTCCACGAAGCTCTAGACTAGGATTTAATTTGTGTAGTGACGGTGATTTGTGCAGACGAGAGAAATTTTGCAAGCTAGAAATGTGCCTATCGTGACGTATTAAACTGTTTAATTGTGTTTATGAAATATTTATTTAGTCAAAGTATGTATTCATCAAAGCTGTAAGTATTAATATTCTTGTTTTCTCATATTTATTTATATATTTACCTTTGTGGTGAGAAATGAGGACCAAAAATGATTCACGGCGGAGCGATACAAAGCCAGCCGACAATATCGATTTTTCATCGCGCTGTGCTGTGACGTCAGATGATTGACAAACAGTCGTCTGGGCTCATTAGCATACAGCAATCGAGTGTCTAGAGAATTGCTAAACGGCTGCCCGCCTGAATCGGTACGTTATATCATTTATTATTTATTTATTTCAACTACTAAAGGAATATATTTATTTATTTAAACATTATGATGTTATTTTTATTTCTTTAAAATCAGATATGCATATTTTCGGTCATATTTTCCCTGTGTTTACCGTCACGATGGAACTATTTTTTGGCCAGGCAGATGATACTTGCCTGCACAACACTTACAGAAATTAAATAGAATAGTAACATAAGGCAATAACGGATAGAACAAAGACAGGACATTGACATTTAATTTATTTAATACATGTTCTAGTTGTTCGTAAGTCTGTCATTGTCTAGGTCAGTGTCCTTAGTTGTCGGGTAAATCATATCGTTAAGGAGGCGTGTTTACTGCTGCCCTACATATCAGAGGGCAAACAACAGCTGTGCACATACACCTGTAGGCCAAATACCGTGTGCTACGTACGAAACGTGTCGCCACCCCAGTGTACCAAACAAGGTGACCTGTGTCAAAGGAGCTTCGTTCCCACATTAAGCTGAGTACACTTATATATTTTGTCATGCAATTTGATTAATAGTGCATCTCTTTTTCAGCTTGTAACGCGTTGACATATTTGTATACTCTGTTTTTCTGCAAGATAAATCTGGGCAGGGTATAAACAGAAAGCACAACTGATAGTGATCAGATAAGAACAAACATAACATATCAAAGATAAATAACTGATTAAAGTCATCATTGCCTATCACTGTTAGCCAAGTACTAAAGTAAGATGGCAACTTTATCAGATTTCATAAAAGCAGGCAAAGAACTGGAATTAACAGGAAAAGAACTACAACAATATGCTGATCAGAAATTTAAAGAAACAAAAGAGGAACAAACACGAAAAGAGAATGCGGAGAGGGACGAACGCGCACGAGAAAGAGAACATGATAAGGAGATGAAACAAAAACAATTAGATCAAGAGAAAGAATTAAAACAAAAGGAATTAGATCTAAAGCAAAAAGAGATAGATGAAATGGCAAGAGTTAAAGAAAAACAAATTCAAGTAGAATCAGAGACACAATTAAAGATGAAAAGCATGGATGTAGACTCACACGCAGAGATCTCTGCCACTAAACTAAGAAGTCAACAAGAGGAAAATAAGTTCAACAAATACAAAAATATTATCAAACCATATTGTAAAGAGGACTCCATATCTGCCTAGACAGAGAATGTAGAGTATCAATTTAAATATCACCAAGTTCCTTTAGATATGTGGGCTCCGATTTACATGAAGAATCTAAGTGGTGAGCCCCTTAAAGTAATAGAGTCTATTCCTATTGAACTTAGATCTAGCTATCAATACATCCATGATAGGATTATGCAGCACTTTTTACTTGATGCCCCTGGGTATCAGGTTCAGTTCTCAAATTTAAAACCTAAACCTAGTGAAACTTTTATAGATTATTTTTCAAATGTGCAGAGTGTACTAAACAGGTGGCTTAAAGCAGCTAACATAGGAAAAGACTTTGATAGATTAAAAAACCTAATAGCTATGGACAAGTGTATATCTACTATACCTTCTCCTTTTGCTAAGTTTTTGCAGCAGTCAGACATTGAAAACATCGAGCAGTTCGAAAAAAAAGGCTCAGCATATTTTTCTTCTAACAGAGAGATTTTTAAGACCTCAAGTGACTCTGAGATAGTTTCCTTTGTCAAAGACCAATCAAAAAACTTTCAAGGTAACAGAAAACCTTTTCAGAAGTATGATAAGAAAGACAGAGGGGTTGCCAAATGCATGTACTGTCAACTAATGCACGACACTTATGCTATGTGCGACAAATCGCCGAATTATCCGGCGCATCTTGAAAATATGATCAAGAAGCAGCAAAGCAAACGGTCTGCATACAGGCGTGCAATTAAATGTTTTTTCTGTTCCTCTTATGGCCATTATTCTAATAAGTGCCCTGGCCGCCAACGTTTGAAAGCTAACAACGCTATGTTGATTGACACCTCTTCAGATAGTGGTAGTGAGAATGAGTGTGAGATTGAAAGTGACTTACCAACTAACCAAGCAGAGGATGTGTGTGCTGCTAACGATATGTTAAGCTTTGACAGCTGTGAACGATGTCACCAATTCCATGCAGACGGAATACTAGAATGTGGACATACAGTACCATGCTCATCTGAGAGTGTGAATGCAGCATTAGCCTCCAGAGGCAAGTTAGTGTTCCACAATGCAATGGTCAATGATGTACCATGTCAATGTTTGCTGGACAGCGGCAGCACCCTTATCGGTCTTCGGAAAGAACTAGTGAGCCCGGGTGATTACACAGGTGACACTGTCAAATGCCGAACCTTTTCGGGTAACATTGAGACTTACCCTTTGGCAAAAGCCCGTATTGATTCTCCGTTTCTTTCTGGTACCTTTACTTGTGCAATACTTAACAACCCTTGTACTGATTTAATTTTGGGGTGTTTACCTCAACTGAAACAATGTACTAATGAGGAAATAGTTGCATGGGAGAAATTAAATGCAGCTAATGCAACAACAAGAGCAGACAGTGTGAAACATCAAGACACACTACAAGATGAGAGACTACTGTTGCTTTCTCCAACTGGCACAGATGACACCAGCAGACAGAAATTTATAGAACAGCAAAAAGCTGATACTAGTGTGTCTCCATACTTAAAATTATTAAAAGATAAAGCCAAAGTGACCAAAAGTGCGTCTTGGTTTTTTAGACTTAACAATGGTATTTTAACTAGATATTATACTACTGGTAACCATGAGATTCAGCAAACGGTGTTACCTGAACAACATCGTCTAACTGTGCTAAAGATTGCACATGAGTCACCGTTTGCTGGTCATCTTGCATATGATAAGACCAGGGCCAGAATTCAGGCTCATTTCTATTGGCCAGGTTTTTGCAATGACATAAAATTATTTTGTCGTTCGTGTAATGTCTGTCAACAATTAGTACGTAAGGGTAAACATCCTACAGCTGAAGTACAGCCTTCTACACTGGCTTCTAGGCCATTTGAAAGTGTGGCGGTAGATATTGTTGGACCCCTAAACCAGGTGTCCAGCAAAGGAAATCGCTTCATATTGACAATGGTCGACCTATGTACAAGGTGGGTTGAGGCAGTAGCTTTGAAATACATCACCTCCAAAGACGTTGCCAATGTATTTCTACACCTGTTCTCACGATTCGGATTCCCACGGACCATTTTATCCGATCGTGGAACTCAGTTCATATCGGCTGCAACGCAAGCCCTTACAAAAATGTTAGGCATTAAGCAACATTTTACGACAGCTTACCATCCAGCCAGCAATGGAATAGTAGAGAAAATTAATGGGGACCTAAAGCACATGCTGGCTAAGGTTACAGCAGAAAACCCAGCTGATTGGGATACACTGTTACCAACAGTGCTGTTCGCCTATCGGGAGATTCCCCATTCTAGCACGGGTTTCTCACCCTTTGAATTAGTTTACGGGGCTAACCCACGTGGACCCCTAACTATTTACCATCAGGTACTAACTAATTCGATAGAAATTCCTACCCCAAAAACACCTTATGAAATGGTGACAGAGACACGAGACAAGATCATGAAATCGTGTGTTATAGCTAAGGCAGCTTTGGAGAGGAAGGGTCAAATCTACCGCCAATATGCCAACAAAGGGGCAAGAACAATTGAACTTGAACCAGATCAAGACATACTCTTGCTACTTCCAGACAAAAGAAATTTACTATTAACCTCATGGCAAGGGCCATTCAAGGTGGTACGCAGAATTTCGGATGTTGACTATGAAATATCGATAAACGGACACTTAAAGATATTCCATGTCAACATGTTGAAACCTTATTATACAAGACAAGAAACAGAAGTAGTGACAGACGAACAGAGTGCACCAACACCCAGTGATCAGACGACAGACATACATTACGCAACTACACTAGTTAGCGAGACTGGCATTCCGACAATGGCAATACACCCAGTGAGTTAACAGAATACACACTTAGCACCACCACTGTACTGAATCAGGTAGACGACGACGGAATGGAACTACCTGTTCCCATTGTAGACAAAACTACGACAGTGGACAGCATACATATAGATCAGGGACTAACAGACATTCAACGACGACAATTAGTGGAGTTAGTTACTGAATACAAAGACTTATTCTCTGACATCCCAGGTAGGACGGACAGAATCGAACACTCCATTCTTCTTTCGGATTCTAAGCCTATTAAATGTAGGCCGTACTCTATCCCACTCAGCTATAGGGAAAATCTAAATAAGGAAATTCTTAATTTAGAAGCTAGCGGGATTATCCAAAAGTCTACATCAGAGTACTCTTTTCCAATCGTCCTAATTAAGAAGAAGGATTCCACAATTCGTCTGTGCGTGGACTATCGGAAACTCAATAACATCACTAAGATCGACGCAGAACCTATTCCTTCCTGCGAAGATCTTATCTTGGACATGTCTACTTCTAAAATCTTTTCAAAACTAGATCTTACTAAAGGATACTGGCAGGTCCCGATGCAAGCTCAATCTATGCATCTTACTGCGTTTTCAACACCTTTAGGACTATACGAGTGGCGATTTCTTCCTTTCGGACTTCGAAATGCTCCTGCCACTTTCGTACGCTTAACTAGAGATCTGTTACATGGAGTGACGAATACTGTGACCTATATAGATGATATATGTGTCCATACTGAAGACTGGACTACACACTTACTGAAACTGAGACATGTCTTTGATGGGTTGCGACTCTTCGGTCTCACTGTCAAACCGAGCAAAGTCGAATTAGGCCTAAAAGAAATTGAATTTTTGGGTCATGTCATCTCTCAAGGTCAACTGAAGACTGACAATAGGATTATTACAAAAATTATGAATCTAACCATGCCTACTACGAAAAAGCAGGTTAGAAGTCTTTTAGGATTAGTTAATTACTACAGTAAATTTATTCCAAACCTAGCTGAAATTACAAGTGTATTTTCTAATGTGCTAAAAGCATCAGTAAAATTGGATGTGAAAGATGCATTATTAATTTCTGCATTGTCAAAATTGAAAATTCTTTTTAGTAATGTTCCCATCCTCCGCTTGCCTAACCCTGGGCTCGTTTATTATCTTAGGACAGATGCCAGCAGGATCTCCATCGCTGCAGTCCTAGGCCAATTTTATGAGGGCATCTTCCATCCGATTTGCTACGTGAGCCGTAAGATCACACCTACCGAGTCCAGATATTCGATAGCAGAACTGGAGGCCCTGAGCGTCATCTACTCAGTGAGAAAGCTCCACCGCTTTCTGGCGGGTGTGCACTTCATTATCCAGACCGACAATTCTCCCATTACGGTCATTCAGACTGGTGTGCACCGAAACGACAGGATATACAGGTGGTCTCTTATCCTTCAAAACTATACGTTCAGTATAGAGCATATTAAGGGGAAAGACAACACCCTAGCTGATACCCTTAGTAGACCATCTGGGGTAGAAATACCTGAAATCCAACAGTTAAATGTAGAGTGATGGTTGGTACATGGGTATCTGATAATATAAGATGTAAAATAGCTTACATACATATCCACATTATTGGCGTAATCATGTACCAAAACACTGAACTATCATGTGTCCGTGGACATCAGATTAAGAACTGTGCTGCTATACTTAGATACCACCGTGTGAACTAGGACAGCTCATTTCCAACTAAGCTCCATTCCGGTGTATCATATATATGAACCGCAGAAAACAGTGTCAGAACAGTGCTTAATTACAGACACGAAAAGACAGAGCTACAACACCAGCGAACTCTACACGTGCACTACCGAGAGAACATTAAGATGACTGTGTAATGTATTTCAGATACCCAGGCAAAGTGTGTGGTTATATTATGCCTATACAACCATTGCACATACATGAAGGCAACTACTAACCTGTGTAAACCAAATACTATGTATATAAACTTATTGTGATATGTAATATAATATTTTAAGATAGTGATAAATTAGATGTAGGTTAGGAACTATAACAGTTCTCATTTATTGTAATAATGTAGTTAGTACAGTAATTAGCCCATTAAAATTAGATTAGAATATTAGTTTAGACATAAGAATAGTTTATTACAAGTTAAATTAAATTTATGATATGAATAGTACCATTTAGATTGTTATATTTCACTTAGTTTCATTGTAGTTAGTTTATTCCATCTTAATGAAACCATACCATCTTTCAAATATTACCATTTATTAGTATCATCATTTTACATCATAATAGATTAAAAAGAGTAGATAAGGTAACATACAGCATTTACACCAGTTAGATTAAGAACATCACTCATATAATTCCTTTGTGCATTTAAAAACATTATTTAGCATAGTATTTAGAAAAGTACATAAATTGTGGTCACATAATCCATTTAATTAAGGTACATAACTCACATCACAACAATTGCATTTAAATAGTTAGATTACATCACTTAGATTAGAAAAAAATAAGAAGTAATATAATCATATCATATAATTAACATAACAAATTTAATAAATTTAGGTAACACATTAAATACTTAGTTATAGAATTAGAATGGTATGTTAGAATGTAAAGTTTTCGTTAGTGAAATTGTGTTAGTGTGAATGTGTTGTCTGTAATATAGTTTAGAACTTAGATTACAGTATTTTGGGTTTCATGACAAGTGAATGTAGTCACGAATTAGTGTTATACACCTCTTTGTGGCCACATTGAACCAAATTATGACACTCAAAAAACTAACATACATACACATAGAATTTATAAATAGAGGATAGAAATTAGATTAGTAGATTTATTACATCCAAACACACAAACAAACAGAAAAACAAACATATAAATTGCATACACTATTTGTAAATCAAAGACAGATAACTATGGGGCCAGGGGACATAATAGACAACGAAGAACTAAATTAACAGTGAAATAAAGTCTTACGCGCGGAAGCGAAGGAGGTAAAGCCTGTCGCACACACTCTTGTAGAATGGTTGTTAAATATTATATGGGGGACATGAAGCAATTCATGTGTTGACCCTAAGACAGTCAACTTTGTATGGGTAGTAAGTTAATTTACTATGTGAGGGCAGGTCTTATAAGACAACGGTCCGGTTCAGACATACCTCTGATAAATATAATATAGCATGTGAGAAGAGGGCTCACGCCAACCAGTCAAGTTTGTGGCGATTGCCAGTAGCCAAGTAAGGCTTTGCTACATTGTGACAATAGTTATTAATAGTCTATTGGAATGCCCAAAGCCAGGTTATCTAGAGTCTTTGACAAAAATTAGAGACACTAATTTTTTGTTTAGGAACCTCTTGCGTCACAACCAATGAGTGAAAGTTGATGACGCAACACAAGAGGGGTGGGTGTGTGTCAAAGACTCGACCGCATCCCCTCCGCCAGGGAGAGCGGTCAATCCTGAAGAGACCAGGAGGAGATACGGGGCCCGAGGCAAGGGCAGGGGAGATGAGGTAATAGGAGAAGGTTAGCCACTCCCTCATGAGACACGCAGGCGTTGTTCAGAGAGTTAGCACTCTCATCACGATAACATCACACCTCGTGTAGCCACAGCACAGTTGAGTATGCACTCAACAAGCCACGGTTGCCAACGGCGTGCGATGTGAGGTAACACGCACGAAGGTGAAGGTCACGCCGCGTGGTGTGTGGCGATGGGACAGAAGTTGAGCAGACGGGAGACTGGACTTGAGGCGTTCACATCGTTTAGAATAGCGTTAGGAGTTTTGTGTTCACTAATAGATAGAACTAGCATAGGGTTAGCAGTTTGTGTTAGATAATTCTGTGGCTGTATATTGTGTATTGCATTAGCGACTGTTTACCGCTTGTAAGCGAGCCAACGGCAATAAAATGGACCATGCATTTTGCCTCCCACACGACTTGCAAGTTGTCTTGTATGGGTGTGTGAGAAGTACCCGATGAGGCCTGTCAGTTGAGTTGTTGACACCAGCCACTGGCCCACCTACTGCCTTCTTAAACATAGCCTGCATGATACCAGCCACTGGCCCACCTACTGCCTTCTCAAACATAGCCTGCATGATACCAGCCACTGGCCCACCTACTGCCTTCTCAAACATAGCCTGCATGATACCAGCCACTGGCCCACCTACTGCCTTCTCAAGCACAGCCTGCATGATACCAGCCACTGGCCCACCTACTGCCTTCTCAAACACAGCCTGCATGATACCAGCCACTGGCCCACCTACTGCCTTCTCAAACATAGCCTGCATGATACCAGCCACTGGCCCACCTACTGCCTTCTCAAACACAGCCTGCATGATACCAGCCACTGGCCCACCTACTGCCTTCTCAAACACAGCCTGCATGATACCAGCCACTGACCCACCTACTGCCTTCTCAAGCACAGCCTGCATGATACCAGCCACTGGCCCACCTACTGTCTTCTCAAACACAGCCTGCATGATACCAGCCACTGGCCCACCTACTGCCTTCTCAAACACAGCCTGCATGATACCAGCCACTGGCCCACCTACTGCCTTCTCAAACACAGCCTGCATGATACCAGCCACTGGCCCACCTACTGTCTTCTCAAACACAGCCTGCATGATACCAGCCACTGGCCCACCTACTGCCTTCTCAAACACAGCCTGCATGATACCAGCCACTGGCCCACCTACTGCCTTCACAAACACAGCCTGCATGATACCAGCCACTGGCCCACCTAGTGCCTTCCCAGCCACTGGCCCACCTACTGCCTGCTCAAACACAGCCTGTGTGGTACCAGCCACTGACCCACCTAGTGCCTTCCCAGCCACTGGCCCACCTACTGCCTGCTCAAACACAGCCTGTGTGGTACCAGCCACTGGCCCACCTAGTGCCTTCCCAGCCACTGGCCCACCTACTGCCTGCTCAAACACAGCCTGTGTGGTACCAGCCACTGACCCACCTAGTGCCTTCCCAGCCACTGGCCCACCTACTGCCTGCTCAAACACAGCCTGTGTGGTACCAGCCACTGACCCACCTAGTGCCTTCCCAGCCACTGGCCCACCTACTGCCTGCTCAAACACAGCCTGTGTGGTACCAGCCACTGACCCACCTAGTGCCTTCCCAGCCACTGGCCCACCTACTGCCTGCTCAAACACAGCCTGTGTGGTACCAGCCACTGACCCACCTAGTGCCTTCCCAGCCACTGGCCCACCTACTGCCTGCTCAAACACAGCCTGTGTGGTACCAGCCACTGGCCCACCTAGTGCCTTCACAAACATGAGTCTAACACCGTATGGTCAGTTTGTTCAAAATATATACAGGGGTCCTGTACTCACTTAGCCTTATGCATCCTGTAAACAACAGAAACAGGCTCCTTTCTTAGGCCTCATTTATGAGAAGAGACACTTGGAACATTACTGTAACACCCTGTCCGTTTAGTGGGAGAGGAGATACAGGAAAGCTGCAAGAAAGTTCTTGACAACCTGTTAATTTGACATAGAAGGACTTCAGCATATGATGGATACATTCTGCAGGAGAATAAGAGCTGAGGGGAAACTTGATCATTCACATCAGTTGATTGTTGCGTGTACTATCTTGTGCATGTCTCTGCAGGTATGTTGAACAGTCCAGGCATGCAGAGTTTGATGCAGCAGATGATGCAGAACCCTCAGATCATGAACAACATGCTGCAAGCTCCCTACATGCAGTCTGTCATGCAGTCACTGACCTCCAACCCAGAACTAGCCCAGCAGGTAATGTGATTATTGTCTTATTCTGGCTGCAGCAGTGTGTGTTATTTGGACAATTGTCGGGAGCAAATTTATATGTTAGGGTTGTTTAGAGGTATAGTGTCTGCCTTTAACTGCATACTTATTTTAGTTGAAATCCAGTTGACAGTAGATTGGGAGTATGGTAGCCTAGTGGTTAGCATGCTTGCCTGATGACCCAGTGATAGTATGTTCAAATCACCATCTAAGTGGTGGATTGTTTTTCCTATTAACCTCAGCTCCCAGGTTGACCCAGAATATGGGCACCAGGAAATGTTCAGGGAAGCTAAAGTGACCAGAGTGATGTTGACCTCACCCCAGTGAGTGCTATGTGGTCTATAAACTTAATGGGCTAGCACTGTGTGATCAGTACATTACACTTCAAGGTGTGAAAACAGGTACTTTTACAAAGAGAAATCACTTTATCTTCCAAAACCTCAACGTTGATGAGCAGTTGCAAAGTCAGATTTATGCAAGAGTGAATGTGCAGAACAACTTTACACCAGCCTTCAGGTGAATAGCTTCACAAATTTAGAGGTTAGAATGGCTCAGAGGTAAACTTTCTGCCTTTAACTCAAGTTAAAGTTGAAATCCAGATGATAGTAAATCTGATGCTGTGGTGGTTGAGTTACTAGCACACTTGCCTGGCGGTAATGTGTTTGAATCCCCATCAAGACTGATATTTCTACCTTAAATTCCAATATTTTTAAGTTAAAAATCCAGTGACAATAGATCGAGAGCTTAATCTTCTGTGGCAAGAGTAACATAATAGATGGTCCTCTATATATCATGTTTAAAATCCCAGCTGCACTGAAAATACTTGAAAAGTACTTGGCAAAATGTTAAAATTAGGAAATCTGCCCGTTTTAGAATACCTTAGCTGAGTTGATAACATTATGTGTATATTCTGGTACCTGAAGAATGTTTAAACATTTCACTTGACAGCGCAAACTGATTATTGATTTGTCTTACATATATTCTTTCTGCTTGTAACATGTATAATTGTCGGTTATCCCTGTTCTTTCAATAATGTGTTGTATTCACAGGTGATTGCAAGCAATCCTTTGTTTGCCAACAATCCTCAGATGCAAGCAAATTTGACTGGCATGATGCCAACTCTGTTACAGCAGGTAGGTAGCTGGTTGATTCAGTAGTGGTTAATTCTTTGATAGATTCAGTAGTGGTTGTTTATGTCATGTAGATTCAGTACTGGTTGTTTATGTCATAGGTGGATTCAGTAGTAGTTGTTTATGTCATAGATGGATTCAGTAGTAGTTGTCTATGTCATAAGAAGATTCTGCTTCTGCTTCTTCTTCTTATGCGTTGATCCGGAATAATTTTTGGACGTAATTGCGTTGTGTCTGTTTACAGCAGAGCGGCGATATTTGCACCTTTCAGCCGACACGTCCGACTTCTGCGGGCATTTGTTGACCGGGTTAACCTTCCCAGATAGGTAGATTCAGTAGTTGTGTATGTCGTAGGTAGATTCAGTAGTTGTTGTTTGTCATAGGTAGATTCAGTAGTAATTTATGTCATAGGTGGATTCAGTGGTTACCTCTCAAATAGATTCTGTGCTAGTTGTTCATCATACATGTAGAATTAGTAGTGTATGGCGGCTTGGGGTGACTTCTTTGAGGGTCTATTTCCCCATGGAGGATAAAGGTTGAAAGAAGAAAATTCAGTAGTAGTTGTTTATCTCACGGGTAGCTTCAGTAATCTGTTGAATTCAATCCATCCATCCATCATGTGCCATGCCGGTAAGCGTGGGCGGTCATGTTCTGCCATCTCACCCGATCACCAGAGTCGTGGATCAGCTCCGTGTTTCTGTCTCGACTATGCCACAAGGCCAAGCCATCCAGGTACTTGCTTCTAGGTCTTCCCCTTGGTCTGTTCCCCTCGATCTTACCAGTTGTCACCAAATTCTCCAATCCATTTCTTCTCATAACATGTCCAAAAAATTTTGACTGTCTACGTCTAATTTCTCTAATCAATTTACGATCTTCATTTGTTTCTTGAAGGACTTGTTCATTGGTCTTTCTGGCTGTCCATGGTATTCTTTGCATTTTCCTCAGAAACCACATCTCTACAGCCATCAGATGTTTTTCAGCCTGACTGCTCATTGTCCACGCTTCACATCCATACAAAAGTACAGGCTCAATGTAGCATCTCAACACTCTCTTTCTCGTTTCAATTGACATCTTTTTATTGGTCAATATGTTTTTCATCTTGCTAAAGGCTACTTTTGCCATGGTGATTCTTGTTCTAATCTCTTCAAGGCATCTCCCATCAGATGTTATTACTGTTCCGAGATAATTGTACCTGCTCACTTGTTGAAGAATATTCCCATTTACTTGTATATTACATTGTGGTATTTCGTCCTTCCTAGTGACGACCATAATCTGTGTCTTTTTACAATTTAATTCTAACCCTAGTTGTTCACTGTGTGTCACAATCGCATCTACTAAATTTTGCAGGTCCTGTTCATTGTCTGCAATCAAGACTGTATCATCTGCATATCTAATGTTATTGATGCATCGTCCCCCAATGTTGATTCCTTCCATATCTTCAATATTTCTGAAAATACTTTCACTGTACAGGGAAAACAGATCTGGAGACATTACACATCCCTGTCTCACACCCCTTTTAATAGGCTGATATTGGCTTACTTCATTATCAACTCTTATGGCAGCTTGTTGTTTCCAATATATGTTTTTTACAAGTCTAAGATCTTTTCCATCAATTTGTAGATCTTCAAGCATCCTTATCATGTTGACATGTCTCACTTTATCAAAAGCCTTTGTGTAGTCAATAAAGCAAAGGTGTAGATCTTTGTTTACTTCTATAGAACGTTCGATTATGTTTCTCAGTATATACACAGCATTTACTGTACCCTTGCCTTCCACAAACCCACATTGTTCTTCTCCTATTTCAGGTTGTATTTTCCTCCTAACTCTTTGCATGATAATTCTTAGCAAAATCTTCGTGATGTGACTCATTATACTAATTGTTCGATGTTGATCACATTCCAAGGCTCCTGATTTCTTTGGGATTGCAATAAATACAGAATTACATAACTCCTGAGGTATATTTCCAGTATCATATATTGTATTAAGCAGACTGGTAACTTGATCTATTCCATATTCTTCTAAAGCATTAATCATTTCTGTTGTGACGCTGTCTGAACCGGGGGTCTTGCCAGATTTCATATGGTTAAGAGCATTCTGTACCTCCATCTTCAAAATTGCTGGTCCTTCATTATTATTTTGAACATCATACTGTTCGTCTCTGTTGTCGTCATACAGGTTTTTCACGTAATCTGACCATTCATGTAATATCTGATCTTTTTCTATTATGACTCTTCCATCTTTTGTCTTTAGGCAGCCTGCTGATGTACGTGTTTTTTGATTAGTAAGCTCCTGAATTCTTTTGTGCATTAGGTTCGCATTGTTACTGTTGTGTTGTTTTTCAATTTCTCTGCAATTTTTCTCAAGCCATGTTTCTTTTGCCTCCTTACATAAGGTTCTCACTTTTCTGTGAATTTCTTCATATTTGGCAGGATTATTTTTGTTCTGTCTTCTTGTTTCCATTAGTTGTAAAATTTCTTCAGTCATCCATGTCTTACGGCCCACTTTCTTTACTTTTGGAATAGTTTTTTCTGCTGCGCAACTGATTGAATTCTTCATCGTTTCCCATTGATCATCTACATCTTGAAACAGGATCTCTAGATCAGACAATGTATCAAATTTGTTCTTTACTTCTATGTTAAAATTATCTTGTATTTCTTTGTCAGTTTTCAATTTGCACCAGTCATATTTAGGGTTTCCTGCTGTATACTTGACTTTCTTTAACTTTACCCTCAATGTGCCTGTAATTAATCTGTGATCACTGTAACAGTCTGCATTTGGAACTGTTTTTACGACTGTTAACGCATTTCGAAACCTTCTCTATTGAATTCAATAGCTTATTGAAAAATAAATGGCAGTGCTAAAACTAATTGATATAACACCTTTGGTAAAGTTGTGAACAAATGTAAGAATGAAGAAAACATTTATAGAAATAATGTTGGAAAGCATCTGTAGTCAACTCTTGAAGATGGTAAATAGACAACTAATCTGATCTGATCTACACTGGCAACTTTACCGGCGGATATTTCTGTTCCTTGTTTAAATAGGCAAAGGTAATTCCCACAGCAGATTCAGCTGTAAAAGGTAAAGAGCCTTTTTACACACCTGGGGGTCTGTTAGGTATATGGTGCTAGCCTCATATTTGTATAAACCGATCTGCACTCTCTGGGTGATGTTGTCACTGCCATGTCGGCCATTTCCTGGTGCCCATTTTAGGGTGGGTCATCCTGAAAGCCCAAGTCAGTTTTTTTTTAAATCCCAGCCTTAGGGATTCGAACTCATGTCTACAGGGCCAGCAGGCAAGCATCCTGGTCGTTGTGCTACTGCAGCTCCTTTAGATACTACTGTAACCTCTGAAGTCGGAGTGGGTTCGCCTGAAGGCAAGGGACACCGGTAAAAGGGAAAGCAAACCCACATGCAAATTTCAGTCCCTTGCTACTTTAAAACAGTGTGTAAGGACTACGCTTGAGTTTAAGCGAGCGAACAAAAAAGAAAGAAAGAAAGATACTACTGTAGATATGTAAAAGAAATTCACATCTATTAGTTTTTGAGGTATTCAGATACCCAGCTCCTTTCCTTGATGTCTTTGCTTTACCCAACAAGTCGGGCAACTATTGAAATCAACTGTCTAACTGACAGTGGTCTCTGGGTTACTCTGTAGCAGTGGCAGTATTTTCATCTAGTGTCATGAACTTCTGTGACAAAAATATGTCTCGACTATCAGGGACACATTGATGACTTTTGGATCATGATTGATAAGGGTAATTTAAGCTCATTGTTTCAGATCAACTTCTAACTGAACATACCACCGCATGTCAACACACAGAATACCAGAAGTGGCTTGTAGAAATACTAGAATGGAATACAGTCCAGTGCACTAAACATTGCAGTGTGTGTATGGATAACTCTTGAATTCAAAGCGAGCGAACAAAATAAAAACAAACAACAAAATATAATTGACTTAATCAGCACTTGTAGAACTACTCTAAGTAGAGTTTTGTAAATTTGGGTAGACTTTGGTGCCACTTTAATGCTGTGCCAGTATATATGAAGGCCTTTCACCTCATACCCTTATGATAGTGTCTGCCAGCTGATTGCTTTTAGCTTTTGTTCAAGATCGGGGTGTACGAAATTAATATAACTGGGCATCTTTGTTTTCATGAACAGATGCAGAATCCTGAGCTGCAAAGCATGGTCACAAACCCCAGAGCCGTGGATGCTTTGATGCAAATACAGACTGGGCTGAGCACACTCCAACAGGAGTCTCCAAATCTGTTCTCAGGGTTAGTTGTTGGGCATTTATTGCATTGTTTACTGCTTAGTATACGCATGTTTGTTGCTTTATATTTAGATATCTGTTGTATTTCATGCATTGTATTTAGATGTATGTTGTATTGTTTCATGCATTTTTTATGCTTCTTAGATGTATGTTGTATTTCAAGCCTTATAGTTAGATGTATGTTGTATTGTTTCATGCATGATATTTAGATGTATGTTGTATTTCATGCAGTATACTTAGATGTATGTTGTATTGTTTGATGAATTATACTTAAATGTATGTTGTATTGTTTGCTACAGAGGGGGGGGCTGAGTGGTCTCGAGGTATGGTGTCCGCCTCGAGTGCTGGAGGTCCCGGGTTCAGGCCCAGGTGAGGACCGGGATTTATTTAAAAAATCCACCTGGACTTCTAGTAATAAAATTTGCCCTGGTCTCTGGGTAGTGAGATCGGACGCCCGTGTGTATTGTTGTGCACGTAAAAAATCCCTTGGCAGTTGGAAATCGAAAAAGAGTAGCCTAACGGCGCTGCCTGGGCAAAATTTCTAGTTAAAAATCTACCCAAAGTATTTTAGGATCCTCACCGATGCAATGGAGTTCGTGCATTGAGCTGAGTTTCTCCAGACTCAGGTTTGAGTTAGGAGGAAAACGGAGCACTTATGGGTTAAACCGTGTGCCGTGATGTTGATCCATCGACTAAACTAAACTAACTGAGTATTTAGATTAAGTGTAGTTTTGTTGTAATGTACTTTGCATTATATTTAGATATTTTTGTATTTAATGCATTATACTATATTTTTTGTATTGTTTGGCGAATTATACATAGATACATGTTTATTGTTTGCTGTATGACACTTAGATTAGTAGGACTTAGGTATTGACTTTTTAATATGTTCCTCCTTGTTTTCTTGTGATGACATCTTTGATGATACCACCATCAGCTTGGAGTTTAGTGTTGATTTAGTGGGCCAGCATATCTCTCTTGCCAACCATGGACAGTTATGCAGAACATATTCTGCAGTTTCTGTGCTTAGTCGGCACGTGCATGGTAGTGAAGCAGAGAGACTTAGTTTGTACATGTGTTGGTTGTATTGTTTGCTGCACAGTGCTTAGATATTGCCGGCTCTGTGGCGAAGGGGTCACGAATGCAATTTGTAATCGCGTTTGAAACACAGCTGCCGAGATTCGGAAGCAGACCGTCTTGCATTGGTTTTGATACAATGGTATGAGTGCCGGTCGCTCAGAAAACAGTGGCAAACTACTGAACTGGAATCACAAACCGCCAACAAAAGCTGGGGTTGACTACTACATTCTGTGAAGGATATGCAACTAACTTTTAACTTAGATGTTCAACTCTTACATCACAGGAGAGAGATGTAGTTCAACTTAATAATAAACATTACAGCAAGTCTTATTTGGGTCAGTCTTCTTCTTTCACCCTTTCTCCTCCCTTTAGACGTAAGCCCTCAGCCAACTCACTCCAAGCCCTTATATCCCTAGTTATCGCATGCAACTCTGTCCATGTCCTCCCCAAGTGAATTACTTCTGTTTCTACTTCTCTTCCATTGTGCTTTATTTCAATCTGTGTCAGTACACACATACTAACATAGGAGACCTGTAAATGGGGAGGTATAGGAGGTAGCAAAATACAGGACAGCTTGGCATAAGTTGGTTCAATGGAGGGAGAAGAAGACATATTTTTTATTATCATTATTTGTTTGTCATTTGGTTTAGGAGTTCATATGTGCTTGTCATTCTATATTTATATTATTTATTTTTGTTGTCATCCGTGGAATGATACTTTTTCAACTGTTCCACTTATTTTTATGTAGCTATCTCCCATTCATATTCTGTTTTCATACATGTAGTTTGACAGGTCTGAGGTCAGTTCCAACTCCTACAACAACAGGACTGTCTACTTCAGCTACCACCTCACCAACACCAGCTACTGCACCAACAACAGAACCAACTACAACTCCAACTGGGCAACAGGGCAACCCTGAAGCCTTCTCAACGTTGATGGCTCAGATGATGCAGATGATGGTTGGAGGCCAGCAGGTTAGTTACATCATCATCATCATCAAGTGCCATGCCAGTTCATGTCTCACTACAGATCTCGGTCTTTGGTGTTCTGGATCAACTCTGCTGCTGATATTCCTCTATGCCACTGTCTCATTCCATCCAGTATCATTTCTCTTGGTCTACCTCTCTTCCCCTCAATCTTTCCAGTCGTCACGATGTTCTCTAATGCCTCTCTTCTCATCACATGACGAAAGAAAGCTGTTTGCCTCTTTCTTATTGTTTTGAAGCTAAGAATGAAGCTCGTTTCTTGGATGTACAAGAGATACAGCATGCAGGGCGATGCGCTACCTTCTTGATTTTCCAACCATTGAAGACAGAATACAAGTCTGCAGAGCTCGTGCCTACCTCAGAGTTAACGCACACACAACATCCACTGCATAGTGAAATTATGAAGGTGAAGGGCAGCAGGTTAAAAAGAGGACGGTCGTGGATGGGTCAAGCCGAAGACATTCTTCAACAGGTGTGTTCACTTGAGGACTTAGAACCTGATGAGGTGTGGGTACAAGTGCCAACAGATTTCTGCACATCCTTTTCAGTTTGCATCCAACTAGACAGAAAATGCAGACAAGAAAACCCGGCAGCTGTGGAGGCGGAAGTACAAGTGTTGATTTTCGAGAATTCGCTAGACAGTGATGCTATCATTTACACAGATGGGTTGGTCGTCTGACATGTGAGAAGCTCATGGGCCTTTACGGCTCAGGCCGGAGGGAGAATTGTGGAGGACTCTGGTGCTTTTGCTGAGACCACAAGTAGCCTGACTATGGAAGTCATGGCAGTAAGTAAAGCAATAACATGGCTCGAGACACAAACATTCACTAGGGCATGTTTCCTTAGCGACTCAATGAACATGCTCAAGAGGATAGAGATGGGGGAGGTCCGAAGAGACTGGTTGATGTCTCTGGAGCGGTTTTGGCTGGCAAAGATTAGTTTCATCTTTGTGCCAGGGCATGAGGGAGTAAAAGGGAATGAGCGGGCTGACAAGCTCGCAGGTAACGCTACTGGAGGGCAGACGCGCCTTGGACCAGGTTGACATTCTGAATGCTCTACGAGAAGTAAGACTTTTGCGAGAACCTTGTGATGACTGTGAATCTACAACCATGGCCAGACTGCGAGAACAGCAAATTAAAAGAGGGATGGCCAAACAAGAACACTACGCAAGAAGCCAAAGAAGACTGATAAACCAACACAGAACTGGTGTCGTTAGCCGCTACATGCTGCGGGTTTTGCAGGTTCAAAATTAATAGTCTTAGCACCTGTATTGGCGGTAGATTTGACCTTTTCTCTCCAAAGATGCTTTGGCTATTACACACGATTTCATTATCTTATCGCGTGTTTCTGTTACCATCTCGTACGGTGTTTTTGGAATTGGAATTTCAAATGTATTAGTAGCTAACTGATGGTAAATTGTAAGGGGTCCACGTGGATTAGCCCCGTATACTAACTCAAACGGTGAGAAACCCGTACTAGAATGGGGAATCTCTCTATAGGCGAACAGCACTGTTGGCAACAGTGTATCCCATTCAGATGGGTTTTCTGCTGTCACCTTAGCCAGCATATGTTTTAGATCACCGTTAATTTTCTCCACAATTCCATTGCTGGCTGGATGGTAAGCTGTTGTAAATTGCTGCTTAATTCCTAACATTTTAGTAAGGGCTTGCGTTGCAGCCGATATGAATTGAGTTCCCCGATCGGATATGATGGTACGTGGAAATCCGAATTGTGCGAACAGGTGTAAAAATACATTGGCAACATCTTTGGAGGTGATGTATTTTAGAGCTACCGCCTCAACCCACCTTGTACAAAGGTCTACTAGTGTTAGGATGAAGCGATTTCCTTTGCTGGACACCTGGTTCAGGGGTCCAACAATATCTACCGCAACCATCTCGAATGGTCTAGAGGCCAATGTGGAAGGTTGTACTTCTGCTGTTGCATGCTTCCCCTTTCGCACTAATTGCTGACACACATTACATGAACGACAGAATAATTTTATGTCGTTACAAAAACCAGGCCAATAAAAATGAGCCTGAATTCTAGCTCTGGTTTTGTCATATGCAAGATGTCCAGCAAACGGTGACTCATGTGCAATCTTTAGCACAGTTTGGCGATGTTGTACAGGTAACACCGTCTGCTGCATCTCATGATTATTGGTTGTATAATAACGAGTAAGAATCCCGTTATTAAGTCTAAAAAACCATGAAGCCTTTTTGCTGATCTTGGCTTTCTCACCTAATAATTTTAGATAGGGAGAAATACTTGTGTCAGTATGTTGCTGTTGTATGAATTTCTGTCTGGTGGTATCCGCATTTGTACCACTTGGTGATAGTAGTAACAATCTTTCTTCCTGTAGTGTGTCTTGGTGTTTGGTGGTATCTGCTCTGGTGACTGCATTTGATGTATTAATTTCTTCCCATGCAGCTATTTCTTCGTTCGTGCAATTTTTCAATTGGGGTAAGCATCCCAAAATCAAATCAGTACACGGGTTATCTAAAATAGCACATGTAAAGGTACCAGAAAGAAACGGGGTGTTTATACGGGCTTTTGCCAGTGGGTAAGTTTCAATATTACCAGAAAAAGTCCGGCATTTGACAGAGTCACCCGTATAATCCCTTGGGTCAACGAGTTCTTTTCTAAGACCGATAAGAGTGCTGCCACTGTCGAGCAAACATTGGCATGGTTTTTCATTGACCACTGCATTATGGAACACACGATTGCCTCTGGAGGCCAGTGCTGCATTTGCACTCTCATTGGAGAATGGTACAGTATGTCCACATGTAAGTTTGCCGTCTGTATGAAATTGATGACATTGTTTACAACTATCAAAGTTTAAAATATCTGTAACTGCACATACATTCTCACACTCGTTAGTTGGCAATTCATTCTCGACTTCACACTCAGTTTCACTACCACTGTCAGATGAGGTATCTATCAACACTGCATTACTAGCACTCATTTTCTGACGTCCCAAACATTTGGACGAATAATGGCCATAACTCGCACAAAAAAAACATTTGACCGCACGCTTGTATGCCATTCTCTTACTCTCCTGCTTTTTGATCATCATTTCAAGATGTGCAGGATAGTTAGGGCTCTTGTCACACATCGAGTAAGATTCATGATAAAGATGACAGTACAGACATTTAGGCAATTTTTGATCTCTATTGTCCCTTCGCTGAAATGGTTTCTTATTACGATAAGTTTTAGGTTGATCTTTAGCAAAGGAGACAATCTCAGATTCGATGGTGGGTGTTTTGAACACGTCTCTGTTCGAAGAAAAATATGCGGAACCTTTCTTTTCGAACTGTTCTAGTGTCTCAATGTCTGCCTGCTGCAGGAACTTTGTAAAGGGAGTTGGAACTGTAGATATGACTTTATCCATTATAATCAAGTTTTTCAGTTTCTCAACATCATTCCCTATTTTAGCTGCATTTAGCCACCGGTTGAATACACTTTGAACATTGGAAAGATAATCTATAAAAGTTTCATTTGGCTTTGGTTTAAGACTAGAAAATTGTACTTGATATCCAGGAGCATCTAGTAAAAAATGTTGCATTATTCTATCATGAATGTACTGATAGTTAGTTCTTAATTCTGCTGGAAATGACTCAATAACCTTCAAGGGCTCTCCACTTAAATTCTTCATGTAGATAATTGCCCAATGTTCCAAGGGAACCTCCTGGAATTTAAGTTGAAACTCGATATTCTCTGTCCAGGCAGATATTGAATCGCCTTGACAGAAGGGTTTGATGATGTTTTTATATTTATTGAATTTATTTTCTTCTCCCTGACTTTTTAATTTTGTGGAAGTGATCTGGATGTGTGAGTCTACTTCCATTTCTTTCATCTTTAACTGTGTCTCTGATTCAACCTGAATTTGTTTCTCCTTAACCCTAGCCATTTCTTCTATTTCCTTTTGCTTTACATCTATTTCCTTTTGTTTTAACTCCCTATCTTGTTCTAACTGTTTCTGTTTTGTGGCCTCTGATAATTCTAACATATCCTTCTGGTGTTGTCTTTCATGCATGCGCTCCTCCCTTTCTGCATCTTTCGCTAGTTTAAATCTTTGGTCTGCATATTGTTCTAACTTCTCTCCCGTATATCCTAACTCCTTTCCTGCCTGAATACATTCCCCTAAAGTCGACATGATGGAGTGTATTTGCGAGTACTTTCTACTATTATGACTTTTAATTCAAGTTGGTAAATAAATATGTAGAAAAATTGTACAGGCTGAAAAAGGAAGATGCGTTATTATTAACAATGTTGCCAAAACATAGAAAAATTACTCATCTGATTTCCCGAAACGAATCAGCAGACGTCAGTGACACTCTATTGCCTGGCTAACAAGTTGATGTCAGTGACACTCTATTGCCTGGCACGCACAGACTATTCTGCGCTGTACTTGTTGTATCTGGTTTATAGAGCAGTACCAATTAGCAACTTGCAAATATCAGAGGAAACCAGATAGTTGCAAAAAAAATATAACCCATTTGCAATACCCCCAACAAACAGATGTGGTATGGTTGATGTGAACGATTTGATGTGATATGATACTAAATGAATGAATGTTTCGTCAATCATCAGTCAATTTCCGTCTTTGTCGTAATATCTTCTACTTTCGTCACCTAACTACTTTCTATTCTATGATAATGACGTGTAGACTATACTTTTTTATTTGCCTATTAGCTTCAGTGCCATCATGAACAAATCTATTAAATCAATACAAAAAGAAAAATAAATGCTTCAAATGAACTGTCTAAAACATAATAACTTCGAAATAAATAAATATAAATGATCTATAATTCCTGTGAGGTTGAAATCTTATCGCAAACACTTGTAGTAATGTACACAAGCACAGTTGACAGCGTTGATCTGTAGTACTTGTAACACACGCAGCTGTCAGGGCGTTCTACGTCACAGGCGCAATGCTATTTTTAGCTGACAAAAATCAATATCGCTCGCGGCTCTGTTTACAATGTATCATTGCGCCATGTTTCATTTTTCACAAGAAATATATGCAAAGAAAACAATACTTACAAAATCATTGAAATCATCTTCACACAACACAATATAATTGTAATAGATTACACAAATGGCACTTATTCACGATAGGCACTTTTTACGGCACTAACTCTAGTCTACACTCGTCAGTTTTCACTACGCTAAACTACACACTGTGAATCTCTGGCTTATGAGCTGTGGGTGAGTTTAATATATTATTTAGCTTGAACAATAGTTCAAGCGGCCACTTCTGACACCACTTTTATCCTAGCTTGTCAACAACCGAGGTTGACAAGCATTACTGGATACTTCGCTTGCACCACACGATAAACTCGTAAGGCGTACAAGAGGATTAGTTCCACATTTTAATTCAGCTTGGCGCTCACAAAATGTAGAGCCATCATTGATTCACACAGTATTTACAAGCATAACAATATACAATATTCACTCTATCAAAGTCAGTCCTAGGCACTAGCACTACTGATATCTACATAACAAAAACCACATCGCCTTGGCCGATGCGTTCATCTAAACAGTCAGTCCCCCGTCTGCCAAGACTTAGCCGTGGCATTCACACCACGCGCGGATGGCTCACGACGATCCCTAGGATTGCGTGCTTCACGTGGCCTATCCACGGGTAAACTCTCTTAAGAGTTCCTTACATCTCTTTGGGCGGGTGTACTTACAACCCGACCAGAGTTCTCACTTCTTAGGTTGACACTGGTGTGTCTGAGTGGAGACCTGTTCACCCACTCATTCCCGTTGTCTTTTCTATTCCCTGGGTAGGGCCTTGTTACCCCCACTCCCAGTAGGGATTGTATCATATATCCTCTTATATCCTTTTCCTCCACTTCTCATGCAGGTGGTATTCCCTAGGTCTTTGACAAGGGGATCCGAGCACTTATGGACTGAATGGTTCGATGTGCAATGAGGATGATCTGTCGACTAACTAACTAACTTATTGTTTTATATAATGTTTTAGTTTTTATTAGCCTTTTTCAGGCAATCGTCAGATGCTAGTTACAGCTTTCTTAATTATTCTCCCGTTTATTAAGAATTTTCCTCCTGTGTCTTGTGAATCTGTTTTGCCTCCTTGTGGTTGTATTCCCATTGCAAAATATAAACAGCTAAGGTCGCTGTACTGTCCAGGCCAAGCCAGTATATGTGGAAATGAAAGGGCTGGTTGGCTAGCCTACTCCAGGGGAAACAACTGAGTTTGGGCAGGGGAGACATGTAGTCTATGAGTGATGGCTGTGCTAAGAAACACAAATCATTGACTACATGCAACTAATAGAATCATGAATCCAATTTGGCACAGAAGGATGGATCATGGTAGGGTAATCTTAGACATGTCATTAACTTTCTGCTGAAACAACAAGTAACCTTGCTTTTCTGTATCTACTGAGGGAGACAGGGCACATATGGTTTGTCCCTAGTGATGTAGATGTTGGATGACAGTTTCTGACAAAAGATCCAGTGTCTCTTTTCTGTGCTATCATCACATATTAGGGACAATGTGCAAGGCCCGTACTTTCTTGATCACATGGCACTCACTTGGTGATGAGGTCGGTGTCACGCTGATTACCTCTGAGGGCACGTTTTCATACTCATTAAATTAGTCAGGGTTGATCTTAAAGGTGCCTCCAGAAATTATAACTTAAATCCAGCAGACAAATGCACTAGTCATTATGCCACTACCACAGCTTCACCGGGAGGCTTAGTTTGGAACAATTTAACTTTATAAAGAGGTAGAAAGCAAATAAGTTTAAACGAAAGGTGCATAAATAGTTTTATCAATAATGGTGCAAGAACCATTAATATTATATCACATTCAATGTTTAGGTATCACCTCATCAACTTGTGATCTAACATGTGCAGAGACCTTAGTTTCTTACACCCTGCTGCTGTTGTCTACTATGTAATTTCTCGTACCTAGTATTCAGTAACCATATATTTGTATTACTGTATTGTTTGTAACAAAGTCTAGGTGCAAACAAAGCTGAAAGTCTGTAAAGCAGTTGTATTGTCCACACTGCTATATGCTTGTGAAACCTGGACTGTTTATAAGCGACACGCTAGGAAATTAAACCACTTCCACAGTCTGCCTTGGGAAGCTATTGAAGATTAAATGGCAAGACAAGATCCCAAACACTGAAGTTCTAGAAAGAGCGTCCATGCCCAGTATCCACACTCTACTAATGACAAATCAGATTCGCTGGGCTCGTCACTTAAACTTGTATGCCAGATCACAGGCTCCCTAAACAATTTTTTACGACAAGCTACGTTGTGGTAAACGCTCCCAAGGCGGCCAGAGGAAACGCTTTAAAGACACTCTGAAAATCTCACTTAAAGCTTTTGGAATTCATCTTGACACCCAGGAGACTGCTGCTAAAGACCATAATCCGTGGCGTACATAATTACATAAAGGTGCAGTCACTTGGGAAGCAACCAGGACTGCAAGAGCTGTGAAGAAAAGGCTGGACAGAAAAACGACTGCAGGAGATCCTCCTTCTGGAGCGTCAAGTAGTCTTTGCCCACATTGTAAAAGAACATTTCAAGCCAAAATAGGCCTTATCAGCCATCCTAGAACTCACGGCTCCATACTTGCAACCCCACTGGATGAAATGAATGGTCATCATCATTCTTGATGGACAAACAACAACACCACAGCTCCACAGGGAGGCTTAGTTTGGACAAATTTAACTTTATAAGAGGTAGAAAGCAAGTATAAGTTTAAACGAAAAGGTTCATAAATAGTTTTATAAATAATGGCGCAAGAACCATTAACATTATAATATCATATTCAATGTTTAGGTATCACCTCATCAACTTGTGGTCTAACAGGTGCAGAGACCTTAGTATCTCACACCCTGCTGCTGTCGTCTACCGTGGAATTTCTCGTACCTAGTATTCAGTAACCATGTGTTTGTATTACTGTATTGTGTGTAACAAAGTCTAGGTGGCCGGTGGGATACTAATCACATCAGCCGCTGAGTGCCAATTGTTCTGTATAAATATAGGTCTAGCACTCTCCGTGGTGAAGGTGTTATGGACGCGGTTCGTGATCCCGCATACCCGCGTTCGAAACCCAGTTGCGTGAGATTTGGCAGAAGATCGCGCTGCATTGGTTTTTTACGAATTTGTATGGGTGCAATTCAGAAAGCAATGGCAAATTACTAAACGTAAACTCTGCAACATCCTGTAAAGGATATGCAACTAGCTTTATTATTTATTGTTTGTAATGTCATTTCTTCTTGTGTAGGGTGTAGTGTCATTGGTTAAATAAAGCAGTGTTTTTTAATGTTTACAATTGATCAACCTTGTTAAGCAGATGTGAATGATAACAGTACACACTTTTTTATTTCTGATCCACTGTTAGCATTTTCTGCATCTGTCAACTTTTGTCCTAACGCTCAATCTTCCCAGTTGTCTCAACCGTCTCCATACCCTCTTATCTCATAACATGACCAAAAAAATGGTGATTCTCTTGTCCTGGTGCGGGTAATAAAAACTCTTGTGAATTGACCTCTTGCGGTACTTTGATGTTGGTTTTCTTAGCCACCTGTAGGATTCTTAACATTCTACATAGAAAGCACATTTAGATTTATGGGCATTGTATAGCTTCCCTGAGTTTGTGTTCTGACTTCTGTGGACAAGATAAGTTGCAGTCTTTTTCATCTGATAAAATTCTGATTTGTTTGAAATATTAAGTTTTCTGTGTGACTTTTGCCCATATGAGTTAGCAACGTGGGTCAGTATCAAAATAATCTTTTAATGTAAACAGCCCAGATATGCTTCCATGTTGCCCATCCTTTTCATTACTGTAGTCCATGATATCTCAAGAATATTATTCACTTCCCTGTCTGGTTAGTATGTGAAGGTCCTTGTTTATACATGAATCTTCTCATAGATGTTAGATAAGAGCCACATATACAGATATGAAGGCTTGAGGCACTTTTATTTTACAAAATAATAAATTGCCTAGCAGAGATATATATCCCTCCTTGTTTGAAATTTGTATTTATTTATTGTTTGGTAAAAGTTGTCCTGACAATTGGTAAACGAGCAAAAGAAATACCCAGAGGCCTCGGAGATGTGGTTTTACACAGAATGCTTAAAATACCCTCTTTTTTTTCCGCGATTCCATCCTGTTTCAGGATATTGCGGTCAACATCAGCATCTTTCACCTGTATGTTGATACCTAGGCTAGATTACGCTCATCAATACGCCACGACTTTCTGAGCGACTGGCTCCATACTCTCATAAGTCACTGGTGCGACTCAGACCGCTTCCAATTCTCGTGCACTCACATCAATCACAAGAGTATTCGGGATTACAGAGAAAGCTGTTAACCCCTCGGCCAGGGAGCCGGCTACTTAAAATACCTTGGACGGCCAAAATGAGTAATCTAAATGTTTTGAAAAATGCTCAGACACAAAGACATCTTACCACAGACATCAGAAAGTGGCAGTCATAATTGTTTTCCGCACATTATGCGAAGAGGAAATCTGGAACAGGTTGTGACATCTGGAAAGAGGGATAGAAGGAGGCAGCAAAAGAAGATCTTGACAGATCGTTTCGTCATGACACAGAAAGGTATCTTCACATGAGTTGATTCATTCAGTTGGAGATTGCAAGATGCAAGATTGTCCATGCCAATTGGCATGTCACATGATGTTAAAGAAATTTGCTGTGTACTCGTATTCATATTTGTTCTTCATGTCTGATGTGATTTCTCTGGTGTTTTCACAGAATCAGCCGCCTGAACAGAGATATGCATCACAGTTACAACAGCTGTCAACCATGGGTTTTGTTGACAGAGAGGCAAATATAAGAGGTTGGTATTTTAATCTGTCATTTGCCATCTTTTTGTTATGTGATATATTTGCTGGCTCTACAAGCAACCTGTTCTTTTTAAAGTGTATTTTATGCTTTGTTATAATAGTTTTCAGGAGGCTTGTTAAGCAGTGGTTTGCACCTAGCCTGGCATGTGTTTAAATTCCTCTCAAGGCATGGATTTTTATAAATTGTCTAGGGCTTCCAGGTCGACCCGGCCTTAAAAAGGTACCAGAAATTAATCTAGAAAGTAAAGGTCACTATTGTGATATCGACCACGTCACCCATCGAGTACCGGTTCATTTTTTTGTTAATGGAGCTAGCACCATATTACCAAAACACCTTGAGGCAGGGAAAAGGTCCATTGGTTTACTTCTTATATTTTCTGTGTCATGAACTTCTGTGACTCTGGGGTGTCTAGGACCTCGGCCACACACTGGTTCAGCTCACTCTCACAGAATGCCAGATGACGTACAAAAGGACAAAATCTGTGTAGGTCGTCTGTCACAGCTTCCCTGGGGTGAAGGGAACAGGCTATCACACTTATCTATGAATATCTATACATATATATATATCTATATTTATTTATATATATATATATATTTTTATATATATATATATATATATATATCTTATATATAAAAGGCGATCTCCGTCCGTCTGTCTGTCTGTATGTCCCTATGTCCTTTATGCGCTCGCGAACGGCCCATCCGATTGAGATGAAATTTTCTACACGCCTTCCTTTCATTCCAGCGCAGCCCACTGTCATATTTTTTTTAGTGTGAAATCGGCTGCTTACCCAATATTATTTAATTTTTCATTTTTCATTATAATTTCATATATCTCAGGGGACCTAACTCTGTAAAAGTTATTTCAAGGGGAATAACTTTTCTGTATACCTTATAGTCATATTGTGGCATCGTTTTCAAAGATTTATAAACTCTGTGTCTATAGTTATATACCGGCATATGATTTATAATAAATAATGATACAATCTTTAAGGCATTTTCAAAGTTTTCATAAAAATAATGCACAATGCATAACATTGTAACTCATCTTTTTATGCTTAAGAAGTTACTGTAGTCATGCAGGTGATTAGAAAGAGTTTTCATTAAAAATAATGGATGGTGTGTGGAAGGACATTCTTTTAAGTTACTTTTTTTGTTGTATGAATTTAATGAGACGCTACCCGTCAGGAGCTGGGCGAAGCCACGCCGGGTCAGATAGATAGACAGACTCACCTTTTCGCTGCAGTTGTCTACTCCTTTTCCTTCTTCTGCTGATGCTGCTGCCGCCGCTCCATTTACCCAAGTTAATTGTTGGGGAAGATGTAAAGATCTTTCAAGTGCTCTTTCTAATGCTTTTTTTAAGTTGGTCTTCGTTTATCTAAGGTTGTTCTAACTGCAACCAATAAATGATTAGACAGGCAGACAGACAGAGAGGGACGGACAGACAGGCAGACAGACAGAGAGGGACGGACAGACAGACAGACAGTCGGGAACGGGAACTTATATGACTACTTATATGAATTAAATGAGATGCTCGCCATCAGGGGCTGGGCGAAGCCGGGCCGGATCAGACAGACAGACAGACAGACAGATAGATAGACGGGAACGGGAGCTTATATGACTACTTATATGAATTAAATGAGATGCTCCACACCAGGAGTTGGGCAATGCCGGGCTGGGTCAGACAGACAGAAAGACAGACATACATACATACAAACAGACAGACAGACAGTCGGTAACGGGAACGAGAACTTATATGACTACTTATATGAATTAAATGAGATGCTCCCCACCAGGGACTGGGCGAAGCCGGTATATATATATATATCTCAGGATGACTTCAGATCTGGGACTGGGACAATTTCAGTCTACAACCCCACCAGTCTTCAGATACCTATCTCTCTCACAACCAACCAAGGGACGTTACCCTTTCAAACATCATCCTGAACATATGATGCAACTCTGGTATCTACAAACTTAATAACAAATGTATTGTACAAAAGAGTGAAGATAATGTGGTTGTAGTGCAGATATGTCTGGTGTGAGCTAATCGCTACAAAACATAGTTGAGGCTGCCACATGAAGGATGTCATCATTGTACACATGCCAGAGTTCCACATAACAAGGGAATGTCACTTAGCTTCTCGGTGTAGGTCCTCAGTCTTTGACCAGATATCACCTCCTCCGAGTTGACAGCAAGTCAGGGTAATGTGACCAGGATACCAGAGCATGTGTCTAAATGATACTCAGAATTTCCATCCACATCTGATCATGTAAGTGCCTCCATAAAAGGTATAACATAATTCCAGAATGTCATTTGGCTAATACATCAGGTTCTATCAGCCACCCAAGGTATGTAACTTTCCAGAATCCAAGGGCACAATCCTTCACTCCCTTAGGGGTAATATTACTTGGATTATTCCCCTTTGGTTGCAAAATTTGCGGTAGGCCGAGAGATGGGTGTCAGTCTGGCAAATTCAGCATCTCCTGGTCGAATCCTCCTGGCAGTTTGTGACATCGTCACAGATTTATTCTTCTCACACATCACCACGTTCTGCAGATGTCCTCGTAAACTCCCAGGCCAGGCAGCCGTTACTCTGTATGTGAGATTTACAGATAACCTACTGCCTCCTAACCTGAGCAGACTGTGGACCACTCTTCTATCACTGAGAAACAAATATGTTAAACAAGCGTTAATGTTGTTTCTGTCTTCCCCAGCGGCGTGATTGCCTCGGTCAGTTGGGCACTGGAGCACCTATCAGCTGCCTGCTATATTTCTAACACTGTCTGGATTGTTGTTCACTATACTGTCTTCTCTAGCTTGAGCTAGAGTCTGCTCAGGTTGGGAGGCAGTAGGTTATCAGTAAATCTCACATACAGAGTAACGGCTGCCTGGCCTGGGAGTTTACGAGGACATCTGCACAACGTGGTGATGTGTGAGAAGAATAAATCTGTGACGATGTCACAAACTACCAGGAGATGCTGAAACCTGTTTTTCGTGAACCTCTATGGCTCACTTTGCTAAGATAACAGGAATGCTCTTGAACATGAGGTGTCATGGGAGAACTTCTGGAATAAATCTGAAGAACTGTCATACATGAATACATTCTTTAATGAGCATTGATATCTAAAGTAATTGGAATTGTCCACCACCCAAACTGGCAGCACCGGTCTCCTTTACAGCTCAGAATGTGGTTTTTGATGCTCCTCTGTGATCCTTCTTCAGTTATTACACAAATGTTACCACATTAATGGCAGTTTCTTCATATAGCATTAAATGGCGGAGCCTTTCCATTTCCTTAATTAACCCTTTACAGGGCAGACGCTTGTCCATTTTTTAGCCCTGAACGGGCAAGATTTTTTCAGGTTTGGTAAAATTTCGGGTCACGTTAGTAAAAACATCACAAATAAGGTGTTAGTCAACCGATTTTAGTTAAATAAACAACACAAGGAAGGGAAAAGCATGTAGAATATGTTACTCACGTGATTGTTGTCTGTAATCCATATATGAACACAAATATTTACGAAATACGGCATGTTGTTTGTGATTTTCCGTCATCTATACGGCAATTTACAAACACATTTTCAGAATCATAATCACTTTCTTTAAAGTCCGACTCAGACTGCTAATGCAAAGTAACGCTTTGCACTGATATCTAGCTCCGATTAATAGTCAACTTCGTGCCCTTTAATGTCATTTAAATTGAACCTAGCGAAATCTCGGCTATCACTTGAAGAATCGCCGAAATCCGTTTTGAAAAACAGTGTAAAAGTCCTGAAAACTACCCAAAAAAGTCGGTAAGAGTCCGTTCAAATTCATAGTTTCGCGTTTACAAATGGCGGCCACGTTGTCAAGCTATTGACGAAAGCGAAAGTAGCCGTTGGAAGTGTCGGAAAGCCGAGAGATCGCATTTTTACAATGCATAATAGTATCGGACGTAATCGGCCAATTCGCTCGTTTAAGCGATCGGCCGCTAACGGCCGCTCTGCCCTGTAAAGGGTTAAACCAAATTTCTTTCCTGTAATATGGAAACAGCACCTCTGTAACTTCACTAGTTCAAAACAAATAGCTCAAGTGAGCATTCTTTACACGCATCTTGGAATGCCATCTACAAAGAATATACTAGTTGTTTCACCTTTTCAAGTCTCCTTTGAAACTTTATAAATATGTCTGCCACCTTAATTGTTCCTTATACTCAAACAGATTTCTCTACAAATACAGAGCTTCCGCGCACATCTGTTCTGTCTCAAAATCTAATGCTGAAGACACAAAACAAAGGCTGTCTCCACATGACCATTTTGCCTTCTATTCCCATTCTTCTCACCTTCAAGAGACTCTCAATACCCTGTCCTAGGCTTGTTGGAGGTCAATGAATACAGATATTGTGCTTTTCAGTTCTTGAAATCTATCAACCACTTTCTTTGTGCACCCAAAGTGAAGAAGCATTATGATTACAGAGGTAAACCACAATTGTCAGGTTTAGGTGTAATATTTGTGTTTAGGAACACATCTCTAGTGACATTTTTTAAATTCTAAATGGTATGTTTTGAGATAGACCTTATAATCCATCCATCCATCATGTGCTATGCCGGAAAGCGTGGGCAGTCATGACTCACCATTTCACTCGATCTCCAGAGTTGTGGATTAGCTCAGTGTTCCTGTCTCGACCATGCCATGTGGCCAAGCCATCCAGGTATTTACTTCTCCATCTTCCCCGAGACCTTGTGATAGGGAGATACATTAAATAAATATGTATACTCTTTTTTTTTTAAGTTAAAGTACTCATTTATTAATATTTCCAAGTTTATTGAGTTTCCATTTGTGCTTTGCTCTTTCTCTCTTTCAGCCCTGATAGATACGTTTGGAGATGTCAACGCTGCAATAGACAGGCTGTTACAACAGAGATGATCTGCTGAAGCCGCCATCATTTATTCCTCTTCTATCTTGATCTGGCTGAGCTGTCAAACAAAATCTGACTATTATGATGTTGAAGAAAGACATTTGTTGTACTGCAGAATAGAAAATATGGTTATGTAATTATTACTTTGGTGTCATCCCATCAGTATTTTAAGGAGTGTTTAATATGTTGCTAATTATTATCCAAGAAACTTTGTGATTTGTGGTCTCAAAATATTACCACTGTATTTTGGTATTGATTTGCTTTGTCATTCTGACGTGCTTTTGTACATTTTATTGGAAATCATGAGAGTTCAGGTAAAGTTACATAGGTGATACTAGTGAAAAGTAATGGTACTTAGATAATACTTGTGAAAAGTAACGTTACATATATAATACTTTTGAGTGGTAATATTACATACTATTAAAATCTACAGAATAATACATGCAATCGTTCCTCATGTTTACCTGCTAAAACTCACACAAGTGCAAACAAAAATACTTTTTTTTCGGTATTGATAGTAACCTACATTGGAAAGTCTGTCCATCTTTTATCACAGTTTGACAGTGACAATAGTGTGAAATTGAGTGTGTCATGTATTTTCTAATGTGTAAGATATTGTTACAAAACTCATTTTGCACTCTTGGTCTTAAATCTGCATTGATGTGAAGTTTTTTTTTTTTTTTTTTTTAGAGCCCTTGAAAAGAATTCAAGAACATGCTAGACTGTAGTAAGCTCTTGCTGGTAACGTTTGCAGAATCCATCAGCATTTCATCATTTTCCATTAATTAGTGCAACATTTGATTATGACCAAAAAAAACAGTGTTGCTTAGGGGGGAATGGTGAATCATGTCTGCTGGCAGATCTTCCAGATCAAGTTGTCCATTTTCTTTTCCTGCCATGTTTTTTCTCCTGTTTGTCTATATAACCGATTTCAGAAGCTTAGATTTTACCCTTATGTCATCATTATGTGTCATGCCAAGTGGCAAAGGTTATCATATTCTTCCACAAACATTGGTCGTCTGTGTTCAGAATAACTTCAACCACAGATCATCTTCCACGCCACTGTTAAATCCTCCAGCAATTCCTTCCTCTGTCAGCCTAAGTCTGTAACACATGCGACCTTCCCAGTTGTCACAACTTTCTCCACATTGTCTCTCCCTCCCTCTCTCTTTCTCTCTCTTCTCTCTCTCTCTCTCTCTTTCTCTCTCTCTCTCTCTCTCTCTCTCTCTCTCTCTCTCTCTCTCTCTCTCTCTCTCTCTCTCTCTCTCTCTCTCTCTCTCCTTCCTTACACTATTACTTTATGAGTAAATAAAAATGTATTCACAATTTAGTATTAAGTTATCTAAAAGATAGGGAGCAATCATTGGATCTTTTTCCCATTGGATCTTTTCTTTTCTGGTGTGTTGGGAAATGAGCAGGTGGACATTGGCTGGGTGGGCTACTGGTGTACAATAAGGCAGGTGTAGTCAGGATACTTTGTTATAATTTCTACAGTGTGGAAGAATAAAGTATCAGGATATGGAGAGATTAGTGCAACAGGGAGTGACAAGAGGATCTGGCCACCATTCAGTACTCAGAGGAAAGGCCAGACAAACACATAATCAGATTGCAGCTGATACCATCAGTATTGGAACTCTTTGCTGGTTGTTGAAGATGAGGGCAAAACACTTGTGAGATTGTCCTGTATGCTATGTTGTCGATTCATGACTCAACTCAACAATGTTAATGGGAGATCTGTGGAGTAACCTATCAGCGGATGAATTGATACCTTCTGTTGAAGATAGTGAGGTGTAGAGAGGCCAGGTCATCTATGTCATTTGGCAAGGCTCTTGTCCATGATGGTGGATCATCATATAATACCGTATGAAATGAGCTCTGGTAGTAGTGACATTATGGTGACAGCTTCAGTGTGTTAATGGATGAGGCTGATGAGATTAGGTTCATGTATGTCATGTGAGGAAAAGAGTTAAATAGCAAAACAATCAGCTTCATTGCACCAAGTTGTGTCCCATATAGTTCAGTCTCTCTCTACAGAGCAGCTAACTGCCTGCTGACAAATTCGCACAGTGCACAAACTCCATAGCTCCGGTTATGACCCCCAAAATGTCTAAACCTAAACAATTGCACTTGCGAACCGAATGGCGGGGTCCAAAAACAAACCCACGGCCTTCTCAGCACAAGACAGGCAGTTTAATATCTAACACCATGAAGACCACCAACCCCATGTTTAGATTGCTCAAAAGATGTTGATGAGAGTTTAGATCAAGGTCAGTTGGGGTGACACTTGTGAAGTTGTGTGACAGTTTAGACTGCTCGAAAGATTATGATGAGAGTTTATGTCAAGGTCAGTTGGGGTGACACTAGTGAAGTTGTGTGAAAGTTTAGATTGCTGGAAAGATTATGATGAGAGTTTAGATCAAGGTCAGTTGGGGTGACAGTAGTGAGGTGCAAGAAAGTTTAAATCTGTTAAGTGGATGAGGCTGACAGGATTCTAATGGGATGTAGGTTAATGTTACATTCATGATACCATTGCTGTTGTGCCGAGGTATTCATTAAGATTGATTTGCATGATTTGTATTGATAGAACAGATTTGTACATTGATATGCCAAATAATAATAATATTAAATTGTGTAGGACAAATTACATAAAATAAATGCCAGCAAGAATACAATCAGAGTTTAAGTCTTTAACTCGGATTACATAATTTTTGTGATTGTGACTATGGACTGCCTTCATAGCAATTTGAATTAACCCATAGATGTGGGTTTGTGCACATACCAGTTAATCCTGGAACACACTAGTTGTGTGTCTGTCTGTGCTCAGCTCTCAGTGGCTCCTCTTTGCTAATGCCACATTAATCATTCACATGATTGTAAAGAAGATTCTAGTCTATGTGAGACCTTAGGCCTAGTCATATGATAACAGTTTGTGTGTGTGTACTTTTTACACACCTTGAGCCCCATATTTGTAAGACCAATTGGTACTTGATGTTTGATCTGCTAAGTATCATCCTAGTCACCTTTACTTCTGAGAACAGGGAGCCCAGGTTTATTTTGTTTAAATCCTTGCCTGGTTGGGGATTTGATCACGTGACCACCAGTCTGGCAGACAAGCATGCTAGCTACTGATTTATCATAAAGGAAAATAATGGGTCCATCACCCAGCTACTGAGTTAAATGCATGGAGAGACCTGTGAGCTGTGGATTTCTTGTGGATGTTTTTTCATCTGTCCGTGATTGTTTGTATTGTGAACTGCATGTTCAGAAAAATGGTGGATGACCGGTTGCTGAGCTAGCTGGTTTTGCATTGTGCAGTAATGTGTGTGCAACTACCGCTTTATTAGTGACTGCCATTTCTTTTGATGATGAACTGTAATTTTGGTGGCAGACTGTTGTGTTGGCATTCTGGCAGCAGCTTTATGCATGTATGCCTGTGCAAGCTGTTGGTTTGTTGAGACTGCTGTCTGTTCCACTCTTCACATGGGACAGTGAGGAGCATTTTGTGTGATATTCACTGGCACAGGAACAGCATTAAGGGGTGCCCCTTTGCCGTGAAGTTGGAACAGCGACTAACAACTAACTAAAGGAAAATAAAGGTTGAGAAATGACATCAAGTCACGTGGTCACTGTGTTGTCAGCTTAGGTCAGACTGGGAAGTTTTTTGTTTTTTTTGGCGCTTGCTCGCTTTGAACTCAAGCATAGTCCATAAACACTACTTCTAGTAGTGCTGGACTGAATATTGCATGTGGATTAGCTTTCCCTGTTAACAGTGTCCCTCGCCATCAGGTGAACCCACTCCGACTTCAAATTTACATCCCTAAGTCAAGGACGATAGGTCAACATTTTAGTTAAACTGTCCAGTGTAGGGGTTGAATACCTTTCCTTGGCATCAGCTCACCGGATGTTTAAGAACACACATTCTTATCTATTCGGCCATGCTAACCTACAGGCTGTGTGGTTGATATTGGAGCTGTGGTGGTTAGTGCACTTGCCTGCCAACATAGTGCTACTGAGTTTGATTCCTAGTAGTAGCAGGGCTAGATTTTGTTTCTGATCAGTCTAACCCTGGAGCTGAGCCAGTCGCATACAATGGGAACCAGAGTTGTGGGAAAGTAAGGGCAGCCGGCAAGTTTGTAGATGAGGTGGGTACAGACGACTGCTGGCAGCAGGTTAAAGCATTTAGGGTGAATCATGTAAAGAAGTAGCAGGTACATTGGTGCAGTTGATGGAGAGCTGCGCTGATAATGCATTCATCGTCTCGCTGAGTGAGGGTCAGATTGGCTCCTTATTCCTCCATGCATTCTGATCTACAAAAATGTGATGGCCCTACCAAATTATCAACCCATATATCAGGAAACTTCTTTGGTACAAGTTATTTGCGTGTGTGTACAGAAGTCCCTGGGAAAAAGGAATGAAAATCAAAATAAAGTAGATAATGCCTGAAATCTATTTAAATAAATAGATGAAAGGACAAATTACAAAGCATAGTTTAAATAATAGCAATACCAGAGTTTCTAAAGTCAAAGCCCTGAAAAATACACAGAAGCTTATAAGAGAAAGTGTATAAAAAATAATATTTAGGTGGCCTAGCAGGAAAGGCCGAAGTAACTCAAACCACAGAGGTCTTTACAGCAACACAAGAAAAATAGTAGGAAAATATAACCCACAGAGTAGATTTACCAAAAATAGTCATGAAAAAGTTCACACCAACAGTAACTATCAACTTCGGAATAAGCCAGTCTGAGATCTCCAAGATGTCCAGCCTGCAAAGGTGAAACTGGATATCAGCTCTAAGAAACCACTTAAAGAAGAAAACAAAGCTTTCAAACTTCTGAAGGATGGTAAAGCTGCTGATTCACATGGTATCCTAGCTGAAGCTATTAAAGCCAGAGTAAACATTGCAACTGAATTACTGGACAGATAAGTTTACAAGTCTGTGAGACTAAAGAAATAACAGCAGACTGGAGAGAAGGTTATCTGATGAAATTGTCAAACAAAGAAGACATGTAGGGATGTGGAAATTATAAAGGAATCATGTTATTTTCAGTCTTCACATAATTACTAAGAAAGATCTGTTTGGAGAGATATCAGTTATTAGTTGGGGTATCTTCATTGCACTCCGGACAGGTCCATAGGTGCTCAGATCCTCCCCCTAGCATAAGCATCAGCGTTCGGTGGCTAATATGCCAGTTCTGTGTTGGTTA
Organism: Cepaea hortensis; assembly: GCA_963921405.1. Taxonomy (NCBI): domain Eukaryota; kingdom Metazoa; phylum Mollusca; class Gastropoda; order Stylommatophora; family Helicidae; genus Cepaea; species Cepaea hortensis. The sequence goes on from OY992877.1 coordinate 200,368,155, forward strand.
ACGAGGCACCTCGTTTTTTGGAGAGAGAATGAGATGTTATTGACAAACAACTAAGTGATACACAGGCAGGCATCTGACTAAACACATCCTACACTGATCAGACAGCATATTATGTATAATAATAGAACAAGGCATTGAAATGGACTTGCCAATTTATCTTGGATTTGTGGAATATGAAAAGGCCTTTGACATCATTGACAGGGCTCACTTTGCAAATGGATGAGGCACTATGGAATCCCACAGAAGATCACTAACTTAATCAAGGCAATATAAGGGGACATGGCATGTACCTCTGATTCCTTGGATAATGAAGTCAGATACCTATTCTTCTCAGATAGGGATGAAGAACAAGTCCTGGGTGCCAGTTTTGCCCGCTAAGAACCACATGGCAGTTGGAAGTTGCAGACTAGGCTGCCAGACCCTTGCCCTGGTAAAATTATTGGGAGCGAACACCTACTTGCGGCTGGATAGAGCTAATTGCCTTGGATGGAAGCTGTCTAGAGTAAATGAATCTTGCACAAATGCATGGTGACTTATGAAATGCTTAACTAGGTCAGTCTGATGTGCTCACCTTGAAAGAGGAACGAAGAAGCAGAAGACCAGAGTATAGCCTACTTGTTGGTGAGTGCTGTTCCTGAACCAGCTTTACACCAGTTACCCATTGCGCTGTAGAAACAGTGATCTGATTACGATGATGTATTGAAGTGGTTGCAGAGAAGTAACCTTGTTCCAGAAGCTTGCTGTCAAATATCTTGAGACAGTAGCTCATACTTAGATGAGAGCAGGCTGAATGTCTGTGTCAACACAAACAATTTACGTAGCTTAGATGCCATGTCCTTTACCCCAGCACATATTTTGGACATGTTCTATGCAAGTCAGACTCCTGGGATATTCTCAAAATAGCTCTTTCTTCTTTTGATTCTAATTAGAATATAAACGCTCATTGGATTTTATGAAATGATGAAAGCGTTTGGTTAACATGATTGCACCGCCATACCAGGTAAAAGGTTATGGATGTCTCTTTTGGAATCTTTCTGCTGGTTTCCCCGCCATCACATCAAACAACCAACAATCGAATCTGCTGTTTCCCAGGAAGGTTAACCCAGTCAACAAATGCTCGCAGAAGTCGGATGTGTTGGTCTAACGCTGCAAGAACGCAGCTCTGCTGTTGAATGTGTCGGCCTAACGGCGCAAGAATGCAGCTCTGCTGTAAACAGCTATAACGCAATCATGTCCGAAGAAAAACTCAGGATGAACGAAGAAGAAGAAGAATCTGCTGTTTAACGCACGAATGGGCTTCTCTTTCATGAAGCATCAGGGCATGTCCACACACCAGTGAGCCTACACACCATCATGTCTTGGGGCCAGAGCTCCTCTAGTAGCACCCTGAATTTGACCTGATTCATTAAGGAGACCATTATCATAGACTGCCACTGCACACATATAGCCAGACAGATAGAAACTTGAAAATAAAATGGAAAATGTGCTTATTATAAATGTAGTAATAACACTTTGTTTTCTAATTAGTCATATTATTGATGTGTATACAATTTTTGTCTTCATTCTTTTAAACTTGCTGTCTGAAAAAAAGGTCACAACAGTATGAACACTAACAGGTTGACAGTTTTCTTGATTGTGGCATTTTAACTTTAATTCGCTCTGAGCCATTGTTTGATCAATTGAAATTTGTAGTTTTCTCTTACAGCTTTCAGATATCACCATTGACAGATGATGGGCAAGTCTCCATTTAATAGTTAGCTTTATTTTCATCTGTTAGCTTAATAATTGTCATATAATAACTTTATTTTCATCTGATAAACGTAATCATTATCACAAATGCCATCTATATCAAGCATATTCATTTTTTTTTTTTGCACTGGAAATGGCATACACTTTTATTTGCACACCCTAATCAGAAGCTTTAACCATTAATTATTCTGATTGGTCAATACTATTACATGCCATTATATAGGGTTAGAATTGGAGCAACAAAATGGCTGTTTTATATTACATTCATTTTAAAGCATACATGTAACTAGTGTTCTCTCAGCTCCTCTCATTAAATATATGCGATCCTTGTAAGTAACCTTATGTGTTCATGTTTTTTAGTACAGTAACTAGAATAACAGCTTTTAATCGGCAGTTACGTCTGTGTGTGGTGTTATATTCAAATAAATATGCTGTGTAAATCTGATAATAAGAAAATTATTTTAATTGGTCCCGAAGCAGTTTCCTGCTAAGAGACTGTCACGAGATAGCCCCAGCTCATTTAGTAGGCCTGAAAGCTCAGGGGGATGGGTGGCCAATCTTTTCCTCAACTTGGCAGGTGATGAGAATCTATTCATCATCATCATGTGCCATGCCGTAAGCCATCTCACTCCATCACCAGAGTCATGGGTCAGCTCAGTGTTTTTGTCTCGACCATGCCACATGGTAAAGCCATCCAGGTGTTTACTTCTCTGCCTTCCTCTTGTTCTTTTCCCCTCAATCTTGCCAGTTGTCACCAAGTTCTCCAATTTATTTATTCTCATAACGTGACCAAAAAATGTTGATTATCTACATCTAATTTCTCTAATCAGTTTACGATTTTCATTTGAAATCAGAAACCAGATTTCCACAGCCATCAGATGTTTTTCAGCATGTTTGCTCATTGTCCAAGTTTCACATCCATACAAAATCACAGGTTCTATGTAGCACCTCAACTCTTTTTCTCGTTGCAAATGACATCTTTTTATTGGTCAGTATGTTTTTCATCTTGCAAAAGGCTACCTTCGCCATGGCAATTCTTGTTCTAATCTCTTCAAGGCATCTCCCATCAGCTGTTATGGCTGTTCCTAGATAATTGTACCGATTCACTTGCTTAATTAAAAATATTCCCATTTTCTTGTATATTACATTGTGGTATTTCATTCTTCCTAGTGACGACCATAATCTGTCTTCTTACAATTTAATTCTAACCCTAGTTGTTCACTGTGTGCATCTACTAAATATTGCAGATCCTGCTCATTGTCTGCAGTCAATACTGTATCACCTGCTTATCTAATGTTATTGTTTCTTCCTCCAATGATGATTCCTTTCATATCTTCTACATTTCTAATAATATTTTCATGGTACAGGGAAAACAGATCTGGAGACATTGCACACCTCTCTTTCATGCCTCTCTTAATAGGCTAACCTACTTCAATATCATTTCTTATGGAAGCTTGTTGTTTCCAATATATGTTTTTTACAAGTCTAAGGTCTTTCCCATCTATTTATAGATTTTAAAAAAATTTCTTCTTATTTCTGTACGTTTTAAGATGTCTTCCATCATCCATTTCTTGTGCCCATTATCTTTATTTTTGGGATGGTTGTTTCTGCAGCTTGGTTGACTGATTTCTTTAATATTTCCTATTGGTCGCTGATATCTGAATTTATCTTCTATCTCCTCAGTCTTCAATGCCCATAGATCAAATTTTGTGTTTCTTGGTGTAAATTTGACTTTTTAAAATTGTATCTGTATACTGCTTATGATTAATCAATGGTCGCTGTAGCACTCTGCACTTGGTATAGATTTTGCGACTATTAAGGCATTTTGAAATCTTCTGTTGATGAGAATGTAATCAATCTGATTTCTGATCTTATGATCAGAACTCCTCCATGTCCATAATCTGCTTGGGTGATGTTGATACCAGGTGTTTCCAATAATCATATCATGCTCTTTTGCCCACTGTACAAGTCTGCAACCTCTTTCATTCTGCCCCCACCCCCAGCCCATACTTGCCTACTATGCATCCATCCTCCTGATTTCCAACTGGCATTCAAGTCATCCATTATGATATTTACTTCAGAATTCTTGCATTTCTTAAAGGCATTCTCTAAATCATTATAAAATTCATAGATGCTGTCATCACTACTGACTGCTGTTAGTGCATAAACTTGTATGACGTTGACATCAAAAGGTCTTCCACTCAACTTCACCAGTAACTCTGTCTGATACAGTCCAATATCCTTTGATCGATTTGATCTCTCTGTTCCATTATAATTGCTACTCCTTGCTGTTTTTGCTCTCCACTGGTATGGATTATGCTATATTCCTCAGATGTTATAATGCCTATTCCTGTCCATCTGGTCTCGCATATACCTAACACGTTAATATTTAGTCTTCTCATTTCATTTTTAATGTTATCAAGTTTTTTATCCCCACTCATAGTTCTTATATTCAAAGTTCCCACTTTCAATGTTGATACTCTTTTGCACTCAGTCGCCTGCTGTCAATCTGGGGTCACCTGGTGCACGTCTTCTTCTTTGCATTCATCCGGAGTGTTTTTTCAGATGTGATTGCGGTGTGTCTGGTTAGGCACCCTTGGGTTGAAACCCTTAGGCCAACACATCCGACTTTTAGCGTGCATTTTTGACCAGGTTAGCATTCCTGGGAGACTCTCACTTTTGTGGTACTGTTCACCTCCCAGCTGGTCAAGTTGGAACAGTCAAAGACTGCACGGTCATCCCTCAAATGAAGACAGGGACAGTCCATAGCATTTTCCGCCATCCTGGGTGGCTTCCATAATTGCAGAGCCGACACATAACGCTCTGGTGCTGGGCTCACCGAGGGAATCGTCACGTCCTGCTCATGGCTGCTTTAATTCCTCACTTCAATATATTGGGCATTTCGTTCGCCCCAGGCCGTTCCCGCACAAACCAGACAGGCCTGCAGACGGTATCCACTTAGCGAGTTTTTGGACATGTGCTTGTCGTTGCGCCCGTCAGAGCTGTTCCAGGCACGACAGACATTCGGAAAACTACCTAGTCAGAGCTGTACCGAACAAGAGCGGCATTTGGAAACTAGGTAGTCAGAGCTGTTCCTAGCACGAGAGACATTTCACTCGGACGTAAATGCGTAGTGCCAATTTTTAGTTTGCCACCCGTAGGACGGCACTTCCGACTTAAGCAGGCATTTTTTAATGAGGTTAGCCTTCCTCGGGTTTCGAGGCACGTTAGACTTATTGTTGTGATGATAGAACGATCATCGACATCACGGTTAACCCTCAAGGGAAGGCAGGGGCAGACCATGGGCCTATCCAAGGCTATCCAAGGAGGCTTCCATAATTGCAGAGCCGGCACATATTGCTCTGAGTCTGGGCTCACTCAAGGAGTTGCGACGTCCTGCTCATGGCTGCTTTAGTTCCTCACTTCCATGTGTTAGGCATCTCGCTTGCCACTGGTCGCTCAAGCAACACACCAGGGACGGTCAGACTGCGGGCGACATCCACTCGGTAAGCTTTTGCTTTTGACTTCGGACCACGCAATGGATTCGCTAGCCGTGCGTTCCATTTCGTGTTATTGAGACGTTTTTTTTTTCACTTTTGTCTACACTCTATGAGTTAGATACAGACAGTTTTCGTAGCCATTTCATTCGACTGGGACACTTTCTGCATTTTTATTCTCGCTCACGAGGTAGGCTACATGTGCTGCCGGTTCAGCACCTTACCTCCGTGCAGCAGTGAACGAGAAACGGCCAGGCCCTCTCATCCGGGAATCCGTCATATCCCCCAGCTGAGAGCCTTCGAACAAGTATCAGAACTGGGCATGTAGCGTGCTCAGTATCCCACATCTGTTTTTCGGTAGGTGGGTATCGGCCCGGCTCTCACGAGTTTGTGGCTTAGAGGCCTTTAGCCTAAACCCTCGACAGAGAGCCTTAGAGTATTGTCTGGACCAAGAACTTCTGCCTTCGTGTGCCTGATTTTAGACTTTTGACTGCTATCCTCAGTCTACCTGCAGAGCAGCAGGTTGTGTCTCTCTTAGTCTGGCCATATCCCATAAGCTGTCCGATATGTAATTTTCATCCATCGGGAAGCGCATGGGGTCGATGGGACACGCAAGCCCCCCCCCCCCCCCCCGTCCCCCCACCACGACAAGGTGGAGACACATCGGGGGAGACCTGGTGCACGTGATTACACCCATTTACACCGTTTCTCTTATTTTCTATGAGATTGCAATACATGATATTATTGGCATCTGTAAACATCGAGTGATTGGCTGGTACTACCACTGTATCACCAGGTTAGTGAATTTTTTTTTTTTTTTTTTTTTGCATATCCTTTACAGGACATCGCTGTCAACATCAGCATATTTCAGCTGATTGTTGATTTCTTGGCAAGATTACGCTCAGTAGTTTGCCATTGCTTTCTGAGCGGCCGGCTCACATACCCCGTAAGTTACCGACGCGAATCAAACCACTGATGATTCTCACCGTTGTCACGTTACTTACGAGATTACGGAGAAAAGTCGCTAACCTCTAGGCCAGGAAGCCGGCAGGTTAGTGAATGGCTACCACAATATCATCGAGTTAACCAATAACATTTTGGTACTTTACTATATCGAATCAACCAATGGTTGGCTGGTACTACCAATATAATCTATATCAACAGCCAATGAATGACTGGCTAATGCTACCACAAAATCAATGAGTTATCCAATACTTATTGGTACTTCACTATATCGAGTCAACCAATGACTGGCTGGTACTGCTTCTATATCAACGCGCCAACCAAATAATGGAGTCGACATTATGAACGACCTTTGAGACGGATTCGTGGGAAGACAATATTTCGGATTCAATCCCCAGCAATGACAGCTGGTTATACCACTATATCAACAGGTTAATGAATGGCTGGCTGGTGCTACCACAATATCGAGTTAACCAATAATTTGTTGGTACTTCACAATATCGAGTTAACCCATAATTTGTTGGTACTTCACTATATCGAGTTAACCCATAATTTGTTGGTACTTCACTATATCGAGTCAACCAATGGCTGGCTGGTACTGCTTCAATATCAACACGTCAAGCAATTAATTGTAAGCCATTACCCTTTTTGGACAACAATCAATTAATATCCTATTTGTGGCTGATTCAGTCACATGATTATTAATCTGAGTCAGGCGATGGGCCCTAATATAACATCTCTTCTCCGGTTAAACGGGGTAGGGTTAATAGTATAATGGAAATGAGTTAAACACGCCTGTTATAATTAAACTACAAAAATTAGATTTTTAAGAGCATGCAACTTTCCCATTGCAACATACGCCTGTGAGACCTGGGCACTTACTAAACAAGCTGACCATCGCATACATGCCTTTGAATATAAATGTTATAGACGAGTTCTAAGAATATCTTGGGTAAAGAAAAGAACAAATGCATCAATACTTCAATATCTCAATATTGAAGAAGGTTGGCTATTAAAAACGATAAAACAAAAAAAGTTGAAATATTTTGGTCACTTGAAACGTCACGAAAGTTTGGAGAGAACAATAATGGAGGGGTATACGGTATATGCCTGGGAAGAGAGGAAGAGGAAGGCCAAAGAGAAGATGGGTGCAGGATGTGGCGGATGATCTCCAGATGGGTGTATCGGACGCGGGACATCTTGCGAGAGGTTTTCCTGAAGGTTGTTATGGGAGCGAGGTTCTGCAAAAGACATGCTTCTGAATGAATGAATGAATGTTATAATTAAGAAAACTACTGAACGTAAACTTGCCAAGAAATCACAAACAGTCAAAAATGCTGGGGTTGAATGCGACGCCATGCAAAGAATATGAAACTAACTTAACTGTTATCAGAACTGAACTCGTCTGGTCAGGAAAGGCGACGAATGTTGCAACTAAATAACCTCATATCATATCATGACATCATGGGCTTGAATATGTGAATGAATAAAATTTCACACCCTAATGGCAATTTTTTTCCCCGTCGTTTCCATCCTGTTTCAGGATATTGCAGTCAACATCATTATCTTTCAGCTGTATGTTGATTCTAAGGCTAGATTACACTCATCAGTACGCCACGACTTTCTGAGCGACCGGCTCCATACTCTCATAAGTCACTGGCGCGACTCGAACCGCTTCCAATTTTCGTGCGCTCACGTCAACCACGAGAGTATTCGGGGTTACGGCGAAAGCTGCTAACCGCTAGACCAGGGAGCCGGCCCTAATGGCAATGTCAAACTTAAAATAAATGTGTATAGTTGACTTGACGAATTTTCACTAAATGAATTAATATCAATAGATAGAGTGCAAACATTAAGATAAAAGTTGAAGTCACCACTCCAGTTGAAAAGGACAGCTCGTCAGTCAACACAGAATTGACATAGTCCCTATTGATGGGTTTATTATGAAGATCAGACTACCTGAGGGCATGTCTGAAATGCAGTAACAATAATTCGTACTGAACTGATTATGAGTACATATGTCGTTCCGACTGTGCTCACGCTTGCTGCTGCCACACGTGATACAAATTAGGAAAGACCGTCTCGTGAATATTTATATCAGCCTGTAGTCACCCGTCATGCGTGATGTGTATTATTTGAACTTATCCATTCTCGGGGTCCCCACAACTGGCGACCTCCAGGCCGGCATTACCTGGGACAACTGTTTGACTTATACAGCACGCAGATCGAAAAGATTACATACAAATATATATAAAATATGAATAAAATTGGGAACTGCGGTAAAGCTGTGAAAATGTAAACAATATCAAATGACACAAAGTAGTGCAGCTTTACATAACAGATTTACGACACATACAGGGCGTTGCGGCGATTAGCATACCTTCACCGAATGGGTCTAACTGACCCTGCTTCTTGCAAATGTGGAGCACAGAAACAAACTCCTCACCAATATATCCTACAAGACTGAGGGAGGAAATCTGCGCAAGCACAACAACTTAATGAATCTGTGTAATTTATATGCGTTTAGTCGTTCTCGATGTTTCAGATCCATATAGCAGTGTTGATTATACACTGGTGTTCACTTTTTTTTTTATTTTGCATATCCTATTTACAGGACATAGCAGTCAACACCAGCATTTTTCAGCTGCTGCTGATGTCTTGGCAAGTTTTACGTTCAGTAGGATGCCATTGCATTCTGAACGACCGGCTCACATACCATTACGTAAGAAACCAACGCGACGCGGTCCGCTGCCGAATCTCGCACAGCTGTGCTTCGTACGTGGGTATACGGGATTACGAGCAGCGCCCTTAACACCTTCGCCATGGAGACTTTGCGTACGCTAAACTTCTGGGCCGTTGGAAATGTAAAAAAAAGATCGAATAGTCCGTTGTCCAGACAAAATTTCAAGTAAAATAACCCACCCACAGAAATGAGCCTATGTAGCATAGTGATCAGTGAGCTTGCTCACTAAGACAGTGGTGTGAGTGCTGGCAAAGTGGCTACTGGGTTTGCATGCCAAGACAGTGGTCTGGGTAGTGGTATAATGGTTAGTTGGCTGGCATGCCAAGACAGTGACTTGGGTGGCGGTATAGTGGTTACTTGGCTTGAATGCCACGATAGTGGTCTGAGTGCTGGCATAGTGGTTACTGGGCTTGCAAGCCAAGACAGTGGTCTGAGTGTTGGCATAGTGGTTACTGGGCTTGCATGCCAAGACAGTGGTCTGAGTGCTGGCATAGTGGTTAGTGGGCTTGCAAGCCAAGACAGAGGTCTGAGTGTTGGCATAGTGGTTACTGGGCTTGCATGCCAAGACAGTGGTCTGAGTGCTGGCATAGTGGTTACTGGGCTTGCATGCCAAGACAGTGGTCTGACTGCTGGCATAGTGGTTAGTGGGCTTGCATGCCAAGACATTGGTCTGAGTGCTGGCATAGTGGTTACTGGGCTTGCTTGCCAAGACAGTGACTTGAGTGGTGGCATAGTGGTTACTGGGCTTGCTTGCCAAGACAGTGACTTGAGTGGTGGCATAGTGGTTACTGGGCTTGCTTGCCAAGACAGTGACTTGAGTGGTGGCATAGTGGTTACTGGGCTTGCTTGCCAAGACAGTGACTTGAGTGGTAGCATAGTGGTTACTGGGCTTGCTTGCCAAGACAGTGACTTGAGTGGTGGCATAGTGGTTACTGGGCTTGCTTGCCAAGACAGTGACTTGAGTGGTGGCATAGTGGTTACTGGACTTGCATGCCAAGACATTGGTTTGAGTGCTGGCATAGTGGTTACTGGGCTTGCTTGCCAAGAGAGTGACTTGAGTGGTGGCATAGTGGTTACTGGGCTTGCTTGCCAAGACAGTGACTTGAGTGGTGGCATAGTGGTTACTGGGCTTGCTTGCCAAGACAGTGACTTGAGTGGTGGCATAGTGGTTACTGGGCTTGCATGCCAAGACAGTGACTTGAGTGGTGGCATAGTGGTTACTGGGCTTGCATGCCAAGACAGTGGTATGAGTGTTGGCATAGTGGTTACTGGGCTTGCATGCCAAGACAGTGGTATGAGTGCTGGCATAGTGGTTACTGGGCTTGCATGCCACGACAGTGGTATGAGTGGTGGCATAGTGGTTACTGGACTTGCATGCCACGACAGTGGTATGAGTGCTGGCATAGTGGTTAGTGGGCTTGCATGCCAAGACAGTGAGTTGAGTGCTGGCATAGTGGTTACTGGGCTTGCATGCCAAGACAGTGGTCTGAGTGCTGGCATAGTGGTTAGTGGGCTTACATGCCAATGTTAATGGGTTTGCATGCCAAGACAGTGGTCTGAGTGGTGGTATAGTGGTTACTGGGCTTGCATGCCAAGACAGCGGTCTGGATTGAATCCCCAGTAGAAGCAAGACTGATTTTCTCGACCAGTACCGGTCTGGGGTCGATTCAGAATTGTCTGGCAAGGAAAGGCAATGAGGAAGGATACTGGTCACCCTACGTCATATATCATGGCCAAGAATATGTAAAGGCTCAACACTTCAAACCACAATGGCAGTATCCGCTCTGTGACTATCTGTAGACTCTTACTGACAGAATATGAGGATACAGATAGTCTCAGAGCGGATATGGTATCTCATCTCTTCTCCACGATCACGAAGGCGGCATTGATGTGCCTATAACATAGCATAACATACATACAGTTATACCACCTCATATATCATGGCTATGTAAATATAGAAGCTTAACACTTCACACCCGAACGTCAGTATCTGCTCTGAGACTACCTACCTTAAACTTGAACCTTTACCGTTTAACCCACAAACATAATATTTATGGGGTAGTGACGGCGTAGGAGCGTGTGAGTTTCTATAGTATGTACACATTTGGATCTTCGTGAATGCTACAGAGCTCATGAACTGTGTTGAAATTCGCCTTATGTGATAAATAGGCGCAAACTAATCGTGTGCAATGAAAGGGATCCTTTACAGAGCAGAAACTGATGCTGAGGTAGCAGGTTCAACCCCTACACCTGTCAGTTGGACTAAAATGGTGACTTCTCGTTCTTGACTTTTGTTAGTTGCATGTCCTTTACAGGACGTAGCAGTCAACCCCAGCATATTTTGGCTGTTCATGATTCCTGAGCAAGTTTACGTTCAGTAGTTTGCCATTGTTTTCTGAACAGCCGGCACCCATACCATTCCATAATGAACCGACACTGCCGTGTTTCAAACCTTGGTATACAGAGTTACGAGCTACGCCCGTAACTGCTTCGCCACGGAGGCGACATGACTTATGGACGTAAATTACAAGTAGAAGTACAGTACCACAAAAGTCGGTGCCTGATGGCTAGGGGCACTGGTAACCCATACGCGAAAATCAACCCAATGCACTAGAAGTAGTAAGTAGCACGTGTATGACACTGTATGGACTAAGCTTGAGTTGAAAGCGAGTGAACGCTAGAAAAAAAGCAGAAACAAAAACCAGTCTGTCGTTGTACAAGAATGAGTCAATGATCAATGAGCTATACATCACGATTCCACGAATCGACGAGGGTTCTCGCCAGCAGCTCTTCTGTGTGTAAGTTTACATTGCTGCCGTCTCCCGCTATATTCAGAAGACCTAAGTCAGCAGACGTGAATGTGCTTGGAGTCTGTGAGAACCCGATCTGTGTTCAACCGTTACAACAACCACAATATTAATATTATAAGTGCTGAGTTTTGTTTGCCTTGAAGCGATGGAAGGAGTTATTCTGGAACTTTCAAAGAAGGGGAAGTTTAAAGAAATCTCAGAGCTGCTGGATCAACAAGACGAGAAAAAGGTGTTGGTTGGTTGTTTATTTTGTTTTTTATTTTTGTATTTTGATTTTGAAATTTGCTTTTAACAGCTTTTGATTGTTTTCCTTCCATTTTCCTGGAAAGTTTCCACGATTGGGTTGTATTTCACATCAACAGCTTATGGGAATGTCCCGAATGCTGTGATGTCGGTTCCTAAATCAATCAATCAATCAATCAATCAATCAATCACATCAACAGTATCCTGTTCAACCCTTCTTATGGGTTATGGCTTTAATATGTAGTGTCTATTGTTATTTCGTATACTCATATACTGGATATGCTATTTATTATATTATTTATGGTTTTCTAACTTAACTGATTCATTGCCAACAAAAAGTAAAGTAGTAAAAAGTAGGTTTGGACCAAACATGGTGCAGAATCAAATGATCAAGTTAAAGTTAGTTGCATATCGGATATCCTGTACAGGACTTTGCCGTCAACCCCAGCATTGTTTGGCTGTTTGTGATGTCTTGGCAAGTTTACATTCAATAGTTTGCCGTTGCTTTCTGAATGACCGGCACCCATACCATTTCATAACAAAACAACGCAAGGCGGTCTGATGCCAAATCACCCACAGCTGTGTTTCAGATGCAGGTATGCAGGATTACGAATGGCATCCGTACCCCTATCGCCACAGAGCCAGCTCAAATGAACAGACATTATCATGTAAATGTCCATTAGATGGGCATTGAAATTATCTAAGATGCCACAAAACAAAATACGTAAAACAATTACTCTAATTTCGCAATATATCGTCCTTCTGTGCGTATGGGAGGTCATGTGTGGCAAGATATTATATCCTTCGGCACTGAATCAGTTATACTTCTTTGTTCACCTTCAGTTTCAGACTTCATTATGAATAAATCACAATACGAGGGGCGTTCAGAAAGTATTGCACACATCGTTTTTCTCACGAGCTATTTATTAAAAAAGCATGACATTTTTACACAATATGCATAGATATGTTGTGTAAACATCAGTATTATTCAACATAATCCCCATCAACTTGTACTGCTTTATACCAGCACAAAAATTAATTCCTTGCCCGTACCAGATTTTGTCTTGATCATGTAGCCATTTCATTGCTACATGAATCACTCCATCATCTTCCAGCCTTGTCCTACAAAGTGCATCTTTAAGTGGACCAAACATGAAAATCAGAGGGTGCCAAATCGGGACTATAGGGTGGGTGGGGTAGTACAGTCCAACCCAATGTGGTGATTGCTTCCTGTGTTGCCAGACTTGTGTGAGGGCGCGCATTGTCATGAAGGAGAAGCAGGTCTGCTGGATTCTTGTGTGAGGGCGCGCATTGTCGTGAAGGAGAAGCAGGTCTGCTGGATTCTTGTGTGAGGGCGCGCATTGTCGTGAAGGAGAAGCAGGTCTGCTGGATTCTTGTGCGGCCGTACTCTGCGAAAACGTTGATTGAGTTTTTTTCAATGTCTCAATGTAAGCTTGCGAATTGATTTCTCTCCTCTTGGCATAACACCCAGAAGAATCACACCTTCAATGTCCCAAAAGATAGTGATCATGGCATTTCCAGGTGAAGGCGTTCTCTTGAATTTCTTTCTTCGTTGTGATTGCGGATGATGCCGCTCCATTAACTGTCTTTTTGTCTCAGGTTAAAAATGATGTGCCTAGGTTTCATCACCTGTAACGATTTTAACCAAAAAGTTCACTCCATCAGCATTGAAATGCACCAACAATTCAGAAGAAATTGTTTTCCTTTGATTCTCTGATCCAAGCAACTGCTGTACTCCTGTCGACTGCAAAACTTCCATACATATCACATAGACGCTTGTGAATGTCCACAAGTTTCCTTCTTTGCAATGAGGAATTCTATCATTATTAGCTGCTTAAAACACAAGTTGCTAACACGCTCCATTTCAACAGTTTTGGGCAGCCATATTGCTTGGCTGGTTAAGTTGTAATTTGGTGCACAGAATCGGCACATACTATATTTGAAGTGTGGGATGCAGAGGTGTTTCCAAGGCACCAGGGCTGGGTTATATACTGGCCAAGACCTATTGACGCGTCTTCGTCAAGCGTCCTGGGCAACAGGTCCCTTCGGGGTCCTGGCTAAAGTCAGTAGGATCGCCGATTCCTCCGAAGTCGGAGAGTGTCTGCCTGTACGGCGAGGAACCACCAGTCTGCACACCAATAAGCCAGACATGGGACAACGGATACTCACGCAAACCTCAGGTCCTGTATGACATCACACTGATGTTGGACAACAGGATGCCTTCATCCGACATACAGGACTTCGCGTTGGAGCTCAAGCCAACGAACACAAGCATTTGTAGTGTGCATCATTTCATGCTTCGATCTTCATTATTAGCTGAGACAAACAATGTGGTGCTTTACGTTCTGAACAACCCTCATAAATGCAAAGAAAGTAGCAGTGAAGTAGTTTGTTAATATCCTCATAGAGTTTGTCAATTTGTATGTAGCGGGTGTAGACCAAAATACTATTCTCCGTTCTGCATATGTTGGACACTCCCCTGCAGTAAATGTTTAGCTATCATTCATCATTATCTCATATTATTTGTTTATTAAACATGAGTCATTACATCCTGTTGTGGCCTGTTCATAGTTTGAAGATTGTAACTTGTTCTTTTCAGTTGATTTGGTAATAAATATGCACGATCTTTCTGGTGATCTGAATGCTCTGATTTCTACTTGGTTTTACAATTCATCATCATCATCATCATCTTCCACTTCGGCCGTCAAGCGTCGTGGGGAGGAATAATTTGCGTTCCAGCGCCCGGTGGGCGGCACTGGATAGTGTGGTTTTACAATTGCTTCTTATAAATCTTTTGGCCTTATCAAAGGTTATGTCTATATCAGGCCGAGGTAGTCTTGCATCTTCCTTTGCTAATCAGTCGGCTTCTTCAATTCCTTGTATGTTTCATTGAGAAGGAATCCTTTGTATTACAATTCTTTTGGATTTACATATAGATCATGTAGTTAACTTATACTATTCTTTATTGTGTAGCTTATATAATCAAGTCTTAAGTTATTGTGTGATATTCATGTTGTGCCATCTACCTTCATTCATATGGATACCATATACATACATACATATGTACGTACGTACGTACGTATGTATGTATGTATGTATGTACGTACGTACGTATGTTTATGGTATCCATATGAATGAAGGTAGATGGCACAACATGAATATCACACAATAACTTGTTTGGAAGACTTGATTATATAAGCTACACAATGAGTCTGCAAGAAAATTGCACTCAAGAACTGAATGATGTAACTGTGAACTGAACCCGCAACTTTCGGAGATCAAGGCAGGCACTTAACCACTTCGCTGCGGAGACCACCGACACTTGATGTTATAGTGTTATATTTTGCTTTCCTAGTGGACCCTGGTTATAGCAGGCAGTTTCTCTTTCAGATAACATTTATTGCTTATTCCTTCACAGAAATATAAAAAACAAACTTAAAAAAATAACAGTCATCATGATTGTGCCCTACCAAATGGTGAAGATATTCATGCATCTCCACATCTCAGTCTTTGATGTTCAGGATCAATACCATTGGTGTTATTCCTCTATGCCACTGTCTTAGACCACACATCATCTCTCTCGGTCTGCTTCTTCTGCAGCTGATCGTTTCATTTGTCATGTTATATACCAGTGCTTGACAATAATATCATAAATCATTATTCTGGTAACTAAATCCCCCCCTCCCCCCCGCATATCCTGTTTACAGAACATCGATGTCAACACCAACATTTTACTGCTGTTGTTGATTTCTTGGCAAGATTACGCTCAGTAGTTTGCTATTGCTTTCTGAGCGACCGGCTCCCATACCTCATAAGTAACGAGCGCGACACGATCCACTAACAATCTCGTGCAGCTGCGTTACCCTACGTGTATGTACGGGATTAAGGAGAAAGACATTAACACCTTAGCCAGGGACACCGGCGGTAACTAAATAAACATTTTAAAATGTCACAGCTATACATGACCACATTTGTATGATGCAACATTGAAATAATTAGCCATGATGGTATTCTCAACTCAAAGTTTACCTTTAAAATTGAATCATTGTATACTTTTGGGGAGGGGAGACTGTCACTCATATGTATGAAATATGTCAGTAAGCGCAGGAAAGTGGGTTATATATGTTGATATTTATACAAAAATATATGTTAAAACAAGTGTTAGCTACTATTGAGCATATCAGCATGTCTTGGCCCTTTGGGAGCTCGTGGGAACATAGTGAAACAATTTTAACACATATCATATCAGTGACCAGAACACAATTATTGTTCATCAGTGAAAACGTTATTTATGAGGCTGGGCATTTACCCTAGAGCTGTACTGATTGATAACAATCTTGCTAAAACTGAGTATCGCAGCCCAGACCACTGTGTTGGCAAACAAGCAATTGAAATACTGTCCTAGAAGGGCTTCCTGTATGATTTGTTTTAAAATAAAAAAACTAATATTTCTTGTTTGTTTTACCATGTTTAGGTTGTTGAATGTGTTACTGGTTATATTATGAAAGGAAAACATGATCCCTTACCTCTGATCAAGCAAGTTTTGGCTGGTTAGTATATGTATGTGTTAGTATACTTACCTAAAAGCTGTTTGTGATCTTTATTTTGTATAATTTAGAATATGCGTAATGAATTGGTGCAGAAATTTAAGGCAGTAGAGATGTTGTTTTTGAGAAGAATGTTGAGAAAATCATGGACCGAGAGGAAAAGGTGTGCTGAAGTATTGAGAACTGCAGGTGTTCCAAGATCACACATCAAAAGCAAAAGTAAAAGACAAATACAATTTATCAGGCATATCAACAGAAGATGTAGAATAGTGAGTTTAGTCTTATATGGGGAAATGCCCTGCAAGAGAAAGAAATGCAGAGAAAGATGCATGTGGAAAGACATTGATCATCTCACCTTAATCTTTAGTTAATTACTTTTATATATGTATATTATGAATTCTCTGGCTGCAGAAGATGGCAAAATCATAATAGAAAAAGACCAGATTCTACAGGTATGGACAGATTATGTGAAACACCTTTATGATGATAACAGAGACGAACAGTATGATATTAGACTTAATAATGAAGGACCGCCAATTTTGGAGATGGAGGTTCGAAATGTTCTTAAGCATATGAAAGCTGGCAAGGCCCCCGGTGCAGATAACATCACAACAGAAATGATTAAAGCTTTAGAAGAATTTGGACTAGATCAAGTCACCAGACTGCTGAACACATTATATGATACTGGAGATATACCTCCTGAATTATGTAACTCTATATTTATTGCAATCCCAAAGAAATCAGGAACCTTGGAATGTGATCAACATAGAACAATTAGTATAATGAGTCACATCACAAAGATTTTGCTAAGAATTATCATGCAAAGAATGAGGAAGAAGATACAACCTGAAATAGGGGAAGAACAATGCAGGTTTGTAGAAGGAAAGGGTACAGTAAATGCTGTGTATATGCTGCGAACAGTTATTGAACGTGCTATAGAAATAAACAAGGATATACATCTTTGCTTTATTGACTATACAAAGGCTTTTGATAGCGTTAGACATGTCAGCATGGTGGATATGCTTGCAGATCTACAAATTGATGGGAAAGACATTAGACTTATAAAAAACATATATTGGAAACAACAAGCTGCAATAAGGATTGATAATGAAGTGGGACAGTATCAGCCAATTAAGAGAGGTGTTAGGCAGGGATGTGTGATGTCTCCAGATCTTTTTTCCCTGTACAGTGAAAATATTTTCAGAAATGTAGAGGATATAAATGGAATCAGCATTGGAGGACGAAACATCAATAACATTAGATATGCAGATGATACAGTATTAATTGCAGACAATGCGCAGGACCTGCAACAATTAGTAGATGCTGTTGTTGTACACAGTGAGCAACTGGGGTTAGAATTAAATTGTAAAAAGACTCAGGTTATGGTCGTCAGTAGGAAGGAAGAAGTGCCACAATGTAATATACAAGTAAATGGAAATATTCTTCAACAAGTGAATCGGTACAAGTATCTTAGAACAGTTATAACATCTGATGGGAGATGCCTTGAAGAGATTAGAACAAGAATCGCCATGGCGAAATTAGCCTTTAGCAAGATGAAAAACATTCAGACCAATAAAAAGATGTCAATTGAAACGAGAAAAAGAGTGTTGAGGGGATACATAGAGCCTGTTCTTTTGTATGGATGTGAAACTTGGACAATGAGCAGTCAAGCTGAAAAGCATCTGATGGCTGCAGAAATGTGGTTTCTGAGGAAAATGCAAAGAATACCATGGAAAGACAGAAAAACCAATGACCAAGTACTACAGGAGACAAATGACAATCGTAAATTGATTAGAGAAATTAGACGTAGACAGTCAAAATTTTTTGGACATGTTATGAGAAGAAATGGATTGGAGAACTTAATGTCAACTGGCAATATCGAAGGGAACAGACCAAGAGGAAGACCAAGAGGAAAATGCCTGGATAGCTTGGCCACATGGCATGGACGAGACAGGAACACTGAGCTCATCCATGACTCTGGTGATCGAGTGAAATGGTGAGTCATGACCGCCCATGCTTTCCGGCATGGCACATGATTGATTGATTGATGAATTCTCATTGTCTAATTCCTTAACATTTCAAAGCGATATGGCTTTTAAAGTAATTCTGTTACAGCTTCATTAGAAGAACATGAAACGAGTACTCAGCGCTGCTATGGTGTCATCACTGGAATCTTGAAACTCTTACAGAAGAATGAAATTAATTCCAAGTCTGCCTTTGATATCGTCAGTTTGCTTCTTACTGAGGTATTAATTTTTTTTGGTTTTTGGTCATTATATACACCTGTCTGTCTGTCTGTCTGTCTGTCTGTCTGTCTGTCTGTCTGTCTGTCTGTCTGTCTCTGTCTCTCTCCAGTCTCTCTCTCCAGTCTCTCTCTCTCTCCAGTCTCTCTCTCTCTCTCTCTCTCTCTCTCTCTCTCTCTCTCTCTCTCTCTCTCTCTCTCTCTCTCTCTCTCTCTCTCTCTCTCTCTCTCTCTCTCTCTTATCTTGTCTCCCTTTCTCCCTCTCTTAATTTAAGTAAGTTTGCTCTGACAATTATTGTATTGTTCATCTAGTGTGCAAGTTGTGTAGATTGGTTTTCTGTGAAATGCACAAGCTTCTTTTTCTCATGCCTGGTCTGGGGCAGACATTGGTGATCATGACTGCCATTTGATATTTTAATGAAGTTGATGGTGTTTATATTATCATTTGTAGCCCAGCTTTTTAAGCTTTCCGCATTCATTATTTTTTGTTTTCTTTTGCCTCTCTTGCCCAGTATTTTCTTTCATAAGGTTAATTACTCTATTCCACCTGTTCTGTTGATATGCCTCAAATATTTTATTTGTCTCATCCTTATGGTTCTGATACCTGCATCTGTAATACCTCAGCATTTGTTTTTTTTCTTCTCTGTCCACGATATTCTCAAAATTCCTCTCAGAAACCATGTCCAAAATATCTTCTGTTTTCTCTGTTTCATTACTCATTGTCAGCATGTGCATCCATGCAGAGTAGGCCACAGGAAACTATTCATGAAGTGGATGTTTGTGGTTGTCATAATATTTTTGTTTTTCATTGTCACATATTCATCACAGCTTAAATGAACAATGCTTTAGAAGATTATGAAATAGACCAGGTCACTAGACAGCTAAATCTGTGACACTGAAGACGTGCCTCCTGACTTATGTAAATCTTTGTTTATTGCAATTGTGAAGAAATCAGGAATCACATAATGTGATCAACATTGAGCAATTTGCATAATGTGTTACATCACAAACATTTTGCTAAGAATCCTTATGCAAAGGGTTGAGAATAAAGTACAATCAGAAATAGTGAAAAACAATGTGGTTTTATACAAGGCAAGAGTACAGCAAATATGTTTTGGCTGGGAACATTAGTAGAGAGTTATAGAAGTATAGACCTACAATCTTTGATTCATTGACTACACACAGGTTTTTGATACAATAAGAAATAATGCCCAATGTGCCTTAAGGCATGTTAAATGGTTCTTTACTTACTGGACAGCTATCAGATGAGTACCAGATATCTGGGGATAGTACAGTGTAAGTTTTAAAGTAAGTACCAGAAATCTGTGGAAAGTACAGTGTAAGTTTTCAGGTGCTGAGGCTAGTACAGTGTAAGTTTTCAGGTGAGTACCAGATATCTGGGGAAAGTACAAGTGGTCAAAGTAATACTGATCTATTATCCCACATGAGACATTCAGTATGAAAAATCTGAGCCTAGAACTGCATCCTCAGTATGCCTGTTAACATACAAATTGAATATTTTGTACTTGCTTTATTCAGTTTGTATAAAATTTACCACAATAGTTTGTTAATGTTCGGTTTTAATGACACTTTTTGGAAGCTGACACTCTCATTGTTCATATCTCATTGTTTTGTAGATTGATGCAGTGCAGCCTTCCTGCTTGGCAAAGCTGGCTCAGTTTTATATTGATTCTGTGAAGTCTGGAACTTTCTGTGGAGGAAAGTAAGCTGTGTACTTTTGATTTGCCATGTTTATGTTGTTTAATGTTGCTGGTTATGTTGTCAAAGTAAAATCTGATCTATTAGTCGAGATCAAATAAATCTTAGTTATAGTGTTGCCCTATATGTGCTGATTGTTATAATTGTATATTTAACATTATTATTATATTATTTATAAAATAGAATCATATTACCAACTCACGCTAAACCCTCCTATCTTTGGCCATCTTCTGCAGCTTCCTCCACACCCTCTCCATATTATTATTCTTCTCTGTCACTAATTCTCTCTCTTCTCCCTGTGTTTTTATGTCTCCCTCTGTTCTCCCCCCCCCCTCCCCCTCCCGGTGGATTCCATACATGGCTCTAACATTCCTCGTGCCAATTCTGGAGATTTTCCTAGTTGAAAGGAGGTAAGTAGGCAATCCAGACTCTGCATTGCGTCAGTTCTTCTAGCCCAGTGGTTCTCAACCGGTGGGGAATTCCCCCCCAGGGGGGAATTTTAGGGTTTCCAGGGGGGGGGGGGAATTAAGATTATTTCAAGATCGCATTAATACAAGAACCACTTGATATTGTTTTTCCCTCTAAATTTTACGGTTCTGTACTTCTCACCCTGATGAAATTCGTTTTATAATGTAAGTAGACCCGCAAATCACATTTAATGTAGATGTCTAGACCTGTTCTAGTATGTGTTATTAAATTTAGCTTCCATTTTTATGTATACTGTGTAAGAGTGGGGGGGGGGATTTATAGGGAGGAAATTCGAAAGGGGGGGGGGGGGGAATGACGTTCTGAACAATGGTAAAGGGAGGCATGGGCCAAAAAAGGTTGAGAACCACTGTTCTAGCCTCCTTTCATCTTGGTTGGCTGTTATTTTTCTTCCCATATCTTTAGACTTCTTCATGGTTGGTTTGATTTTACAACTAAAGTTCTCCGTGGGAAGAAGTAGCCAGTCCCACACCATTATGGCATGCTTAGTTGGTTCTTCTTCTTCTGCCTTTCATAACCTAATGGAGCATAGGCCCTCAACTAACTTATGTTTAGCCCTTTGTAGACTTATTCATGATTGGCTGTATTCTGCAGCTAATCCTGCAGCTGGTCTGCAGGATGAGGAAGCTGGTCTCACACCAACCCTCCCTGGTCACCCTCCAACCCTCCCTGGTCACCCTCCAACCCTCCCTGGTCACCCTCTATCGTGTGCATGTTAGGTTACAGCGTTTATATTCATTGCTCTCCTTGTGGGCCCTGGTAAGGATAGGAGCGCTCGGACTGAGTTGGTTGAGGGCCCATATCCTCGTGGGGGTTAATGAATGAAAGAAGAAGAACAGCACCAGTTGTTTGGAATGTTCTTCACTTAGTTGATGTTTGATTATTAAAATCAACCTATACGATTGTAACATAGCGAAACAATTGATATCAATAATATAGGGTGTATTTTTAATAACTGGGGTTTTTGAAAATATTGCAGTTCCAAGTTTTGTATTCACTCTCTGTGGAGTTCATGCAACATAAAAGGTAAATGCAAAACTGGGAACGGCAGTATTTTCAAACAGTCATTAAAAATACACCCTGTATAAACAAATACAAATAATCAAGGACATTTCTTAGATGTAAGCATCAATATTAGTAAGTGTGTGAGTCATAAGTTTTCCATCATATGGCACTATTTATTCTGTTAAAGTATTGACACTGAGTTTACTTCATGTAGATTATCCTTTTATTCTTAAATACTTCTCGTATATTTTTAAAATATGCTTATAAATTCACAGAGCTTCTGAGTTGCTACCTAAAATTCTGTCACTGATTAACCTCCAAGAAAAAATTCCTAAAGATGAAGGTGACATCAAGGGGTCAGAGCTCAAAGGGCATATCATCAATAGCTTATGTTCTAGCAGGTAATTTTTATGTGCAGTATTTTTGAAGTGCTGCGGTGATACAGTTAGTAGTGTTCTTGCTTGCAAAGACAATGGCCTGGGTTCAGTCCCCACAAGAGACAGAATACTTTTCCTGACGTACGGCTTTGCATCGACCGTTTCATAAAATTGGTACCAGATAATTTTAACAAATTGATCTGGAATCATGTCAGCAAGGAAGAGAACTGATCAATTCACATGATAATGCTGTTATCTAGTATATGTCAAAGCCCAACATGTTTATGAATGTAGCTGCGATTGGATGACAGTTGCCACTACCTGGTAAATGGGCTAATCCAGTGGTTCTCAAACTTGTTGGCTCTACCTTATCTGCTTTACCACACCTGTAACAAACTATATATACACACAGCTATGTCTTGGCATTAAGTCTACTACAAAAATCAAACTTAATAATATCCCTGATCTTTCCATTTCCCACTATGTTAATGGAGCCATGGTGATGTAATGGTTATTGCACTAGGTTATCAACATGGGAATCCTGGGTTTTTCTTCTTTGTCTGCGTTCATCCGGAGTGTTTTTTCGGACGTAGTTGTGTTTTGCCTGTTTACAGCAGAGCTGCGATATTTGCACCTTTCTGCTGACACATCCGACTTCTGCGGGCATTTGTTGACCGGGTTAACTTTCCCGGGGTATCCTGGTTTCAATCCTCTTCATTGGCAAGATTGGATTTTTTCTTGCCGGTTGGGTTGTGGTGTCAGCTTAGCCTCATAAAATGGGGGCCATAAATGCATTCATGGAAGACAAGGTGATGAGAAAGAGAGGAGGTTATCTCACCTAATATCATCCTCGAGTATATGTACTTCACAGGATTTTGGCAGTACATGTTGTGGGATTACTTCTACATTTTTGTGTGTTCACACATGTCATCATCAAGTGCCTTGCCAACTGGCGTGAGCTTCACATCTTTTGATCTCAAACAGCATATATCACTTCTTGGCATAGATCCCTTTCTTTGAAAGGAAAACCTACTCCCCAGAGGGTTTGAGAGTTACTGACCCTTGGGGAGCATGTGTATATCATGGATGAATAGATAGATAATCATAGCCTGGAGAGAATGGAGTAGTGAGAAATGACCAGAGGATCTGGCCAACAATCATACTCTAAAGAAAGGTCAGACGGACACTTAATCAGACTATAACTTGTACAATTAGTATTGAGACTCTGTGCTGTCTCTTGAAGATGAGGACAGCGCTTGTGGGAATGTCCTATGGACTTGCTTGCTTGTGTTCGCTGGCTGTGATCTCCAGCATGAAGTCCTGTATGTCGGATGAAGACATCCTGTTGTCCAACATCAGAGTGATGTCATACAGGACCTGAGGTTTGCGTGAGTATCCGTTGTCCCATGTCTGGCTTATTGGTGTGCAGACTGATGGTTCCTCGCATGCAGGCAGACACTCTCTGACTTCGGAGGAATCAACGATCCTACTGACTTTAGCCAGGAACCTGTTGCCCAGGACGCTCGGCGAGGATGTGTCAATAGGTCTTGGCCAGTATAGAACCCAGCCCTGGTGCCTAGGAAACACCTCTGCATCCCGTCCTGAGGACTGATATGTTGGTTTTTGACTGAACTTAACAACTGCCTTATCATGCCATGACACTTGGCTTTCAAGAATCTTCTCGTAGTCTTCCTCTATCTCTTTTTCCACAAATATTCCCAGCTGTCTCATGTTCCAGTTTTCTTGTCCTCATAATGTGATTAAAAAATGACGGCTACCCCTGTCTAATGTTTGTGATAAGGTTTCTTTGTGTCTTAGCATCTTCCAAATTACTTAGATTGCTCATTTTGCCTGTCCATGAATTGTCAGCACTGTTCTGTTAAACCATATCTCAGAGACCTTGAGGGATATCTTTGATTGCTTGCTAATTGTCCAGTATTCGCACATTTATAGCAGTTATTTTCAGCTCATAAATGTCTTCTTCACATGTTATTTTGTTTTCAATGTTTGTTTCAGGTGGACTGCTGCTGTAACTATTCAGATGGCACCCATATTTCAAGAGATTGATATATCCCTGGAAGAGTTAAGATTTGTCATAGAGAAGATTGTTCGTATGTTT
Source organism: Cepaea hortensis (assembly GCA_963921405.1). Lineage (NCBI taxonomy): Eukaryota > Metazoa > Mollusca > Gastropoda > Stylommatophora > Helicidae > Cepaea > Cepaea hortensis. Next base: position 200,392,676 of record OY992877.1, read on the forward strand.
TCAGAAATTGACTTGCCTGATCAACCTGCTCTGGTGTTCCAGCTTTTACGTCTCTCAGCCAAGGCGAGTTTTAATGTTTTTTTAAAACATGTCTGTAATAGCTTCATGGCCTATGTGTTACCTGAATACTAGAGGTCATCATCCTGTTTACTTTGATGTTTTTGTCGCCACCAGAGTTGTGAACTCTTCATAGTCTCAAAATTCATTGAACTGCTGCTGTAATTATCCTTCCTATGTTTACACATAACTTGCTTGACCTCTTTCCCTGAATTTTATTTTAGTTCTGGTTGCTGTAGCCAGTTTCTTTTAAATTGTACTCTAATATTAAGCCTTTCTAAACTTACCCTTTTCAATTCTTTGAGTATCAGTTATCAGATGGGGTATCTTCATTGCACTCAGGACATGTCCATAGGTGCTCAGAACCTCCCCCCATTGAGTATTTGACAAATAGTAACACTGTAGCCTACAATTCATGTCCTAAGAGGCAACTAAGGAGGGAAGGCATAAGACTGGTTATCTCAGTCTATGGAAAACTTTAGTTTTAATATCCAACCAATCACCCCGGGAAGGTTAACCCAGTCAACAAATGCCCACAGAAGTCGGATGTGTCGGCCTAACGGCGCACGAACGCAGCTCTGCTGTAAACAGGCACAATGCAATCACATCCGGAAAAAAAAACTCTGGATGATCGCAGAAGAAGAAGAAGAAGATATCCAAGCAATCATGAACCTGTCTGCACAGGGCATGCCATGAATTTGTTGAGGGCATATGCTCCATTGGCAGATGGAAGGCAGTAACAAGAAGAGTGGCTTCATTCTATGACATGTTGACCAATACTATGATTCGATTATAAGTAATTGCAAAGTATTGTTTATATAAGTTTAGCAATTCATTTTATGATTGTACAAAACAATAAATGACATGCGTTTGACTAACATAAAAATATAGGTGTATATTTAAATTTGTCACTGCAGTAGTGGTTGGCTTGTACAACATATTAGGGACAGTCCCTCGCTAAAAGGTGAAAGTGGCATAAAAATAAATGTTTACCTACATGGTTTAGCACAAAACAGCGTAAAACATGTTTTTACTATTGACTAGCATGAAATAGTTGTATACCTTCAAAGCGATGTTAAAAACAGTAACAGGAATTAGAAGCATGGAGAATGACGAAAACAATTACTAATAAAATACAAATATTCATTAATTGGTGCCTGCACTAAATAAAAGGATTACATTAGTATAACAGAATCACCATGGAGAGAACTAAATAAATGCCAGTGAATTAGGAGGTGCAGCAAAGACGTTGGTGTTGGATAGGACTTCCGTTGAGAAAACCTGAAAATTGTATAACTAAAAAGGCATTTGTCTGGAATCCACAGGGCAAGCGAAATAGAGAAATACATGTATAACACACAGAGAAGAGAAGTAGGGACACATGAATAATTTGGGAATGGCATGGTCTGAGCTCTTGGATAGCTAAGGATAGGATGGTTTGTAGTGGGCTGGTTCAGTGTCTGTGCCTCAGTTGGGGATGGAGGGTGAAAGAATAAGAAGAAAAAGAATTAACACTGTAGAACCATTGCTTTTATTAAAATACTCCCATCCTTTACTCATTGTGACTGCGGGGTAGAAAAAAAAAATGATAATCATCATCCCATGCTGGATGACTAGTAGGGGATTGAAGTGACTGCAGAAGAGAATAATAGTGCTCATTTAAAGAAACTAAGGTGTAGACACGTGCCAGCAGGGATTGAGGAAGTTCCTTAAACATGTTCGTCCAAGCATACAGTCTGCATGAAGAAATAGTGAATTTTTGACTAGTCTGTAAGTAATTTTATTTTAACAGAGAGAACTCGGTTTTACAAGAGTTTGGAGAGACCAGAACCAACGTGGTTTGCTTCAATTCATACATACTTCACAAATCATTCTTTCCATACCCTAATAAGAAACACACATTCACATACGTCACATGCAAATATCAATTCTCTGTGAAGATTATAGAGCTGTGAAAGTCTGTCATTACTCCACACTCATGGCGGTTGATGAATGCAGACATTAAAATTGCATATTTGTTGACAGAAGTCTTAGCATTGAATGAGCAAAGCTTTCTAAAATGAAGACATGAAAAACAAAATCCTACAGCACACAGTATATTTTAAGTTTATATTGTTTCAGGGTCACAAAAGATTGGTCCTTGAGAGCATCTGCAAATTCTACACTGCCAGGGATGATGCAAACAGGGGGAATGCTGTTATGATAGACAGGTATGCTTTATGTCGTCAGATTATTCAATCCGAAGACTGGTAAGTACATGTGATTATTAAGTTCTTATCGTTTTCGTTGTTAAACCTGATGATCTTGGTACTAATCTTACAGTTAGACAAACTATTTTTGTCTATTCCAGCTGCACATTGCATGGCAACAATCTGAGCTAGTGGCCTTTACCTCAACTCTCAACAAAATCCACATGGCAACAAACTGAGCTAGTGGCCTTTACCTGAACCCTAAACAAAATCCACATGGCAACAATCTGAGCTAGTGGCTTGTACCTCAATCCTAAACAAAATCCATCTGTTAGTCACCACCAATGATTCAAAATGCCTAATTATAGTATATTTTAGTTTATTTAGTTGCACTAGCCCTGTGTTTGGTCTTATCTTCAGTTGACTAGTTTTACTATCTTAGAATGCATATATGTTCATGTGCTGTAGTCAGGATTTATACTGACTAAGGCCAATATAACAGATTCATTTACAATATGAAAAGGATGTATTTTATGACCTTTATTATTCTTACTAATTGTAGACTGGATTATTAAGACAACTATCACCTGAAATGGAATTAAGTGGAATCTGACATAGCAGCATGATGTTCTGCACTTTGCTGATGACATTGCGCTCCCACAAACAAGATCAGATGCAGGATAAACTACACACACTTGATGGGATATCACAACAACTAGGCCTAGCAATTCAAGCAGTTGACGACCCAATCTCTCTTAGTAAAACCTCACCTCAAGGGGTTAGTCATCAGGTTATCCTCACTGCACTTCGGACCATTCAGTCCATCATTGCTCGGATTCACTCCTTCATATCTCCCTCAGTGTATATTGGTAGACTACACCAGTTCTGTGTTGGTCGACTATTTTTCTTTGGCCCCATGCATATGTCCAGCAATGGTGGTAGACAATCAGAACCCATATTTTGCACTTACCAAATATATATATTGCACAACAGAGATTAAGAGCAGAATGGGGCAAGCAAAGGCTGCATTTCAGAAAATGAAGAATATCTTATGCAATAAGTCACCGTCATTGAATGTGAGAGAGAGAGAGTGCTGAAGTGTTATACAGAACCTGTTTTGCTATATGGCTGTGAATTTTGGAATGTAAATGAACAAATTAGGAAGAGATTGGAAGCAACAGAGATGTGGTTCCTGAGAGAATGTTGCAAATTCCTTGGGCTGCCAAAGTAACTAACAACTGCCGCCTGAAAGAGGCTAATGAAACTAAAACATTATATATAACAATAAAAAAGAGGCAAACAGCTTTTTTTGGTCATGTGATGAGAAGAGAGGCAATGGAGAACATCGTGACAACTGGAAAGATCGAGGGGAAGAGAGGCAGACCAAGAGAAATGATGCTGGATGGATTGAAACGCTGGCATTGAGGAATTTCAACAGCGGAGTTGATCCAGAAAACCAAAGACCGGCATGGCACTTGATGATGATGATGATGACAATATATATATATATATATTCTAGAACCAGTTATTCAAACAACTGGCTGAAGTAAACTGTACAAAAGTAAATAATGTAAATGTTAGAAAAACAATGAAAGCACCTATCAACAAAGAACTTGGATTAATCTATTGAAGGTCAACAAGCCTTGATTATGAATATAAAGAAAACAAAAACAGTATTAGTATTGAAATTTCCTTTCCTTTATGTTTTACAGTTAGCATAATTATTCATTTGTATTTTGTAGTAATCATGGTTCTTCATTTGCTGTTTCAGTGCTGACCTGATGTCAGACGCCACATGCCTGACAACACTCCGACAGATTGAAGGCACGGTCATCTTACACATTACACAGGCAGTGAAACAAGATCAGGAACTGGGCAAGGAACTCATTAAGTATCTGAAGGTTATATTTGTTTCTGTGCACATGTAGTAGAGAAGGAAATACAACAGAGAAAGAAATACAACTAAGCTGGTGGTCAGCATGGCTGAATGGATAAGAGCACTTGTTCTTAAACATCCGGTGTGCTAGTGCAGAGGTCGCGGGTTCAACCCCTACACCGGACAGTTGGAATAAAATATCGTCCTTGTCTTGGGGACAAATTACAAGTATTTCTGAAGTCAAAGTGAGTACGCCTGATGGCGAGGGACACTGTTAATAGGGAAAGCTAATCCACACGCAAAATTCAGTCCAGCACTACTAGAAGTGTGTATGGACCACACTTGAGTTCAAAGCGAGTGAGTGCAAAAAAAAAATTGCTGTACATAGTTTTTAGTAATCTGTCTATATGGTGGACTATTTGTATGATGGACTATTTATATAGTGGCTGGTACCTCTGCAGCCAGTCCAATGGTTTTTGGCACCTGGATGGCTTGGCCACATGACATGATCACAACAAAAACACAGACCTGATCCAAGACTATAGTGATCATGTGGGATGGCTACCTGAAAGACATAAACAAAAAACAAATCAGTTTTCTGAAATAATAATAGACATTATATATCCCAATTATAATTCAAAAAGTTTGAATAGTATTTTACTTTTAAAATTTAATTGGAGAATAAAAACAACCATGTTGTTTTATGTTTCCCTAATAATTATTTTTAAATTATTGTTTACATAATAGTTTTGAGAATCAAAACTTGGAAAATATCAACTGTTACACTTTAAAAACCATATGAAAACTCAAAGAGTTTAAAGTTTTTTAAGGCTAAATTCAATTTGTGAAAACAAAATGCAGATTGGCAAAACAAGGTTTATGTTACCAGTCTTCATCTTCAGTCTGTAACAACCTGTCTGGTCTTGGTTGACATATCAAGGTAGTGTGTGTCTTCTTATTGCAAACATGTAAAAATACTGTTTTCTAACGCTATGTCCTAGGGGATCACTGAATGCAGGTTTATGCGGCAATGAGAAACGAGAGCTGATGGTCTGGTAACATGATTACATGTCATAAAGACACTGAGAATTGACATAGGACAAAGAAAACACATCATATATTTCATGTTGCTGCAGTCTGACACTGGTTGATGAATCAACATGACTAAATATGTTGGCATTTGGCATCATTTGTAGGAGTAATAGACATGATCACAGGCCTTGATAACATGGAAATATTCAGTCATTAGTCATTAGTTGCTGTTCCAACTTCACGGCAATGGTTCATTCCCATTATGCTCCATTTCTGTGCCAGTGAAAATCATACAAAATGCACCTCAATGCCCCATGTAAAAAGTGGAACAGACAGGAGTCTTGACAAACCAACAGCCTGCACAGATACACTGTGCATAATGCCACCGCTAAAATAAGAGAAACAAAAGTCCTCCATGAAAAATATTGTTAATTGTCGATGGAAGTGGCAGTCACTAGAAAACCAGCAGCCACACATTGCTGCATAAGGCAATCCAGTCAGTTCAGCGACAGACCGGCCGCCATTATTCCGAACGTGCAATTCACATGACAAACAACCGCGGACACATGTTAAAGCATCTCACATGAAATTCACAGTGTTGCACCACGCACTCAACTCAGTAACAGGACGACAGAACCATGCACTACCAGTCCAACATGAGGAAAATGCGAATACAAACCGTAGCCACAAGCGTAAACACTCCACAAGCATAAACAGCCTTAACCGCTGAGATGCCTATCCGCCATGTCATATGACTGGAAGTCATATTCACAATCACACCTCAGTGAAAACTATTGGCATTACTATCCTCCAACATCTGCTTAGGTAGACAGAGCATACTTGGGTGTATCTTGAGTGCTATGATATTGATTCTAGTTAATCAGTAAAGAGAAAAAAAAAACTGCAAAAATGTTTTAACCCAAACATAATCTCTTGTATATGGCAGGTACAACAGCAAGCAAGTCCTTCCAAGGTCATATCCCCGTTCAACTTGTCACTTCTGCTGTCTGTTTCACAACTGCACCATTTTGAAGAGCAGGTAGGTACCACTTGTTTCTAACACTATCTTGTTAAACTTAACAGCACGCGCACAAGTGTTTCTGTATAGAGCGAACAAACGAACAAACGAAAATCTTTATTTTCAAAGGGTTAAGAATTGGGCACGCAGGCCCGTCTGACATTCTGCCTTTCTTCTCTATTTCCTCTCATAGTTTTTCATTCAACATCTCTTATGAAGCAATTCTTTAACAACAAAAGAACAATAAGCATTAAAACGCATGAAAAATAATCAATAATACATAACTCGTTGAGGCAATGTTTAACATGGGCATCATAAATACCCAAGGTGGGTGTAACGTGCCACACATATGGGAATGTTTTTTGTTTTTGTTTGCTAGTTGTCGTTCGAGGTAATTTAACATTATCATTGACTGAGTGGTTTTATCATACTTGGAAATTCATTAGTGTTCTGACCTCCTTCACATCACATAAGGAGAGTTTCATCTCAGTGCACGGACTCTGCAGCACCAGTAAAGATTGCTGAGAGTGTGTAAGCGTATAACTTAGCCCTTACTTACCATAAATACTCTACTGTGGGCAGGGTTTGAAATTTTACCAGGGTAGTGGCATTAAAGCCTGCTATTGTTAAGCCATTTTGTTAAGTATTGATATTTGTAGTTCACATTCCTCCTATGGATAACAATTGTATGTATTTATTCAGTTTTTAAATATCTAAATTGATTTATTTTTATCACTTTCAGATTTTAGAGTTTCTGAAAAGTTCTGTTGTGAAAAGCTTCAAGGATGAAGAAAGACAGAAGCAATCTCTGTGGGTTAGAGAATGTTACATGTGTGGAGTAAAAACAGAAGATTTGGTGCTGGAGGCTGTTGAACATAGGTATAAGTTCACATACAAGCTGTTTCCTTGACAAGAATTAACTAATTTCACTTCAGATAATCCCCATTTGCATTTCAGACACATCCACAGTTGCTCTGATCTCCGTATTTAATCCATCAGTGTATTAACTGTGCCTGTTCAGTGTTGATTGACGAGCATCCTCACTTTCCTGATCACACCGACCTTCGGACTGAACGCTTGTGTTCTGACTTATGATACCGACTCATTTAGTTTAAAGTCTTTGTTTTGGATGGAACTCAAAGGGCGTTCATGATGTCAGCTCAATCCCTTGGTGATATAGTGGCAAAGCCAGCCAACCTATCTCCTCTTTCATTGTCCACAATATATGTATGTGCTGGTGCAAAGATAAGAATGACTTTATAAACAGTGGATCTCTCCAGGATTCAGTCCAGTGTCTGCACATGAAACCTACTTCAGCTTTTAAGATTATGCTTAGTGAATTGCCTTGGCATGACACATATGGAATAAAAGGAATAAAGGGGAGATTGTTAATTACAACATGAATTTTTTAAAAATTGGAAGGGCTAGCTGTCGAACAAAAGTTAATGCACACACAGGAAACTTGATGCGAAGAGCAGAGTTCGGTAGGAAAGGGAGGGTCACCAAGAACTGATGGAATAGTTAAGAATGAAGGGTTTTTGGTGTGAACATAATTGCTGTGACATTTAGATTGTCGTTCTTTATGCTTATGTTTCTCTTGTTGCATGATTAGATGACAATGGAACAGAGTGCTCTAGTGTCATTGAAACTGAGTGTATGTTATATATTTATTGTTATATGTAACCAGTGCATGAACAACTGGAACAGAAGGTGATGTTGATATGTGAGTGCCCTGGCAGTATGTTATGACACCCTGGTGTGTGGTTTTGTATCCAGGGAGATCTCTGGCAGAATTAGTATGCAAACATGAGTAGTTTTGTGACTCAACCCAGATTGCATTGTGCTACTTTGGTAGTTTTTATGTGTACCAATCAATGTGCACTAATCAGTGTGTCGTGTGTGATTGGCTAGTCTTTACATACACCAATCAATGTGTTTTGTGTGATTGGCTAGTCTTTATGTGCACTAATCAGTGTGTCGTTTGTGATTGGCTAGTCTTTACATACACCAATCAGTGTGTGATTGGCTAGTCTTTATATGTGCCAATCAATGTGTCGTGTGTGATTGGCTAGTCTTTATATACACCAATCAATGTTTCGTGTGTGATTGGCTAGTCTTTATATACACCAACCAATGTGTCGTGTGTGATTGGCTAGTCTTTATGTGCACTAATCAGTGTGTCGTGTGTGATTGGCTAGTCTTTACATACACCAATCAATGTGTCATGTGTGATTGGCTAGTCTTTATATACACCAATCAATGTGTCGTGTGTGATTGACTAGTCTTTATATACATCAGTCAATGTGTCGTGTGTGATTGACTAGTCTTTATATACATCAGTCAATGTGTCGTGTGTGATTGGCTAGTCTTTATGTGCACCAATCAATGTGTTTTGTGTGATTGGCTAGTCTTTATGTGAACCAATTAATGTATCATGTGTGATTGGCTAGGCTAGTCTTTGTGTGTACCAGTCAATGTATTGCACATGATTGGGTAGTCTTTATGTGAACTAATCGTGTCGCATGTGATTGGCTAGTCTGTATGTGTATCAATCAACATGTGTGATTGGCTAGTCTTTATGTGCACTAATGAACGTGTCGTGTTTGATTGGCTAGTCTTCATGTATAATTTCATATGTGATTGGCTAGTCTTCGTGTGTAATTTCATATGTGATTGGCTAGTCTTTGTGTGTAATTTCATATGTGATTGGCTAGTCTTTATGTGCACTAATCAACGTCTCATGTTTGATTGCCTAGTCTTCATTAGTAAATCGTGTTGTGTGTATTTGGCTAGTCTTTATGTGTATCAATCAACGTGTCATGTGTGATTGGCAAGTCTTCATGTGTATCAATCAACGTGTCATGTGTGATTGGCTAGTCTTCATGTGTATCAATCAACGTGTCATGTGTGATTGGCTAGTCTTCATGTGTATCAATCAACGTGTCATGTGTGATTGGCTAGTCTTTATGTGTATCAATCAACGTGTCATGTGTGATTGGCAAGTCTTTATGTGTATCATCAATGTGTCATGTGTGATTGGCAAGTCTTCATGTGTATCAATCAACGTGTCATGTGTGATTGGCAAATCTTCATGTGTATCAATCGTGTCATGTGTGATTGGCAAGTCTTCATGTGTATCAATCAACGTGTCATGTGTGATTGGCTAGTCTTCATGTGTATCAGTGAACTTGATGTGGTTGGCCATGCTACATAAATACCAATCAACATGTCAGTGGCTACTCGTATTCTATACCATTCAATGTGTCATGTATGATTGTACTTCTAATGTTTGGTCAGAGTATACCAAAGAAATCTAACAACTTTATGGTATTGTGCTACTTGAAGTGGCACACAGTTTGCACCCAAAAAATAAACACAGGCCACTTGAGATCATTTATTGCAGATTGTTTTTATTTGCTGGCAGTCTTAAACACATTAAATAACTATTCAGCTTTACACTTATTCAAGTGTTGTGTATACTGTACACTATCACATAGTGTGTGGACATGTAAGTAAAATGTCAAGTTAAAACATATTGGGTCTATGCTGCTCCATATTTGTGTAGATCAATCACCAAAGGGTAATGTGGCTAATACAAATCACTTTAACTTCCCAGACAATTTTAGGTACCTATTTTAGCCTGGGGCGACGTGAGAGCTCAAGTCAATTTTAAACATCTGCCATGATGCAAATACGCATGACAACTGGGCTGTGAGGCCCCTAATGTCTGCTAGTCATTGGCACCTTGCCGTCTTGACAGATGATAGTTTGTGCTTTAAAAAGGCATAATAACCTTTACCTATGACGGTAGCAAATGTGACTGATAAGGCCAATTCGCGCTGTAATTGTTCGTTCACAGTGGGTGCATGTGACCATGTGGTCATTTCCACCATCATGCACCATCTTACGTCTCACACGCTCAGTGTGTGACTTATCTGCAATAATTTTTTCCTTTGTCTTTATTCCATTTCTGATCTTTGCTCTCCATGCAACACGTTCAGCGGCGACTTGCTCCCACTGTGCATTATCAATGCCTATATCAATCATGTCCTGCTTACACACATCTTTGTATCGTAGTAGAGGCCGACCCTGAGATCTCTTACCCATCTGTAATTCACCAAAAAAGATGTCCTTTGGTATTCTACCATCATCCATCCTCCTAACATGTCCTATCCATCTAAGTCTTCGAAGACTGAGCATGGAATAAACCGTCACACAACCTTATCTTTCCAATACTTCAGTATTTGTGATTTTGTCTTGCCACTTAATACCAAGAATTCTTCGCAGACACCGCATATGAAAGCTGTTTAAACGTTTCTCTTGGTGTGAGTAAGTTGTCCAGGTTTCACTGCCATAAAGAAGAGTACTAAGGACACAGGCTTGATAGACAAGGACTTTTGTTTTGGCAGTAAGCTTCCTGTTCTCCCAGACTCTTTTTCTTAACCTGTTCATTGTTGTTGCTGCCTTACCAATCCGGATGTTGATTTCCTGATCTAGGGATAATTTGCTATTTACCACTGATCCTGGATATGTAAAATGGTCTACCATCTCTAGTTCGGCATCGTCAATAAAGATTGATGGTACCCCATATGCACCTTGTGACATAATCCATGTCTTCTTTTTGCTAATTGTTAAACCAAATTCAGAATAAGCATTGGAGAATGCAGATAGTAGACATTGCAATTCTTCCTCAGAGTGGGTCGTAACTGCAGCATCATCTGCAAAAAGCAACTCTCTGATCAGTACCCTCCTAATTTTGGTCTTGGCCTTCAATCTCTGAGCATTGTAGATTCCGCCATCTGAGCGTGAGTGAATATATACCACCATCCTGATCACGAAAGGCATATTTCAGAAGTGAAAAGTATATTCCAAAGAGGGTGGGAGCTAGTACACAACCTTGCTTAACTCCACTCTTGATTTCAAACTCTTCAGAAGTTGCACCATCAAACTTGATTATACCCTTCATACCTGTGTGGAATGATTCCACAATGGATGAGTTGGTGGGCAACCAATCTTCTTTAGTGCCCTCACGACTGACCAAATCAAATGCCTTTGTAAGGTCGATAAAGGCAAACAGTGGTTGATTCTGTTCACGGTATTTTTCTTGCATTTGTCGCAATGAGAATATCATATCAATGGTAGATCGGTTCTGTCGAAAGCCGCACTGTGATTCGGGGTAGACTTGATCTCCTAGGACTTGAAGTCTGCGCAGAACAATTCTGGCAAATACTGTCTGCTAGTATTTAACCCTTATTCATGTTTCATGCCTACTAGTATTTAACCCTTATTCATGTTTCGTGTCTACTAGTATTTAACCCTTATTCATGTTTCGTGTCTACTAGTATTTAACCCTTATTCATGTTTAGTGTCTGCTAGTATTTAAACTCTATATTTGTTCAGTGCTACTCTCTCTTGATCTTCCTATTATTCCTAATTGGGGTATAAGCCCTCAACCAGTTCACTCCTGTCTTTTACTATGTCCTGCAGCTTGCAACCATGTCCTTTCCATATTATTCATCTCTGTTTCTAGTTCTCTGTGCGTTTTTATGTTTCCCACTATTTCATTTGCTTCATTGTTGCTAGCAATCCATAATTATTCATGCCCAGTGTTCCAGAAACAAAACTCTTGATGCTCATATCTTTTAGAACCAAGGAAAGGCCAATTGGGCACATAATCAAACCATTACTGGTACCATAAGTATTGGAACTCTTTGCTGGCTGTTGCAGATGAGGACAGCGTGTATGGGAATGTCCCCAGTGCTGTGATGTCAGTTCTTGACTCATCTCATCTTTTAGAATATTACTTAAATGTGGACTGTTCTTTATTTAGCACCTACGACTGGGATCATGTTGTGCAGGGCCTGGTGAAGCTAGGGTTTGGACTGATGGATAGTTTTGGACCCAAGCTTGTATTTGGAGCATTGCCAGAAACTACACCAGCCAGTGGCCATCTAACCCCTGTACAGTCAGCATGCCAATTAGGACGCAGAATACTTCTTAAAACATTTAAAGTAAGTTTTTATTTTACATAGCTTTCTCAAAAGACACAAGCATTGATTGAACAAACTGCATGTAGTTGAATCTATTTATGTTCTAGATGACTTATAAATCTGTCTTTCTTTATTTTATACATCTTCTGCCCTAGGACGTTGACAAAAGTGATACTGTTCTGTGGTCTGTATATTTTATATGAATACATACGGCCAGAACAGTTATTCCGGTCAACAAATACCTGGAGAAGTTGGTTGTGTCGGCCGAAAGGTGCAAATATCACAGCTTTGCTGTAAACACTCACAACATATTAATGTCCACAACAAACATTTCAGACAAACGAAGAATATGAATACATACACAATGTTTTAATTGTACGGACAGGAACCTCAGAAAAAATGATTAATATAGACAGTACCTCGTAGCTTGACTGTTTGTGTTCAGCAGACCCGTTTTCACTAAGATGATACTCCATCTCAGGTGGGTGGTCCTGAAAACAACTGCATGACTACAGTCTGAACGAGTTCTTTTTAAATTGCATGTCCTTTTCAGGATGTTGCAATCAACCCCAGGTATGAATTGAAATTGAGACAAAAATGCACCGGTAGATAGAGCCCTTTACCTTGGATGAAATCTGTCTAGAGGAAGCAAATCTTACACAAATGCATGCCAAAGTTGGATACACTGACTTTTCAGGTGCAAAACTAGGGGGACGCACATCCCTTGAAAGAGGAATGAAGGAGCAGAAGAAAAAAAAGAACCATTTCCCTCATCTTGGGTTGTATTGGATGTATGGTGTTAGCCTAATTTATTATAGACCAATCAGCACTCGGTGTATGATGTGGTCATTAGCACACTGGCCACCTTTGCTCCCCAGAGCATTTCCTGGCACCCATCTTGGGCCCAGGTCAAGTTTTTAAATCCCCGCCGAGGAAGGGATTCAAACTCATAACCACAGAACCAGTGGGCTAGAATGCTAGCTACTGTGTTACCGCCGGGATTGCAGAAGGAAGGCAAATCCAGTCCTTAAAGATGCTGTGCTTAAAGTTTGATATTGGCCAAAAGGCACAGATATCAACCTTGCTGAAAATCGGCAGACCATCCAACATCCTTTTCATGAGGAAAGAGAAGAAGACGGTTTGTCAGAGCAAGGCCAGATAACCCCTCATGTGGAGATAAGTCTGAATATTCTTGGCAGCAGGTGAATCTACCGCCATGATGTCATTTGGTTTTCTGTCTATAGCTCATGTGCTTCAGTTCCATTAATGTGTTTGTGTATTTGGTATCACAATGTAAACAGAAACTCCCAAAGGGTATCACAGAAGAATGTTAAGGAGACTACAGACATCTTGAAAAAATAGGATATTTGTTAACAGGTCATGAAAGATAAGCGTACGTTGAACCCATCTTTAAAAATGCAACGCTAATTCATATTAACAGCTAGCAAGATTGATAGAAAGAAAACATAAGGGAGATGGAGAGAAAAGTTACCAGACATTTATAGAAATATATAACAGAATTGATAAAAGCAGCAAAAAGTATTAGAGAAAGATGTTTACTGAACTGGTGGTACTGGGTTCAAATTTGCATCGAGGCAGATATTTTAAAATTGCCTTGAGCTTCCAGGCCGACAAAGCTTAAAATGGCTACCAGGAAATGTCTTGGGAAATCAAGGCAATTGCATGAATGACCACATCACTCCTTGAGTGCCCATTAATCTATATAAATATGGAGCTAGCACATGCCAATAACGTCTCAAAGATGTGTGTAAAGGTATCTTTCTTTTAGTTTTTGTGTCTGCAAATTGTAGATAGTATAGCACTTGACATGGGAGATCTAGAGACATTTTCAAATCCAACAATCAGTGCTCCAACTATTGTCTTGATTTTTATATGTATATGATTGATTGATTGATTTAGGAACCGACATCACAGCATTCAGGACATTCCCATAAGCTGTCTATATGTATATAATATTCCTTTTCATTTCAAGTTTACCAGTGTAGGCTTTTAAACAGAATATTGTATGGATTATTGTCAAAATATTCACCTGAATATATATTTTGCCGCCTACTAAGAAAATTATGTTGCATTTGACCATCACATTTTATTTTTGTCATTTGAGTCTATTTTGTTCACCCTATATTTAGATTCTTTGCATTTTTTTATAATATAGTTTATTCATTTTGCTGTCAGTTTACATTGTTAGTCTTCGTTCAATTCCTTGGTTAAATTTGCATGTAAATTCCTCATCTGCCAGGCACATGAAGCTGTGAGAAGTATAATACTGGAGCAGCTTTTCAACAACATTGTCATGAAATCAACATTTCCTGTTAGCCATTATCTGGGTAAGTCTTGCATGTGTATTGTCCTGAAATAATCCTTCTTAGGTTCTAGCATGGCCAGCACATCTGTTGGCTGGCTCAGCAGCCTTTTCCACATGGTTTTGATGTGTGATCAAGCAACGCTTACAGTACCTCAGTGTTTTCCTCTCTGTCCGTAATATTGCCTGCATTCTTCTAAATAAAAAACATATCCACTCCCTCCAGTTTCTCCATGATTTCATATCTTGTTGTCCAACACTAGCATCCATACATTAGAACACACAACTTTTCAGTAAGCAAATTGTTGTCATTTTTGTATGTTTTTAATAGCATTGCTCAGCCCAGTAAAAGAATTATATTTAGTCTTCCTCTTTCACTTCTTCCTCTGTTTCTTCCTCTTTTCATCATTTCACATCACATTGTCCAACACTCGCATCCATACAGTAGAAGAGATCTTCCTCATTCTCTTCTTCTTCTTCTTCTTCTTCTTCTTCTTCTTCTTCTTCTTCTTCTTCTTCTTCTTCTTCTTCTTCTTCTTCTTCTTCTTCTTCTTCTTCTTCTTCTTCTTCTTCTTCTTCGTCGTCGTCGTCTTCTGTTTCCTCCTCCACTTATTAGGTGCTTGGTCTAAAGCAAGCATCTGAGAACACGCCTCTCCAATTGTCTTTGTCATCTATTTTGATGTCATTGATATTTCTTATATTATTATTTGTTGCCCAACTATTTAGGCTTTCCAGATACATCTTTCTCTGTCATCCTCTGCTTCTCTTTACCTAGTATTTTCTTCACATATGACTAATTCTGTATTTTATCTCTTCTATATATATATATATGCCGGTCTCTCTGGCTGTGGGGTTACAACACTTTCTCTCTGTAATCCCGTTTATCACGCAGAGTCTCGTAGCGGAGCGAGAGCTGAGGCGGTTCGACCCCCGCTCGTGACTTGCGGGATACTGAGCCGGCCGCTCAGAAAGCAATGGCAAACTACTGAGCGTAATCTTGCCAAGAGATCAACATACAGCTGAAAGATGCTGGTGTTGACAGCTAAGTCCTGTAAAAGGATATGCTTAAAAAAAAAAATATATATGCTTCTCAAATTGTATTTGTCTTTACTGAATGGTTTTGATGAGTGATCTTGTAACATCCACAGCTTAATACCTTATATATTTCTATATAATGAGATACAAATATGAAATGACATGTAGTAGCCATTTTTGTCCTTCCATTTTACATTGTGACTTTGTACATTTTGAACACTATAGATCTGCTGTCAGACACAGTGCTCTCTGCACCCCAGCTTCTGTTGGAATCCAGGGGCAAGATCCAGGAGATCTTTTTAAAGTTGGCTCAGCTACCCCCAAAGTCTGCTGAAGGTTTGCTTACTGTTATACAACCTCTTCTGAAGCTCAGCCCAGGCTTGAAGGACACTCTCATCTTAGTACTGAGGAAAGCCATGTTTTCCAGGTAGGGAAGATATTATAACTCTTGCTAATGGAATAGGCAAAGGTAATTGCTTTGGTAAGTACATTTGCCTGTGAAGACAGTGGTTTAGGTTCAAATCTCAGCAGTGACAGGTCTATTTTTTCATATCTGAATGGATCTGGAGTTGACTCAGCCTGATAAAAATGAGTACCAGATATTTTCAGAGGTTGCTAGGAATTTTCTGGTCGGAAAAGACAGTGAGGAAGAAAACTGGCTACCCCACTTCATGTTGTGGCCAAAAATATGTCACGGTCTAGCACTGTATACTACAGTGTCAGTACCTGTCATGGGACTATCTTTACCTGAAAGGTAATCTCAACCTTGATACTGCCTTATGAGTGTACCATGCCGATAAGTGTGGGCGGTCATGTTTTGCCATCTCACTCAATCACCAGAGGTGTGGATCAGCTGCGTGTTCCTGTCTTTATCATGCCATGTGGCCAAGCCATCCAGGTATTTACTTCTCGGTCTTCCCCTTGGTATCTTCCCTTCAATCTTGCCAGTTGTCACAAAGTTCTCCAAGTCATTTCTTCTCATAACATGCCCAAAAAATGTTCACTGTCTACATCTAATGTCTCTAATCAGTTTACGATCTTCGTTTGTTTCTTGAAGGACTTGTTCATTGGTTTTTCTGTCTGTCCATGGTATTCTTTGCATTTTCTTCAGAAACCACATTTCCACAGCCATCATATATTTTTCATTTTGTCTGCTCATTGTCCATGCTTCACATCTATACAAAAGTACAGGTTCTATGTAGCACTTCAACACTCTATTTCTCGTTTCAGTTAATATCTTTTTATTGGTTAGTATGTTTTTCATCTTGTAAAAGGCTACCTTCGCAGTGGCAATTCTTGTTCTAATCTCTTCACGGCATCTCTTATCAGATGTTATGACTGTTCCGAGATAACTGCACCGATTCACTTGTTTAAGAATATGTCCATTTACTTGTATATCACATTGTGGTATTTCCTTCTTCCCGGTGACGACCATAATCTGTGTCTTCTTACTATTCAATGTGCAACAACCGCATCTACTAAATGTTGCAGGTCCTGTTCATTGTCTGCAATCAAGACTGTATCATCTGCATATCTATGTTATTGATGTATCGGCCCCCAATGTTGATTCTTTCCATATCTACTATATTTCTGAAAATATTTTAACTGTACAGGGAAAAAAGATCTGTGGACATTACACATCCCTGTCTCACACCTCTTTTAATAGGCTGATATTGACCTTCATCATTATCAATTCTGATGGCAGCTTGTTGTTTCCTATATATGTTTTTTTTACAAGCCTAAGGTCTTTTCCATCAATTTGTAGATCTTCAGGCATCCTTATTATGTTGACATGTTGACATGCATCCAAAGTACATGGTGACTAATATTGTTTGAATGTGGAGTACGTTATACCCACGGTAGTCTAAGATTTAACAGGAAGTTCTTCTGTTTACATAACAATGACTGGAATCACTTAATCGATAATGCTTCGATATATTGGCGCAATCGATAATTGTTTGTCGAGTACGTTATGCGATGTCTGTTTTATTTATTAGCTCTATTATTGCTAATAAGCAAATGTTCTATGGCAGCTGGCTTCAATGTTTTATTTGACAGACTATTGGACTCCAGAAGGATTGGTGCCCTTGGTTTTCTCATGGTGCTGAAAAGTTTTCGTGTCATTGGAGGGTTACCTTCGAGTCAAGTCAGTCAGCCGATAGCTCTCAGTCAGGTAATGTTGCTTTCATTTTGTTAGGAAAATAAAATTAACAAAACAAAATTAAGATTGCAGAAGTTCATATAACTGCAATTGTGTAACCTATTTCACTAATGTGACAAGGTGACAATGGCATGGAGTAGATATCTCCATACATGTCTTTAGGATTTTATCTTTATAACTTCTTGTACTGCTTGCTTTCTTCTAGCGACACTGCTTTCTCTGTGAATCTTGCCATGAGACGTCTTTGGGAAGTGAGTGCTAATATCCTTAATATATTTGATATATTTATTTTCATGTAGGAAAGTTGAGCAATTATTTTTTTTTTCTGGTTATTCAGCTTCAGGTGGATGTCCATTCTGGCTATAATGCAGCTAGTAATGAAGCTTTGTGCTTGGAAATTTTGGGTAATCTGCGAAGATGTTTCACCCAGCAGGCAGACATCAGACTCAGCATCTACCAGGTACGAGAGCATCACATTTCATTACTATTGGTGAAAACTCATGCTCATTGAGATTTTGTGCAGTTTGTTTTACTAGCAATCTACTGAGTACTTTTTCACAATGGTAGTTGTTGTCCATCATGTGCCCTTCTTGTATTATCAAGCCCATTAAAGGAAACAGATGGTAATAACATCTGTAGCTGGCTACCTCATCCCATTGCAAACTTTAGTCACAACATTTAACCAGTCATGCACAAAAAATAATCCTGGTACTGATGGGAATGGAACCCTGGTCACTGACTTGGCAAGCAGGCACACTGACCGCCCTTTGCTTATTAAAATACATCCACACAATCCATACCATGAATTGAACCAGCTCTGCATGAGCCAGGGGTAAATGTAACATAATGTCTTAGCTACTTTACCTCTGAAGGAAATTGTGTTATGTGCAAGCACATATGTCTGGGGCTAGCTCTTTCTTTAAAATTTCAAATGCCTTGGTGAGAATGAGTTAATGTTATAATTGTCTGTGTTATACAAATTTATAAAAACAAGTCGAATAGAATGAATTGGCGGTTGAAATCATAATATTAACTCTTGTATAAACTGATGGAAGCAGAGAATGACTGGTCATTTCTATCCCAGTAAGCAAGCAAACGAATCCCAAGAATTTTTGTGAGCTCTCCATATCCTAATATGCCTCTCTGCAAATGTGGAGTTCCATTATCGATCTTGCACATTCCATTGATTCCAGAGCTTGGAGAGGGAAAGCAGCAACCTTACTCTGATAGGTGCAATTCCTTTTCAGGGATCAGGCAAACTAAATGGCAATCTGTCGAACTTAAGAATTAAAACGGTGTTCAGCATGGCCAAATAAATAAGAGCACTCGTTCTTAAACCTCTGGTTTGCTGATCCTGAGGTAGCAGGTTCACCCTATGCCGGTCAGTTGGACTACAATGTTGACTTCTTGTCCTTGACTTGAGGACATTAATTATAACAACCTCAGAAGTCTGAATGGATTTGCCTTGTGGTAAGGGACACTAGTAATAGAGAAAGCTAATCCACATGCAAACATCAGTCCAGTGCACTAGAAGTAGTAACACTTGCGTGGACTACGCTTGAGTTCAGAGCGAGCGAACAATAAAAAACAATAGCTGGCTGAAGCAGGAATTTATGTGATTGTGTTATGTGTAAGTAAGTATTAGTAATATAACAGCATCTTGGTCTGCATTTTCAGGGACTTTGTGATGTCTTGCACAGAAACTCACAGCTCATGAACCCAGTTTTGGACATGTTGTTGTCTCAGGTATAACACACACAGAAGTTTTGTTATATAATTATCTTAATGCTGGCAGAAATATTAACACTTATCTTGATTTAAATGTGTGAAATTATTGTGTATATTTAAATTTGTTTATGTAAAATGTATTAGTTTTATATCACTTGATTTATGTATATTAAATTTTTAATTGTTTATTAATGACTTTATGTTATTTTTCATCATCAATGTACTTTACCTGGTCATAAATACTGTTCTAAAAGTTGTATTTATTTTTATCCAAATTCTGGTGTTACTTTTAGCCATTCCTAATCCATCTTCTCACATTCTTTCCATCATTTCATTTATAATAAATCATTATTCTAACAGTTGTAGTCCTTTTTAAAAAAAATCTGATGTTATGAGTTCAGACCACAGTAACATAATGGTTTCTTAAAATCTAACCTGGACACCATGTTGCAAGTGCTAGGGCAATTGCCTTTATTTTTCAGCCAGTGTTAGTTATTTTTTGTCTGCGTTTTATGTTAGCCATGTCATTTGACATTATTCAGTCTGAGGACTGATGTGCAGTTTTTTTTTTACATATCACTCCACCTAGTTTAGTTTACCTTAAATATTGAAGCGACTGCCTACATATATTTATTAATTCTTCTACCCTGTCCCTCATTGGGGCATAGGGCCTCAACCACCTTGCAGCAAGTATCCTATCTTTTGTTATCTCCTGTAGCTCCATCCATGTTCTCCCCATTTCATTCATCTCTCGTCTATCTCTTCTTCATGGTTTTTAAGTATCCCTCTATTTCATTTGCCCTGTGTGTTCCAGAAAAAGGACTTTCTAGTGATACTTTTCTCAGGTTTTCTCAATCTTTGTTCTATCCAGCTTTTACCCTATGTCTTTCCCTCAGCTCTTGATTTGCTGGTATCTGTCCAGTCTCTTTCTATGATCCGAGTTAGTCGCTTAAAAGTCGACAGGGTCGACTTCATTGCACCGGGTTTTATCCCATATGGCTCGGTCTCTTCCCGCAGCACGGAAAGCTTCGCACAAAGCACGAACTCCGTAGCTTTTAGCGACGACCCACAGGAGTCTCCGAAACATTTAACTCGTAAACCGAAGGGTGCGGCCCGGAATCGAACCCACAACCTTCGGAGCACGAGTCAAACGGCTTGACCACTTCACCACAGAGACTCCCGAGTTAGTGATACTGTCAAACCATTTTAGTCCTCCTATTCTGCACCGGCACAAGTTAATGAATGTTTGTAGTTTATATGTAATTGTTTTATTCATTCTCAGTGTTTCTTATTCATACAGCAGTACTGAGTTAATGACAAATAACAGTGAGTGGCATTTATTCTTCATTCCCCCAACAAAATATACCCTCCAGAACCCAGCAGAGAATGCTGAATTGAAAGAGCTAGATGATATGTAGTCAGGATAGACCTGTTAGGCAGCCGTAACATTTGATACATTTTCTTTGACTTTAACTCTTACAGTTGAAGAAATACTATGAGCCAGATGAAGAGATTTGCCCTCCCCTTCGAATGGAGTCTTGTATTATAACACAGGGGGACCAAGTCTTCTTGTCCGAGCCACTGGTAAGTCACATAAACATCTGCTGCTTAATCTGTCTTGTCTTAATTACCAGCAGATTGTAATGTCTCTCTATAAAATCAATAATTATTACATCTTACCAAATCATCACAGAACAAATTCTGTTGTGCTTTAATTACAAGTGAAATGTAGTATGTCTGTTTATGATAATCAACATAATGGCATGTTGGACTTGATCATCAACAAAATATAAGCATGTCTTAATCATCCAACAGTGCAATAGGTCTTATATTAAGTAAAACGTAAAAGGTTCTTTTATGCACCTTGAGGTCTAGTGCCAGCCCCATGAATGTATGTACCAACCAGCACTCGATGGCTGATGTAGTCATATCACTCACGCAAGCCAACTTAACTTCCCAGGCCATTTTCTGGCACCCATTTTACCTGTTTGTGCCCAGGATCAGGGTCTGGTTAGTGACCTCAGCATTGGTTTTCACAAAGAAAAACATTCCATCCAAGCAGGCACAAACCCTACAAAGACATGCAGAGCAGCACATTTCTTTTGTCTTTCTGAAAGGTGGGCCAGTAGTGTATACGATTTCCATGAACAACCCGCAATGTGGTTGGGTTAATTTTATACCTCAAGAATTTGTGAGTGGTCATTTTTTAAAATTAGATGACCAATGAGACAGGTGTTGTCACATATATGCCAACAGGGCATTTAATATATCAGATTCAGAAAACTCAGGGTTATTCCTTCGATTTTAAGAAACTTACAAGCATTGCATGCATCTCTCTTTAATGGGGTTCTGTTAAACCAGCACAGCACCTGCTGCCGACATAGGTGAGGAGTAGTGTATCCCATTTATGCAACCCAAAATTACCTTTGTCTGTGTGTAACATTTAATTAACATTCTTAAATGTAACTGTGTCTACACAACTCTTGTTAAGCCTAATTTTTCTTTATCCAGGCTCATCTCATTGGATGTGCACAGCAGTGTGTGAGAAAGTCTGTAGAAATTGTGTCCAGAATGCAGAGAGATGAAGAGGATATTGATGGTGAAGAAGAGGGAGATGAACAGACATTTTCACAGAAACAAATACAGGCTTTGCTGGCAGGCCTCACCAAGAGAATTATTGATGCAGAAATGGAAGATTTTGAACTTGTAAGAAAACTCATGACAAGTATTTTCTCTTCATGTCTTCATTTATTCATTACATCTCACTGTCCTAAGTATTGCACCATTTGTGTTCAGCTGTCTGTCTGTCTGTACCAAGCAATGCATGAGATGTTATTATGTCTTCTACTTTTGGCTTGAGCATCTAATGAAATCTGGTCAATTTACACAACACAGTAAATGTTTTATAGAAGTATATAGTTTTCTCTTGAAAATAATTCACTCATGCTTTTTTTTTCATTGTGATGCTACTGGCATCTGCTAAGAAATTTGTTGAGAAACATCTGATGACAACAGATAGGTAGTTTATGAGTTTTGAGGAAAATGCAAAGAAAATCATGTACAGACAGAAAATGAATGAGACTCCTTCAAGAAGCAGATGAAAATGTGAATTAATTGGAAACATCTGATGTTGATAGTCAAAATTTTATTGGACATGTTATGAGGAGAAGTTAACTTGCAAACTTTCTTGAAAAGAGCAATAGGAAGACAAGATAATTGCCAAGATGGCTTAACCAAATGGCACATTGAGAGCAAGAACAGAGATTTCATCTCAGGCTGGTGATCATATGAAATAGCAAACCATGATCGACTACACTTCATGATGATGATCATGACCTGGTGGTCAGAAATATGATCTCAGTGTCACTATGATTTATGATGTAATTAGTCTAAAAACTGTTCTATTCTATTTGTAATGCTTTGCCCTTTTGAATGTGCTTCTTTAGGATAAGAGTGCAGATTTTTCATGCAACAGCAGTGTAGGCGTGAAGAATAATATCTATGCCATTCTTCTGCTGGGCCTGTATGATGTTCTCATAGAGTACAACTTTGAATCAGGACAGTGCAGGTATTTTCCATCTTGCTATTTGTATTGCATTTGCCATATTTCCAGCATTGTTTAACTCTTTCGGTTCCAGATAATTTATTTTCTAATGACTCCCTGAGTTAAAAGGGGGATCACAGTGGTGAAGGGATCAAGCTGACTACCTTGTGCTCTGAAGGTTGTGGGTTCATTTTCCGATCTAGTGCAGGTGCTAGATCAGTGGTTCTCAACCTTTTTTGGCCCATGCCCCCCATCACCGTATTTTCATAACGTCATCCCCCCCCCCCCCCATCCCTTCCATATTTCCTATCTAAAAATCCCCCCACCCCTACACAGTATATGTAAAAATGGAAGGTAAATTTAATAGCATATACTAAAACAAGTCTAGACATCCACATAAAACATGATTTGTGGGTTTACTTACTTTATAAAATGAATTTTAGAAGGATGAGACGTACATAACTGTAAAGTATGAAGGGAAAAACAATATCAATTAATCGGTTCTTGTATTAACGCGATCTTGAAATGGTCTTCATTCCCCCCCTGGAAACCCTAAAATCCCCCCCCCCCCCCCCAGGGGGGGGGGAATTCCCCACCAATTGAGAACCACTGTGCTAGATTGTCAATGTTGGCCTGGAAAACCCAGGAGCTGTGTAGAAGTGGAGTGGCCAATAAGCCATTATTACAAAAGCTAAGTGGACATGTTTAGTCCACTGGAGATAACTTCTCCATATTGATTCCACATGTCCAGGGATTCAGCATTGCCCACCATAACGGAGATTATGAAAAAAATTGTCCACCGTGCATGTAACCTAACTCAATAGATTGTCTTTTTGTAACTTAACTCCAAATTATCGGTGAATAATTTTTCAATTTCATAAGTGTTGACTGTCAATAAATTAAATATATTTAATTCTGAACCCTTCTCTTTCACCAGCTGGCAGTTTAAAGTCTTTTAGTTTGAGGTTCACCAGTTGGGATTTCCATGTTATACTATGTGTATGGAGTCACCTGTCTTTATCACAGAAATCTTTCTGGCAAGAGTGTATAGTTTCTTTCTGTCACAATCTTTGGTTAACTGAAAGGATAGAGGGAACATGTTTATTCTGTCTTCCCTCTTCACTAGACCTAGTGAGTTCTCTTGTCAGTGACAGTTATCACTTGATACCTGAGGCAATGAAGTTGGTCTTCTTGCTTTCAACCCTGATTTAGGAGAACTACAAGTAATAACTATCTGAGACTGAATGAGCAATGAGTTAAAGTAATAATTATAACAGAGACATTAAAAATAGTCACTAGGTCAGTACAACTAAGTGAGCAGCTGTACTAACCAGGTTTAAAAAAAAGAGTAGAGAACCTGTTTCTACTCTTGGAGGCTTGGCTTATTGGGTGTATGGTGATAGCTCCATATCTGTGTAGACCAATAAACACTGAGTGGATGATGTCATTATCACGTTGGCTGTCTTTGTATACCAGAACATTTCCTAGTACCAGTTTTAAGCTGGGTCGACCTGGGAGCCTAGATCAATCTTTTTTTTTAAATATCAGCCTCAAGGGAGATTCAAATACATGGCTACCAGATCAGCAAGCAAATGTGCAAACCACTACACCACAGTTCAGTTCATGTAGTGTAGTCTGTATAATATTGTTCACAGATATACGTAACAAGTGTAAGTATTTTCTTCCCCTCAGTACTGACAGCTGCAAACTAGTGCTTGAACTTTTTGCTAAGTACCTTAAGTTAAGCACTATTCTCAAGGAGAAGTCCTCGTCATCTGCTGGCAAGAAAAGCAAAACATCAAATTTCAAGTCTCCAATAAGCCTTCTGTCCTTACAGTGTGTCGTCAACTTCCTGCACAGCATCATTGAGTGAGTTTCATTTATTCATACCACTATCGCCCATCCCTAGTTATACATATATATGAGTGTGCAAGAGAGGAAGAGTGTGAGTGGATTAAACTATAATTCAAGTGAATTTGATTCTGAAAGTTTCTCATGCATTCTCTCCCAAGCAAACCACCTTACACGGTAACTACTCTCTTAAGTGGGTCTCACGGAATGTGAATGAACAATTAGAAAGAGTTTGGAAGCAATGGAGATGTGGTTTCTGAGACAAATAGTGCATATACTTTGGATGGCCAGAGTAACCAACACTGACTGGTAAAGTCTAATGATAGTAGAATATTATACACAGCTATAAGAAATTATATACAACTACTTTTTAAAAAAAAAAAAGGGAGAGAGACAATCATTCTTTGCACATGTCATGAGAAGAGAGACATTTTTTGTAAAACAGAGAACTGATTCTGGATGGACTGAGAATTTGGCTTGGAGGGATGATGCCGGGGCCCATACGGGGGAGCAAAAAACAGTAACACTGTTGCCTACCATGCACATCGTAAGAGGCGACTAAGGAGGCTATGGTTCTGTCGCCCTGCTACTGAGTGAGTGCGTGGTGCGACACTGTGAGCTGTGAATTTTGCGTGGAATGCTTTTGCATCTGTCCGCGGTTGTTTTTCATGTGAACTGCATGTTCGTAACGATGACGGCCGGCTGTTGCTGGATTGACCGGTTTCCCTTTTCGGTTCACGAGTGCAATTTTCATCGTCACTATAGCTACGGAGTTCGTGCTTTGTGCGGCGCTTTCGGTGGGTCGTCCTGCAGAAAGAGACTGAGCCATATGGGATAAAACCCCGGTCAATGAAGTCTTTCTGGTGACTGCCGTTTTCATCGATGATGAACTGTATTTTTCGTGGAGGACTTTTGTGTTGGCATTCTGGCGGCGACATTATGCACAGTGTGCCTGTGCGGGCTGTTGGCTTGCCGACACTCCTGTCTATTCCATTGTTCACATGGGGCAGTGAGGAGCATTTTGTGATATTCACTGCACAGGAACGGAGCAATATGGGGATGACCCGTTGCCGTGAAGTTGGAACCGCGAGTAACTAACTATCTAACTGACTAACTAACTAACTAACTAACTAACTAACTGCTTACATAAGCTGGCAAGGCACATGATGAAATAAGAAATGATTGTGGTTTGTGGTCAATATATAAATAACAGGTTATACTGATAACAGTCTGCAGATTGCCATTAAGCCTTGTAATCTGAGTTTCTTTGCTTTTATAAAGATGTCATTGTGTAAGTTAATGCCTACAGCGACCCGGGGACAAATCATGAGACAGGTACTAAGCAGCTACAAGAACACAAGGAGTTCTTCCTTCACCTAATGTCTGTGGCCATCCAGAAACTCACTCAGGTGTCTCAGAAAGGAATGTGTGATGGAGAGATTCCAAATAAAGAGAAATTACTGCAGAAATGTTGGAGTCTAGGCAGGTTAGTCTGTTTTCTTGTTTTGATAGCGTAAAGATAATTTGTTGTCCATTGTGGTTTAATCAATATTCTTCTTCTGCTGCAGCCCTTTATCCCCACTGAAGCATAAACCATCAACAACTCATGCTGTAGCGATATATCTTTTGCCATTTCTTGCAGCTTCTCCCTGTCCTCCACTTATTATTAATCTCTGTCTCTAATTCTCTATCTTTACACTTGTTCCTGGTTTATTGGGAGGGCTCCATGGCAATGTGGTCAAGCTATCTGCCTCATGTGTCTGAAGGTCATGGTTTCGTTTTCAAACTCATTCAAACCATGAGTTCCCGGACACCCCTGGGGTCAATGCAGACCACAGATTTTGTCTTTTACGTGATGCTTTTGGCAAGCAGCTTGTCATTCTGCTGAGAGAGACCAAGCCAGATGGGGCTCAATCTAGTGCCATGACATTGATCCTCACACTTTGTAGTTTTTAAGGTTGGTTGGATTTTACTTGATAAAATTTTCTGAGGAATGAGGTAGCCAGTCCCACACCAACCCTCCTTAGTTGCCTCTTGAGACATGCATGGTAGGTTACAGCATTACTGTTCTTTGTTAAGGGGTAGTGAACACATTGTGACAATCCCCACATACTGGGTTTGAAACCAGCCACATTCCAGGTTTGCTAACCTGGTCAAAAACTCACGCAAAAGTCGGATGTGTTGGCCCAAGGGTCTAGGCCCAAAGGTTGCATAACAATAAACCACAATTACATCTGAAAAAACACTCCGGATGAACGCAGAAGAAGAAGAAATCAGCCACATGCAATTTGGGAGCAGGTCGCATTGCGTTGATTTTCACAATGGTATGAGTGTAGACCATTCAGAAGGAAATGGCAAACTATTGAATGTAAAATTGTCTGGAAAATCACAAACAGCCAATAAATGCTGGGGTTGATTGTGATGTAAAGGATTCTGCCTACACCATCCAATTACCTTGCACTTTTCCCCATCAGATTGGCCGGTTGTTACTAAGCTAGCCACTTTAGTAACTTTTTCTAAATTGCTTTTTAATTATATAACCTACATAGTTGGATTTTTTTTTTTTTTTTTTTTTAGCATATCCTTTACAGGA
Source organism: Cepaea hortensis (assembly GCA_963921405.1). Taxonomy (NCBI): domain Eukaryota; kingdom Metazoa; phylum Mollusca; class Gastropoda; order Stylommatophora; family Helicidae; genus Cepaea; species Cepaea hortensis. The sequence goes on from OY992877.1 coordinate 200,420,073, forward strand.
CTTAGCTGTCAACACCAGCATCTTTCACCTGTATGTTGATCTCTTGGCAAGATTACGCTCAGTAGTTTGCCATTGCTTTCTGAGCGGCCGGCTCACATACCCCGTAAGTTACCGATGCGATTCGAACGACTACTGATTTGAACCGTCATCACGTTGCCGACGAGAGTATACGAGATTACGGAGAAAAGTCATAACCTCTAAGCCACGAAGCCGGCTCTTGATAGCTCTTGAAAAAACAAATCCAACGGCACCTTATTCAAGACTGTATGTCAATTCTAAGGGGAGATATACATGTTTTTGTTAATCATTTAATATAGATATTTAGAAATAAATGATTTTGACCCTTTCACTTTTTGTGACCTACCTACACAATCACACAACTGTTGGTTACACTGTCGCCAAAGGATATTACCACTGCCACTGTCTTACTCAAGGGCCAATTACTGCCAGTTTATATATATATACACACGCACACACAGATATATACATCCCCATGTCATGCTGTGATGACCTTAGACCACGCGCACAGTAGCGCACACAGTTGTCAACGCGAGGCCGCAAAGCGGAGTTCTATTTTGACCAGAGAATTCGCCTTACAAAGTTACCCAAAATTAAAACGTAACTGAACTTGTAGAGTGATGACAGTTTGCACATAAATACTAAAATGGGTGTTGAATGCAAACATGAATTCATTATCATTTCAGTCGCTCTGAATAATCCATAAGAATATTAAATGATCATCGCTGGATTATGACACTGAAAACTTATTTTCCTCCCATGGAAATTACGGCATAATAGCATGCGATCTTAATGATTTCAGTTTGGGATGTAACCACCGACTTAAATAGTCAAAAATTACATTGTACGCGTAAAAATTGATGCCCAGTTGAATTATTCATGCTAGATCAATTCATAACGTCTATATGAAACTAAATTTACTAGTCAACTTAGTCTTAAAAAGACAGTCTCTTTATCTCCGTAAGAAGAACAATTTGAGAAGCCAAGATGTATAGATTTGTAGACAATGGAGGGAACTACGATACTTGGTAATCGGTTTCTGTTTTAATGCGATCTTGAAATAATTGGGAAATTTAACGCCACGAGTACTCTATATATCCTTAAATCGGAGACACAAAAACAAGAAACCAAAAATTAACGCCAAAAAATATCCGGTAAAATTCGGCAAAAGTAAAACGTTGTGCCTACACTAAGCTGTCTTGTTTATTTGTCATTACAAAAAATCTTGGCTGTCAACATCAAATTTATCCCATAAATGTTTCACTCAAAACTGAGATAGGAATGTAAGATTCTGAACTGTGAAATGTGTAAGTGTTTTTGTGTTTGCATATTCTAATCAGGTTGTTCTATCTGTACTTTGTGGAGAGCAAGGGCAGTCATGCAAACACTGATCAACACAGCAAAAAACTAGCTCTTCTTTGTCTGGAGGGAATCAGTCTGGTAGTCAACATAGCCAGTTCTACAGGGATATCTGCAGTCCTTGAGTGTTTGCTTCACTTCGGTAGACTACTAGTTCATTATTTGTATAGTTGCTGTTTAATTAATTATTGTTCTTAGCATGCAGTTTGTAGTTATTTCTTTAGTTTTCTGTATTTACTTAATTACTGTTTTGTTTAGTGTTTCATTGGTGTGAGCCGAGTGTTGTTAAGTTGTCTACTTTTTGATAGTCAAAGGTCATAACAAGAATTCAAAGATGATCAGAATGTAGAGACCTGTTCGACAAATTCATATATCTTATATATAAATTAGGATGTGTGTATCTCTGTATGTATTTATGTATCTCTGTCCGTATGTCCTTTATGCGCTCGCGAACGGCCCATCCGATTGAGATGAAATTTTCTACACGCCTTCCTTTCATTCCAGAGATGCCAACTGTCGTAGTTTTTTTTCCTTCTTCCTCCTCCTCCCTCCTCCCTCCTCCCCCTCCCAAAATACGTACGTCCAGGAAATGGTCTTCTACATAGACACTTCTCTCTGAGGTCCGCGATAACATATTAACCTGGTGGGATGGCAATCAATCATCCTACTACCTCCTCCCTTCTCCCTCTTCCTCCTCCCTCTTCCTCCCTCCGCCTCCTCCCTCCTCCCACTCTCTACTCCTCCTTCCTCCTCCCTCCTCCTCCTCCCTCTTCCTCCCTCTTCCTGCTCCCTCCGCCTCCTCCCTCCGCCTACTCTCTCCTCCTCCTCCCTCCTCCTCCCTCTCCCTCCTCCTACTCCCTTCTCCTCCTCCTCCTCCCTCCTCCTCCTCTCTCCTCCTCCCTCCTTCTCCCTCTTCCTCCTCCCCCTCCTCCTCCACCCTACTCCTCCCTCCTCTTCCTAATCCCTCCTCCTCCCTCCTATTCCTCCTGTCTCCTCCTCCCTCCTTCTCCCTCCTCCTTCTACCTCTTCCTCCCTCCTCCTTCTCCCTCCACCTCCTCCCTCCTCCTCTCTCCTCCTCCTCCCTCCTCCTCCCTCTCCCTCCTCCCTTCTCATCCTCCCCCACCTACGTTCTCCTCCTCCCTCCTCCCTCCTCCTCCTTCTCCCTCCTCCTCCCCCTCCCTCCTCCCCCTCCTCCTCCTCCTTCACCCTCCTCCCTCCTCCTCCTCCTCCTTCACCATCCTCCCTCCTCCTCCTCCCTCCTCCTCATCCTCCCTCCTCCCTCCTCCTCCCTCCTCATCCCTCTTCCTCCTCCCTCCTCCCTCCTCCTTCTCCCCTTTCCCCCCTCTTTCTCTTAATCCCTCCTCCTCCCTTCTCCTCCCTCCTATTCATCCCTACTCCTCCTCCTCCTCCCTCCTCCTCCTCTCTCCGCCTATCTCTTCCTCCCTCCTCCTCCCTCCTCTCTCTTCCTCCTCCCTCCTCTCTCTTCCTCCTCCCTCCTCCTCCCTCTTCCTCCTCCTCCCTCCTCCTTCCTCCTGCTCCCTCCTCCTCCTCCCTTCTCCTCCCTTCTCCTCCTCCCCCTCCCTCCTCCCCCTCATCCGTCTTCCTCCCTCCTCCTTCTTCCTCCCTCCTCCTCCCCCTCCTCCCCCTCCTCCTCCCTCTCCTCCTTATCCCTCCTCCTCCATTCTCCTCCTCCCTCCTCCTCTCTCTACCTCCTCCCTCCTCCTCCCTTCACATTCCTCCTCCTCCCTCTTCCTCCTCATCCCTCCTCCTCCTCTATCCTCCTCCCTCCTCCTCCTCCTCCCTCTACCTCCTCCCTCCTCCTCCCTTCACATTCCTCCTCCTCCCTCTTCCTCCTCCTCCCTCTCATCCTCTTCCCTCCTTCTTCTCCCTCCTCCTTCTCCCTCTTCCTCCCTCCGCCTCCTCCCTCCTCCCACTCTCTACTCCTCCCTCCTCCTTCTCCTCCCTCCTCCTCCTCCCTCTTCCTCCCTCTTCCTGCTCCCTCCGCCTCCTCCCTCCGCCTACTCTCTCCTCCTCCTCCCTCTCCCTCCTCCTCCTCCCTCTCCTCCTCCTCCTCCTCCTGCGATCTCCTCCTCCCTCCTTCTCCCTCTTCCTCCTCCCTCCTCCTCCCCCTCCTCCTCCACCCTACTCCTCCCTCCTCTTCCTAATCCCTCCTCCTCCCTCCTATTCCTTCTGTCTCCTCCTCCCTCCTCCTCCCTCCTCTTCCCTCCTCCACCTCCCTCTTCCTCCTCCCTCCTCCATTTACCCAAGACAGACAGACATACAGATAGTCGGGAACGGGATCTTATATGACTACTTATATGATTTAAATGAGATGCTCTCCACCATGGGCTGGGCCGGGTCAGACAGACAGACAGACAGATAGATAGACAGACAGACAGTCGGGAACGGGAGCTTATATGACTACTTATATGAATTAAATGAGATGCTCCCCACCAGAGTCTGGGCGAAGCCGGGCCGTGTCAGCTAGTACAAAATAAATAGGACAATTTTCTTAAAAGCATTGTCATTTACTTCTGTGTGTCTCCTTATCATGTGCTGCATTAGTTATGTTATGTATTGTGAATATAAGGAAGTGGCAGAAATGCAACCACTCATCTTGAAAGTTTATCAAGCAAAGAAAACAAAATAAATGATGGTGCTGCATGCCAAGACTTTACACAACATCTAAGCCTCAAGAAGGGTTGTCACTCTGAAAGAGGCATCCAGAAAGGCAGAATGGATGCACAGCGGCGGTAACTGGAACTGTATTATGAGGTGGCCATACTTGGAAGAGGATACAGAGAGTAGTGCGATCGGAGGACAGACTTAGAAATTAAGTGTCAAGGAGTGATTGTTTTGTAGCTGGGAAGTGAGGAGTGAACAAAAGTGTGCAACAGATGAGCGGGAAATCAATAACTGGAAAGGAGGGTAGAAAATATTAAACAGTTCTTTGTGGAGTTACGGCTAGTCTTTGTGAAACGTCTGTGTTGTTGGAGTTAAGACCCAAGGCCCTTCCTGTGGCTGTGGATTGGTTGAAGTAACCACAGGTCATATGGTTATTGTGGACAATTAAGATAGTAAGCTTTGTAGTAAGTCTTGTACTGTGTCTGTCCATGTTGTGTGTTAAATTATTATGTGCATCATACAGTGGTGTAGAGTATAATGTGTCCTTGCTTTTGGGAGTTTGAATCTAAAGCATAAAGGTTCCTATATATCATACCCATCAGGACATTAGCACAGCCCAGATAGGTTTTCATGACAAACATGTGATAGATTTTCATACTGAGGTTGATGGCATGGTTGTGTTCACTGATGAATTTGGACAAACATTACTGTGGAGCTTCTAACTGTTTTGAGAGGCAGAATCTGAACAGAATGATGCATATAAAATAACATTCTCTGGTATGAAAATGGAGATTGAGACTGCCATTTTAGCACTGTGATGGCCTTCCGATACTTCAGTAATAAGTAAGTAAGGTCTCAGACACTGTCCATGCTTTAGAAATTTAGAGTGGATATCTGTGACATACAGAGTTGCCACTCTGTGGCAAATCTTTGGGAACTTTGTAAATCTATTGTACTGATGATGGAGGAATGGGTAGAAATGAGAAGGCAGATATGCTTTCTTCAAAGGCACCTATAGCTGGAACATTAAAGATGGACAGAGTACATATACTGCAGGCAACAAACGACAGGTTGGTGCATGGTGACACATTTCTTGAAGAATCGGTTGTGGAGTGGGAAATTGGGTATAGAACTGGTCACAATGATCTCAGGCAAGGACAGTTGCAGTATGTAACAAATTAGCATGTAATAGGAATAATCAGTCCCCATGCCAGTCGACTTCTGCTGGGCAAGACCAAGCACTTTTGGACTTAGTGCTCATTGCAATCACGTCAATTCTTCATCATAGTCATAGACCTCAAACCCATAAAGGAAGCATTCCAGGAAGAGGCATCTTCACAAGTTTGATCAAGAATTCTGTAACTGCAGCTCGGAGAAAACATTTGAAAACTGCTGTATAAACATGTCTAGTTACAGGCTGTTGTCAGGGCCAAGCGCTGACCTGTGTGAATGGACATCACAAGGGGAAGGGTTTAATGGGCCAGAGGATTGACTTCATTGCACCTCATGTTATCCCATATGGCTTGGTCTCTTCCCGCAGGGTGTCCTGCTGAAAGTGTCACACAAAGCTGAACTCCGTAGCTCCAGCGACGACCCTCTGGAGTCTCCGAGAAAATTGCATATGCGAACCAAATGATGTAGCCCGGAATTGAACCCACAACCCTCCGATCGTGAGGCAGGCGGTGCTACCACTTCGCCACGAAGACTTATATAACTAGTGTTCAAGAGAAATCTGGCAGTTTAGTCAAACAGTACCATGGACTGCAAACCACAAGGTAATAAAACAATGGAGACCAACAAGACATTTGGAAAAGATGTATAGAAAAAAAAGGTTTCACAAATTTGCATGACATGAATACATATAATGAAGGCAGCCAATAATATAATATGTCTTATATACAGCAAATTTTGTAGACCAATATTCAATGAAAAATACTAACACATATTTTCGGGACAATTTTTGCAAAGTTGAAATTAAATTTATGCTGTTTTTGCTATTGCCCTTCAATTTTAACATTGTTGTAACTTTTTAAAAATTCCGTTTCCCCCAGAGAAAGAGGCCTCTGAGACGAAAGGCAAGATAAAAGACATTGCAGCAAAAATTCACTTTCACATTAATATATTTCAGGTACTAGTATGTGCATTGAGAAAGTTTCTAATCTACATCATTCATATGCTTACTACTGAATCTGTTCATTGAGAAACATTTGTAAAATTCCAGTGTCTTTCTTTGTGTTGAGAAAGTTTCTAATCTACATCATTCATATGCTTACTACTAAATCTGTTCATTGAGAAACATTTGTAAAATTCCAGTGTGTTTCTTTGTGTTGAGAAAGTTTATAATCTACATTATTCATATCCCTAACATGACACTACCATGAATTTGCCCTTTGTAGTTGAACATGCCATTTCCCGCATAGTGAAATTGTACTACACTGACATTATATATATATATATATATATATATATATATATATATATATATATATATATATATATATATATATATATATATATATATATATATATATTTAATATAACCTTATGAATTTACATTCAACAGTATTAATTAACTTTACACATACCCTGTTCTTCCACAGTCGATTGCCACTATACCACAGCTGGTACACTAATACTTAAACAATTATGTGGTATCAAATTGACCAGTAATACTGTTTATACAGTTTAATAAATTTAGAATGCCCACTGTTACGGACTCTGACTAACTGCCACCGGCCACTGCATGAATATATTTAGCAGTAGACAGGAAGTTGTATTTGGTGTGTGAAGTAGCCAATGCCTTGGCCACTACCCAGGTTGGATATGCTCGACCAAATTGGTTAGGCCAAAGTTAGCCAAACTGGCTACTACTAACATTGTATACATCATACACCCTAAGCTTAGTATTAATATAAGCATAGTATAAAGAGTATCACTTCTAAACTGCTTGTTTTAAGCAAGAGGAGACGGTCTAGTCAGGGCGTTCACCACAATATTCAATATGAAATGCCTGGTTGTCTGATCATTCAGTTATAGTATGATATTCATTGATAAATGCCTAGTTGTCTGATCATTCAGCTTTGAAATGATATTCATTGATAAATGTCTGATCATTTAGCTTCAATGTGATATTCATTGAGACATGCCAAGTTGTCTTATCATTCAGTTGTGATATGGTAAATGCCACACTGAACTGTTTAGTATTTTGTGATAGCAGTTTTAACATTTTAATAAGGAGCAAAGATGCCAGTCTAACTGTTTGCCTAATCTTCATTCAGCGTTTGTTTGCTACATTTCTGAGTGAAGACAAAGAGAACCAAAACTGGAAGGAAGGATCCACACTTGTGTCAATTATAGCCAGTCTGAGCACCCATCTTCCCCCAGAAGGCCAGGAGTACCAGCAGGTGTATGCTTGGATTGTGAAGATTGCCACGGATCATCCTATAGGTTAGACATTTCTCTTTTACTGTTGGGTTTGACAGTTGGCCGCATAGGATGTGAGCTAATCATTTTGTCAAAGTTCTAAATGGGTTATTGGTGTTCAATATGCACGGTTAAGTTGGAAGGGCCCAAATGTATTGAGAATTTGAGAATCCCTCCATTTTTACACAGCATTTCCTGTCCCAAGCAAATGTTACTTGAGTATCTTGTGTGTCACGTTGACTCAAACTGAAGTTGACTGTTGCTTTTTTGTAGCACTTATTCATGTTGACGTCTGACGGTGTATGAAGAAGACAAAGTATTGTGTATGCACTTCGCTTCATAATCATGTGCCTTGCTAAATGGAGTAGGTGTTCATGTCTCTCTACAGATCTCGGTCCTTGATGTTCTAGATCAGTTCTACTGCAGTCTTTCCTCCATGCCACCGTCTTAGACTATCTAACATTATTTCTTTCAGTCTTCCTCCATCTTTCTAACACTTATCTTTTTAGCCATGATGTTCTCCATTGTATGACCAAAGAATCCTGTTTGTCTCTTTCTTATAGTTGTGTATAATGTTCTACTTTTATTACTCTTCCAGGCAATCATTAGTTACTCTGGTCTCCAAACTTCCTAATTTGTTCACTCACACTTGAAGAATTACTACCATACATCAGAACTGGTTTGATGTAATATTTCAATATTCTCTTTCTGATAAGAACTGAAAGTGATTTCTTACATAAGATAATTTTTATCTTCTGATATGCAGCTTTTACTTGACCTGCTCTTAATCTCTGCAAGACATCTTTCCTCTGATGTTATAATTGTCCCCAACTATTTGAATTTATTGACATGGCTAATCATTTTTCCTTTCTTTGGATCTCACATATTATCTTTTTCTTCGATATAAACATTGCTTCTATTTTCACGACACTAAGGGAAAGTCCCCTTTTGGTAGTCTCTTGGAGAGGGTTTTGCCTGGAGCATGAAAAAGGTGTAAGATCAGGAGTTGAAAGATTGTGTAATGCAAGGTGACTAACCATGAAAGGTCATTCTGAGACTAGACCTCATTGTGTGGACAGCTTTTGGTGGTAACTTGGTTGAATAAGGAATGGAGCAGCTTTCATCATTGTGTGGAGATGGTGAATGTTTGACCATGTGCGAGAAAGCAGTTTGTGTACATGTCTCCAGACAATTTATCCAGCATATCGATCACTTGTATATGCATTTCAGTATAACTTGGATCAAGTATGATGCAAGATGAGACCTGTGGCTGTTTTGAAAACTTAGTGACAGCTGGCAAACTTGATGGGAAAAGAGCAAGGCAGAGACAAAGAGACAAATATAGATGCTTGGTCAGATGGTGTAGCCAGGACAAGAACACAGATGTTATTCCAGATTGTTGATCATGTGAAATGGCAAATCGTGATCACTCACACTTATCAGCAAAGCACATGATGAGGATTACACTTGGATTTACCAAGTCTCATTAAACAAATGTGTGCTAGTAGCGTATCTGGGAGGGTAAAGATGGTACTGAATGTATCAGCCCACTGTGTATGGTGACTGAACGTATTGGTCTAGCTCCGTATGGCAACAGCCGGTGTGATGTTAACCATACCACCCATCTCCTTCCAAGGTGTCTAAAAATATTGCAGTAGCACAATATGCCTCTGGACATACAGGGTGTTTTACTTTACTCGTTTTTACCATATCCTAAATATTGTGACATTTGGATATCTTTCCATGAAATAGGGTATTGTTTTTTCAGCAAAGTGTTTCAGCTTTTGTTATGTTGACAAGTACTTTCGTTGAAACATTCATTTTTGTACATGTGTTTGTCATTTGTTTGATCAGCGCTTGTTATGCTGACAAAGTATTTAGTTGAAACATTTTATTTTGTACATGTTTCTGTCATTTGTTTGAGTTGAGTTGAGCTAAGAACTGACATCATTGCACTAAGGACATTCCCATAAGCGCTACATCCCCTGGTTCAACAGCCAGTGAAGAGTCACACTACTAATCGTTCCCACCGCTATCTGATTGAAAGTTCTCCTGGTCTTCTCTCTCGTTTTTGAGATTCTACTAGAACCCCTGCCAATCCCCCGCAATCTCATCCTTTCAACAAACAGGTTCTCAATCTGTTTCCCCATCTTCTCTACCTGGTCCCACAGGCGCATGACCACCTCTCCCTTGTCCATAAATAATCTACCACCAAGAGGTGCATTCCCTGCTAGCCTAACAGCCTGTTCATTCCCCCACATTCCCGCATGGCCAGGGCAGAAAAATCCATACAATTTTTACAATCTGTCACCTCTGAAGCGAGGTGAGCCATTCCACATGAAACGTCCGTAATGAATACAGTGTGTGTTGCAGTGGTCTCCTCTAACCAACGGAATGCAGCTGTAAATGCTTTCACCTCAATTCTCATGCTAGTCTTATATGCCAGACTCTCCTTTTTCAAGCATCGTCCATTAGCCTTCGCGATGAAACCCCAACCACTCCATCTGTTTCTCACCACTGACCCATCGGTATAGATCATTGTGTCACTTTGATGTGTGTTACTCTGGATCAGTTGTTACACCTCAAACTCTGTGCGGCCCACTGCCCATTCCCTGCACTCACGACCCAGTGTCACTATTACATTGTGCCAGTCCGTCATGTCTTCCGGTACTTCAACCCACTCTTGTTCACAATTGATGGTCTCTAGATCACACACCTGATGTATAGATATTTCCATCTGTGCCATCCAGGATCTACCTCGTCTTAGTTTGTGACCCTTGGCCATATCCATGGCTTCATGCAGAGTGTGATCCCTATCTGCAGCAACTCTCAGGTACCATTTGGCTTGAAGGACCCTATGCCTATCCGCCATTGTTGGTAGCGCCAGAATATGCCTCATGTATATATTCGTTTGATAAGCTTCTTAGTCACTTTTAAAATCAGTCTGATAGCAGTCATCCCTATTTTCACTATCGATGTTAGTGATGTTGTCTCTTTTTCTGTATGAATAAGAACGCTGGATAATAAAATGATACAGTAACTGGAAACCGTGGCGATGCATTTTTGAGAAAAATGTTGAGAATATCATAGACGAATAAAAAAAAAACTACAAGTGAGGTATTGATAGCTGCACACATTACTAGATAACTCATTGAAACCATAAGGAAAAAACAAATAAAATTGATGGGGCATACCAACAGAAGCTTTGGAGTAGAGAAATAAGTCTTGTGTGGGAAAATATTAGCTAAGAGAAGAAAATAAAGTCAGAGAAAGATGTATATATATATAGACAGTGTAAATATCTGGCAACAAGTAATAATAAAAATAATAATAAAAGCAACAGCAACTTCATTAAAATTGAGGTAACAGAGAGGACTGGAGTGTCATGGTTGTGAATGTCTGCTCCAGACTAGATCCCTGAAGAAGAAGAGGAATACCAGATTATTTAAAATTTAGATGGAAACCTCCATCCTGGCTTTTTTTATCTGTTTGCAGTAAGAATTGTAAGTATCAAGGCATGTTAAATTACAATCTTGTTGAATTGTCTTGAAAAGGGTAACTCATATATTGTTGAATTATTATATTATGACAGCTCCAATTGTTTATTTACCGTAAATGAGAGCTCATACTGTTGATTTATTGTATATGACAGCTCAGAATGTTGATTTCTTTTATATGATAGTTCAAACTGTTGATTTATTATAGATGACAGCTCAGCCTGCAAGCAGATTCTGTCCATGTTGTTGAACCTTGCAAAACAGACCAAGTCTCTACCAGCACTTCTGCGCAATATTTGCCAAGACATTCATTGTCAGTTTGGAGATACTGACCAGGTATAATTTCAACTTCTTCCTGTCTTCTTCATTTTCAGGATAACTGCTTGTATAGTTCCTCTGCTCGTCACTATGGATATATTGTATGCGTCCTGAAGTCGCTCAGATAATTCCACATGCTGACCTGACTACAAGTAATGTAATTCTGTGCCAGACACTGCTGTAGCGGTGTAAAATGTAAGATTGACCACCAGAATCTGTGTCTTCTCACAATTTAATTCTAACTCTAGTTAGCATCTACTAATTGTTGCAGATCCTACTCATTGTCTGCAATCAATACGGAATCATCTGCATATCTAATGTTATTGATGTTTCCTTCTCCAATGATGATTCCATTTATATCTTCTACATTTCTAAAAATATTTTCACTGTATAGGGAAAAAAGATCTGGAGACATTACACATCCCTATCTCACACCTCTCTTAATAGGCTGATATTGTCCCACTTCATTATCAATCCTTATGGCAGCTTGTTGTTTCCAATAATGTCTTTCCCATCAATTTGTATATCTGCAAGCATCCTTATCATGTCGACATGTCTCACTTTATCGAAAGCCTTTGTGTAGTGAAGAAAGCAAAGATGTATATCTTTGTTTACTTCTATAGAACGTTGTAAAATTTCTTCAGTCATCCATTTCTTACGTCCCACCTTCTTTAATTTTGGAATAGTTGTTTCTGCAGCCAAACTAATTGAACTCTTCAACGTTTCCCATTGACCATCCATGTCTTGAAATAGGATCTCTAGATCAGACAATATATCAAATTTATTGTTTACTTCTATGTTGAATTAATTTTGTATTTCCTTATCATTTCTCAATGTACACAGATCATATTTAGTGTTTCCTGTTATTTTCTTGACTTTCTTTAACTTTACCCTCAATGTGCCAGTAATTAGTCTGTGATCATTCAATCAGCATAGGGAACTGTTTTTGCAATTGTTAACGCATTTCGAAACCTGCTAATCAGAATGTAATCAATCTGGTTTCTAATCCTCCTATTAGGATTCCTCCATGTCCATAATCTTCTAGGGTATTGTTTAAACCAGGTGTTTCCAACAATCATTTCCTGCTCTTTTGCCCATTCTACAAGTCTTTCGTTTCTCTCTCCCAAACCATGATTTCCTACTGTGCATTCATCACCTTGATTTCCTACTTTGCATTAAAGTCACCCATTATGATATTTCTAAATTTTTACATTTCTTCAAAGCAAACTATGTCATTATAAAATTCCTCTATACTATCTTCACTGGATTCTCCTGTTGGGTCATATATTTGAATGACGTTTATGTTAAAAGGTCTGCTGATTAATTTAATTAGTAGAACTCTGACACAGCCCAATATCCTTGAACAGATTTTGATGTTTGCCAATCCTAGATAATTGCTACACCTCTTTGTCGTTCTTCTCCCCCAGAATAAGAAATCTTAAAATCTTCATCTGTCTTAATTCCTGCTCCTTTCCATCTCGTTTCGCAAATCCCTAATATATTAATCTTCTCTCTCTCTCTCCATTTCTTGTTTGATGTTATCCAGTTTTCTGTCAAACAAACAGCCAAATCAGTTAATAGTTACTGGTGTATTTCAGATAGAGTTATTATGGGTAAAATGAAAGGCAAACCAATAGATATAAATATTGTATAACCAACACACCAACAACAAGCAGTAGTGATGAAGAAATAGAACACTTTTACGATGAATTAGAAATGGCGATGTCTCAAATTAAATCACAAGAAATAAAAATAAAAACTAGGAGATTTTAATGCAAAAGTAGGAAAGGGAAATATGGAGGATGTAGTGGGGAATTATAGTTTAGGTACAAAAAATAAAAGAGGAGAGCAACTAATAGAATCGGCAAATATCTATGATATGATAATTAGAAACACCTGGCTTAAACACCATAAAAGATAACTTTACACTTGGAAAAACCTTGATAAGAAAATACTCAACTAAATTTACAATGAACTTATTAAAAAAAAGGTTTAGAAATTGTAAAGACAATGCCAGGTGCTGACTGTAATAGTGATCATGTACCACTACTTGGACTAATAAAAGTAAGACTGAAGAGAGGAAAAAATGTGGTTAAGAACAAGAGACTTAATACAGAGGTTTTGAAGGTAGATAAAGAAATTCAAGAACAATACAGAGTGATTGTGAAAAATAGGTACAGAGCAATAGCTAAAATACAGAATATAAACGAACAATGGGAAATGTTTAGGGACTCCATTCTTCAAACGAGCAAAGAAATATTACAGGAGAGAAGCCGAAAAGCTAAGAAAAAATGGATGACTGAAGAAATCTTTAAGTTGATGGCCAAAAGAAAACATAGTTAAAATGATAAACAAGAATATAACGAGATAAATAAATAAATTAGAAATAATTGTGTTAAGGCAATAGAAAGTTGGTTAAACGAGCAGTGCTAGAAAATTGAATTAAATTCTATTAAAGATACAAAAAATATGCACAGACAAATCAGTGAGCTTACAGGAAGAAAATACGAATAAATACAAGGTGTTTAAAATCAAAACCAGGAAAGATATTATTGGAGGAAGATGCTATAATGAAGAGGTGGAATTAGTATATAAGAGAATTATATGATGGAGAAAGGGCAGAATTAACCCTTTACGGGGCACAGGTTTTTCCTATTTCTAACTCTAAACGGGCAAGATTTTTGAGGGTTTTAGTCAGATTTTGGGTGATATTAGTAAAAAGATCATAATTAAGTTGTTAGTGAATGGATTTTAGTGAAATAAAGAGCAAAATGAAGAGAAATGCATGCAGATTAATAATTGTACTCACATGTCATAGGAATAATCCAGTCTTGCTTGTATAATCCACACATGAACACAAATATTTACAAAATACAACACATTGTTTGTGAGTGTCAGTCATATGTACACTATGTACAAACACTGCCAACTGCTCACTGGCCTCCAAGATGCCGGGGAAAACAAGTGTCCTTACAGTAGTTCACTTGGCACATATCACAGCCATATGAACTTTCAATGGCTCGTCCTGCAGGGGTACGACGTTTGGTGTTTCTGGACGCTGTTCAGGCTTTCTTCCTGCCCTCAAAACTCATGAGCTTGTGATTGTGGACACTTTCTGGGGCTACTGCTTGGCCCTGTCTCTTTGATGCAACCTTCTTCCTGCTGGAGAATCCTGCGATAAGTTGCTCAGATCATTCCAGACGGAAGTCCAGTAGGGTGTAGCGTTGCTGGGCTTTGCTGCGGTCTGCTCGAACAGGATGAAAGCATTGTTTATGCATGAATCTAAGACAAAACTGAGGAGGTAGCGCCAGTATTTTCTGCACTTCTTCAGTGTAGAGTAATACCCCCTCATTTGATCTGCCTTGTCCACCCCTCCCATGAATTGGTTGTAGAGTTTGATGACAGCAGGGCAGGGCACAAGCTTTCTGGTGCGAGTGTGCCGGTCCCATCGCTCAACAGTGGTCAATGTGTGTGAGGTATTGTTGGAGAGCATGAAGAAATCCCTTTTATCATGCCACACAGTAGCAAGCAGATCCTCTTTCTGGAAGACTTGATGGTCCCCTTGCTTCATTTTTCTCTTTTCTCTCTGAATGCCAGAGGCCGATCTTTCCGGTTCTTTCGTACCGTTGCTGCCGCATAAGTTTTCTCTTGAAGAAGGCTAGTAAGAAGCCTAACTGACGAAAAAAAAGTTACCAAAATAGAGGTGATGATACTTTCCCAAAAAGGGGGCAGAAAGCTGCATCACTACATCATGGCCCAGTCCATGCTGAGTGCCACCATCTATTTTGCCACGGTAGACAGAAAACTGGAGGAGGTAGCCAGTTGCTGACTCGCAAGCACACCATACTTTCATTCCCCATTTTGTTGGCTTGGCTGGTAGATATTGTTTTAGTGCATTCCTGCCTTTGAATGGCACCATTGCCTCATCAATGGCAATTTCTTTCTTAGGCTTGTAACGTTGTAAGAATGTCCTATTAGCCATGTCGATGAGAGTCCAAATTTTGAGGAGGCGGTCACTGCCGTCAGCTGTGTTGTTATCAGCCACATGTAAATACTGCTCCAGCTTCTTGAATCTCTTAAGAGGCATCACATTTTTCACACCTGGCACTCCCAACCTATCATGTCGACCAGTGCAATTCCAAACGAGGAAGATTGTGGATCCCCAATAATATGAGCAGTCCAAAATAGGCCTGAATTTCGATTGCGTTTGTTGGAACCCAGCCTCGATCATCTATCTGTTCGATCTTTTGTCTAGCATAGACATTTGTTTCATCGGCAATCATTTGAAAAGTTTGTTCCTCGAAGAGTTGAAGAAAGAATGCACGCTGAGAATGATCGTCAGTTGTTATGTTGACGCCAGTTTCTTCAGTTAATTCTATGATTTTCCATGTTGTTGTTTTGTTGCTCCAACCGTTTGCATCGCGAGACGACCCCACCCTACTTTCTTCAGCAACATTTTCTGAACCAGATTCACTTTCTTCAAAATCTGAAAGATCTAATGTGTGCACGCTGATGCGCTGAGATCCAACTCCGATTCATCGTCATTATCGTGCACGTCAATGTCACTTAAATTGAATCCAGCGAAATCGCCGCTATCGCTTGAAGAATTGAGGAAATCCATTTTGAATAACAACGCACAAAACCCCCGAAAATTAATGAAAAATCTGATCAAATTTAAAGAAAACACTTGCAAATGTCACCCACGCTTTCACTCTCAGCAAGACTGGTAGAAAGGAACAGGAAGTCTCGGAAATTCGCGAGATCGCATTTTTAAAACGACTAGTATTCAATGATGGATTCAGACGTTTCGCCTGTTAAGGGGTTCGGACGGAAATGGACGTTTTGCCCGTTAAAAGGTTAATAGAAGAAAGTAACTTAGAAGATCCACCTATTCTAAAAGAAGAAGTCGCCAACGCTATCAAACATATGAAGAAAGGAAAAACAGCTGGGCCAGATGGAATCGCAATAATAGAAGAATTAGAAGTAATGGGAGAATTTGGAGTAGATATTAACCAAAATGTTGAATGATATTTACAGCAGTGGATATCCAGTGAGAGATATGCTGAAATCTGTATTTATAGCTATACCAAAAAGACCAGGAGCAATTGGATGCGAAGGAGTAGAAACAATGCAACATATACATACGGACACTAATAGAAATATCAATAGAGACACAGAAAGACATATATTTGTGCTTCATAGATTATACTAAGGTATTTGATAAACTGATAAAAATGTTGGAAGATATTAACATTGATGGGACAGATCTCAGAATACTAAAGAATATTTACTGGAACCAAGTAGCAGCAATTAAAATGGGAAATAAAGAAGGAAATTATGAACAAATAAGGCTGGGAGTAATACAGGGGTGTGTTTTGTCACCGGGTCTCTTCTCCCTCTATAGCAAAGTAATAATGAGAGAGATCAAAGAGAAGCCAGGAATAATATTTGGAGGTTATAATGTTAACAATATATGCTATTCAGATGGCACAGTATTGGTGGCAGATAATGCTAAAGATCGACAATACTTGTTGGACGTTGTAGTAACAGAGCATGCAAAGAAAGGACTCTCCTTGAATATCAAGAAAACAGTAACAATGGTGATATCAAAGAAAAAGGTGACATAAAAATGTGAAATAGAAATAGAAGGGGAAATTCTTCACCAAGTGGGTAGTTTTAAATACCTAGGGGCATTTATATCATCAGATGGAAGATGTAAAACAGAGATTAAGAGTGGAATAGGACAAACAAAAGCTTCATTTCAGAAAATGAAGAGTATCTTATGCAATAAGTCACTATTATGGAATGAAAGAAAGAGAGAGCTAAAGTGCTATATAGAACCAGTTTTGCTGTATGGCAGTGAATCTTGGAATATAAATGAACAAATTAGGAAGAGCTTGGAAGCAACAGAGATGTGGTTCCTATGATGAATGTTGCGAATTCCTTGGACTGCCAAAGTAACTAACAACGACTGCCTGAATGAGGCTAATGAAACTAGAACATTATATACAACAATAAGAAAGAGACAAACAGCTTTCTTTGGCCATGCTCATGTGATGAGAAGAGAGGCATTGAAGAACATCATGACAACTGAAAAGATCGAGGGGAAGAGAGGCAGAGGCAGACCAAGAGAAATGATGCTGGATGGATTGAGACGGTGGCATGGAGGAATATCAGCATAAGAGTTGATCCAGAAAACCAAACACAGAGATCTGTGGAAAGTCATGAATGCCTACGCCAGCCGGCATGGCACTTGATGATAATGATACCAAAAATAAAATATTGCATGATTTCTTGCCTGGCATATTTCACCGCATCTCTTCAGGTGCGTACTGCAGCGGTACATATAATTTTATGTGAAACAATGAATGATACTTTGGCAGAAATATGATGTATATCGTCGCTGACCTTGCACAAATGTGTAGAACATTACATCCACAGTAGTCTAATACTTAGCAGGAAGGCCTTCTGTTTACATAGTATCAACTGGAATCGACTAATATATAGTGCTTTGATATATTTGAGCAATCGATTATTGTTTGTAAAATACAGTATAAAAAATGCAGTAATTATTGACTGTGATAGCTAATCAGCAAATGTTCTTTGATGGTCCTATTTGACGTTTTATTACCTGTCGACTGCACATTCTGTATTATTATGGCTTAAACATTGTCATTGTCTACATTTATTACAGATTAAATGATGTTAATTAATGATTTTCCCCAGGATTGTGAGATGGATAATAAAACCAACTTGTCAGTGACGAAAGCAACATATTGTCCAACAACTGCAGTCCTGACATTAGTTTTAAGTCACATTGAAAGTGATCTGGACGATATTGAGTGGGTTATCTATCGTCACAAGGCAGATGTGCAAACAGCTGGGTCTGGGGTATCAGAAGGTAACTATTCTGTAGCATATTATGTTATTATGTAGGATACACATTTGATGGACATTTAGCAATGATTTGTAATTTCATAAGGATAGGCATTTGATAGATATTTAGAAGTTAGTCGTCAGATTATTCTCACTGCATATCAAACCATTCAGTCCATAAATGCTCAGATCCCGTCCTCAGTATCTCACTTAGCGTATAGCAGTTGATGACACCAGTTCTGTGTTGGTCATCTTTCTCTCCTTGCATGGCACTTTTGTCTGGCTTCACCTCTTTTAAACAAAAATTGATATATAGCAACCTTCCCATAGAAATCTGTTGATACCCACTGCACAATGTCATAAGCAGAGCCAGGAAAGGCTTAACAATACTGAAAGTGATTGCAGCAGCTGACATTGAACAATGCCTGCTCTTCCTTCTGTACCATGGACTTATGCTAAGCGTCAGATTTAGGTCTAGGCCCCTTCACTGTCAGCAAGACCACCTAGCTATAAAAATGAGACAGGGTGCAAAATGAAGGATTGAGACTCATACTCGGGCTGTACAAAAAACACCTTGGGCCTGGCCATGCAATACATTCTTGATTTACCAACAGTGGCCATCAGGTGCAAAATTTCACAGGTTAAGGCGTACCTGAGAGTATCAGCTGATAAAAATCACTCCCTGCACAGCAATGTCGACAACAGATAGGGAATGCGCCCTAAAAGAGGCTGCTCCTGGGTGGCAGAGGCTGCAGAGATTGTCAAACAAGTCTGTGATTTGGGTGATCTCCAATAGTGAGAAGAATGGACTCATACACTTGTAGACTTGCAAAAACATTCTTAAGTTGTCATTGCACTATGAAGATACTGTCAAGGTCAGTTGCATACATCATTTGACACTGATATAAAGGAATTGGTCAAATAACGTTCACGTTCAGAAGACATAATCTACACAGATGGGCCTATGAAGCATAGCTCAAGGGCTTGCACAGAATATAAGATGGGGCGAATAATTAAAGAGATAGTGGTACATTGAAGACAACTACATCAAGCTTCACTACAGAGATAACTGCTACCATTAGAGCACTCATATGGGCAGCAGAACAAAAAGTCACATGTGCAATAATCACATCAGATTCCATTAACATGCTACAGAAAATCACAACTATAATCTGATTCAGTTGGTGGATACTGATGAGACTCTTACGCTAGGGAAAGGGGGGGGGGGGTGTGTTATGTGAGAGAGAGAGAGAGAGAGAGAGAACATGCCTTGTCAGACATGTCACTGCTGCCTTCTAGGGAAAGAGAGGAGGTACCATAACCAACTACTTATGGGAACAGTGCGCAATAATACTTTGGTATGGCTGCTGCATCAGAGGACTGAGCATGCATGGATATGTGCAATTTGACACAGCATAACAATGCTGAACCTGCCCCAGAGTAAAATGCCATCAGGATCTAAACCCTCCTCCTCCTGTTAGCAATTAAACCCAGCCCACTGTGCTGGTAAAACAGTGCATAGAACATATAATCACAGGTAGAAAAAAAACTAAACATAATTCAGTTGCCAGTTCTCTTTTTCTCAGGAGCTGGCATGTTTATTTTTGCAAATACAGGCTAAGAAAATGATCAAAAATGCAGGTGCTAGGTGGACATAAGAATGCTTAAATTTGTGTCGTCGTTAAGTAGCAGGTCATTTGCAGAACGGCGCTCTTTTCACGGCCCAGTGAACAGTTTCTCAATCCCTTGCCAGTTCTTCTGCCTCATGCACCCTCTGAACCAAGGTATCCTGCACCAGTCTTGAAGCTGGTTGACTCCTGTCTCCATTTCCACCAACTGTGCTTTCCAATCACTGTTCTATCCAAGCCATTGTGCTGTCTAATATATGCTAATTAACAGGATGCTATTTATGAGCCAGTTTTCTTCAAAGTTCAGATCTTGTAGAATGTTCCATTTTCTACTTCTTGGTCCTTGATACTCTAAGAGCGTTTTTGTAATTTTTAAGTTTAACAACCCTGACTTTCTTCTTAAGTGATTGGAAAATGTTTCATGACTCACATCCATATGGGGAAGATTCATGTTTAAAAACCACAAACAAAGGTTGCATGATTTATTGTCTGGCATATTTCACTACATCGCGTTTGCAGAAATATATATCAGATGAAGTGAATAAATGAATTATACTTTGGCTGAAATATTAAAAAACGTAAACACTGATACTTTTTGAATGTGCCGCATTTGTTATCCCCACGGTAATCACACATTTAAAATAAAATACTCGGTCCTTCATCGTTCACACAGCAGTTATATGTTCCATACATAATAATATTACAGATTTCATTTTAAATTTGTGATTATCTTTGGGAATAACAAATGCTCCACTTTTGAACAATATCAATGACTTGTGCATTTTAAGTTCCTTTATTCACTTCATAAGATGCATAATCTTACAAATCTTACTTTTAACTTCTTTGCTAGTGTTATATTATTATTGTTTAACCTCAACATTGCTGTGGTCAGAAAATGTCTGACCTATTTTGTAGCCCCATTGTTATTTATTGTGGAGCCGAGATATTCAAAGTTTGTGTTGTTTTCAGTTCCTTCATTGCTGACTATAAAGTGTGCATTACAGGCTTATATATATGTCTTTGTGTTTGATAGATTCTGCCAGCGCCACACAGGTAGAGACAATGGACAAGGCCATGTGTACAAGACTGGGTTTGTTGGTCAACAGTTTCATTGAGTTGACTCACTCGGCTGTCAAGACAAAACCTTGCTGCCAGGCTCTTCTCAAGTCCCTGACAAAATTGTACAACACCCTAACTTCACTCACCAAACATGTAAGCTATAATTATTATACTATTATATCTTTCATCAGACATGTAAGTTACAAATATATTTCCACATCTTTCACCAGAGGTGTAAATTACAAAGGTCACAGTATCCCATTTTTTCAACAAACACTTAATTTACAAATATTACATCATGATTTCTATTTCAAAAACATGCTGTACAAATGTTACTCCCAACTGCATTAAATATGTAAATTACAAATGTTATACTTCGATATATCTCATCAAACATATAAGTTTAAAAGTTACTCCCTGACAAATGTTCAGTTCTCACTTCTCTCACCAAACAGGTAAGTTACACCCTGAATTCTCTTATTCAACAAGTAAGTTACACTGACTTTCTCACCAAACACCAGTTATGAATGTTACACTCAAATTTTTCTCATCAAAGACATTAACCTTTTATAAAAACCAGACTGGGGGTAAAAAGTTGAAGGCTTATGAGCAAGAGGTAAACAAATATAAAAGGGAAGATAGCAGCAGATGGACAAACAACAGTCTGTCAGAGTGTGCGACCAGAATGAGAGACAAAGTGTTGAAGATCCACTGCAGCCTGTCTTGATTGTGGTGATGGCACTTGATTGATTGATGTGACCTCAGTGCACGATACTCTCTTTATGTAACAGAAGGTTTGAATGAGAGGTTACGTTGTCCACTTCAAGCTCACAAGTTACCAGGTTCGATTACCAGCATGGGGCTGCACATGTCTAGATAAACTATTAGTTTCTGATATGACATATTTGTCTGATTGCTCAGGTTGTAAGATCAGATACCTCGCCTTCTCAGGTAAAGGTGAAAAATATGCATATCCCATGTACAAGGCGTGCAAAGTGGTAAAGCCATTTGCTTTGCACCCCGAAGGTTGTGGGTTCGATTCCAGGGTGCATTTTTCTCGGAGGCTCTGGGGGTCGTCGCTGGTGCTATGGAGTTTGTGCGAAGCTTTTGGCAGGCCGCCCTGTGGATACAGACCGAGCCATATGGGATAAAACCCGGTGCAAAGAAGTCGATCCTCTTGACTTTTCATACTTTGCTCTATGTAGATACTGTGAGTCCCTATCTGTAATGTTATTTAAAACCAAATATCCTCAACTGTAATAAACGATGACTTGTGTTACAGTACATCAGCCTGTACACCAACAAAACAGGGCACCTGGGCAGCCGGTTTGAGAAACTGGTGACATTAGTTGGAAGACAGTTGACTCAGCCAACATACAGCTTCATCATCTATGTACAGGTAATTATGTATTTCTACTCTATACATTACATGGGAGCTATGGTAGCAAGTGGCTAGCACACTTGCCTGCTGGACCAGCGTTCATGTGTTTGAATCTCTGTCAAGATGTGATTTTATAAAATGAACCTGGGTTCCTAGGTTGACCCAGTCTGAAATGTGTTCTGGGAAGTAAAGGCGGCTGTTGTGCTATTGTCCACATCACCATCAAGTGGTCTATACAAATATGTTGCTTGCACCATATACACCGTATGCCTCAAGGCATGTAATAGGATCTATACAAATACATATTTTGTTTCCTTGTGCTTGTTAAATTACATAACAATTTAACTCATTATCCATGTCACAATTAATTACATAGTCAGCAATGATGATAACTAAATATGATACATTTACTTGACTATTTCTTTTTTCTGAGAATGTCATTACAAATAGAAATGCAGCGGCAAAATTAGCTTTCAGAATCAAGCAGAATTGAATTGAATTGAATTGAACTTTATTTTAAAAGGATTACAAAATGGGCACGTAGGCCCATCTTACATTCGGCCCTTCCAGTCACTCATCTTTTGTTCATCAACCGTGCATGATACATTCACATCGGAAAAAAAAACATTGTCAAATGAATGTTGTAAGCATAAACAATGCATATGTTATGTGGCACATCCCCCCTCCAACACAGACATCCTGCACCAACCCACTCACACATCCCTCCAACCACTCACACATCCCATCACCAACCCAGACATCTCGCACCCACCCACACAAACATCCCTCACACACATCTCCACCCACACACAACTCCCGACTCACACTCTTCGCAGAAGAGAAAACAACTAACATCTAAAGCGGAAATGTCAAATTATGAACTTGAATCTTTTGTTACATGCATGTACGCGATGGTTCAGAAACAAAAACTATGAAAAATGGTGAGACATTTGATTTATTGTGCTTAAAAAAAGTTTTTAACAGGACATCACATTCCACCGCCGCATTTTGTGTGTGGCTGTTTGTGATTTTTAAAGCAATTTTATGTTCACTAATTTGCCATTATTTTTTGAATGACCGATGCTCATACCGTTGTGAAAATCAAAAACGATCTGCTTCCAAATTGCCTGCGATTTACTTCGAACCCGGTATGTCAGGATTGTGAAACTGCCTTCATTTACCCTTAAGCTACGCTTGCTGATGAAAAGAATACACTGTCTCTGGGACTAATATTTCTAAGCGTTTATAACAAGAGGTCAGACAGTAACTTTTACCAAATATTTTGTTCTGGTTTTAAATTAATGATTGGTTTTAATAATTGACATTATACCATTCCTGGCAAACACTTTTGTTTCTCTCAGCAAATGTCATAAGGTGTAGATACTGATTGTTCTCATATTTGCCTCCTCTTCCATCTTCATATTGAGCTTGTAGAACTAAAGGCTTCATTCTGCTCAGCAATGACCTTCTCCCTCATTCTGTCTGAGAATTCTTAACCAGATTCCTGTCCATGCTGCACAGAACATCAGTTGTGCACTATTGTGTCATCTATACCATTTTCATCTATCAATTGTTGGTTCTCCATTCTGCCAACCTGTTATATGCACTCTCTGTCCAGCTCCTGAGTCATTGTTCTCTACTGCCTCATAATGCATACTTTAAATCTCTTTCAGGTATAAGGTCTTCATACATTTTGACCCATATTATACTCGGATGAATACTTTCTCAAGTGTTTTGGCATGCATATCTACCCACATCTTCCCACGGTGGCTGTGTGGTCCTGAGGTATGGTGTCCGCCTCGAGTGCTGGAGGTCCCGGGTTCAAGCCCTGGTGAGGGTCGGGATTTTTTTCATGTGGACTTCTAGTAACAAAATTGGTCTCTGGGTAGTGAGATCAGACACCCGTGTGTATTGTTACGCACGTAAAAATCCCCTGGCAGTTGGAAATCGAAAAAGAGGAGCCTAACGGCGCTGCCTGGGCAAAATTTCGAGTTAAAAATCTACCCAAAGTATTTCAGGATCCTCGCCTGTGCTATGGAGTACGTGCATTGAGCTGAGATTCTCTGGACTCAGGCTTGAGTTAGGAGTAGAACGGAGCACTTATGGGTTACACCCGTGTGCCATGATGTTGATCCGTTGACTAAGCTAACCTAAACAAACTACCTACCACCTTTATCTGTCTGAATGATATAAGGCCTGAAGAATTCTTGCCCTTTTTCAGTCGTTAGCACTGTGCATTGAATCCTGGATGTTTGGTGTTTGACGGCTTTCACTCTTTCTGGTCATCTGTCTCTGTAAATGTCAGCATTTTTACAAGGTTTTCTCACCAGCCACAAATCCCTTCATACTTGTTCCTTGGCTTCTCTAGCCAGTCTTGAGCATGTTACTAGTTCTTTTTTTTTCTTCGTGCATTTCTTCCTCCTCACCATGGTGGTTGAACAAAAGCTGTTTTGCTTGTCTTTTGGCACAAGGTAGACAAAGGTTTAGCCAGGTCTGTATTTCTTGCATGATTTATGAAGGTGTGTCTTAGCTTATCTTGCCTGATAATTTGCCTCCTTTGGATGAGCACAAATGGCAAGTGATCACCACCCTCCTGTACTCCCAGAACATCGCAGCTTGTTATGGGGCATCAACCTTATATATAATTATATAAAATGATATAACCTCATCTGAGTCCCCCAGCCTGGTTGCTAATCTCTAGTGCAGCTTTCATTCAAAACCATAGCTGGTGCTTTGCAGTGCCTGGCTAAGTGCAATTGCCTGTAAATTTTCTGTAAGATTTCCCTGCTCTTTTGATTGAGTGTTGAAGTCTCCAGCTATTAGACATTTGCCACCAGAATCAGCCATCACTGATATTGGGATTTCCATTTGCACTTATCAGAAGGATAGACATTGTAGATCCTTTAGCCATGCCCTGTATCTCAGCACCATCTCTGTTGCAGACATGTATATACATCCATTGATGATGGAGCTAATGCTTCATATCAATTTCCAAACCTGTTATTTGGTCCTCAAGGGTTTGTGAAGCGTTCACAGCCAGGATATGTAATGGTTGTTTTATCCTTCACATGAGGATGTCGTAGTTTTATACCAATTTCTGTAGTATGTGTACTTGCTGCTTTGCACATCGACAGCTCCAGTAGCCGACATTAATTATTCTCAAAGCTTGTCATGTCAGACTTTGGTTTTTTTTTGGGTTTTGTTTAGTACATTTTTTGTTTTTGTTTCAAAGTTCACTTCATTTCATTATAAAGTCAGCAAACTGACCTTTAAACTAACAATATTTGAATACTGAAAGAGATAGAAAATGGTGCACTGAACATGGGATAGTCATCATACCTTTTAAGAGTTAAGAACAAACATGTTAATTAAACTTATGCTTAATATGTTATAGAGGCTAGAATGATGATAATAGTATTGTCATTTCACAGGCAGCAGAGACAGAGCAAGATGAGGAACAGAAAGAAAAGAAAAAAAAGAAACCTGGAGCATCAGCAGCAACAGCACAAGCTGGAATGGTAAGAAAAGTTAAATCTGCAACAATCTGGAAGACTGACAGAGTTAAGAAATGCCAGGAATAAGTTGGATATGTTAGTCGAAAGATGAAAATGTTACATTTCTTCTGCAAACAGGTACAGAACAAATGTGTTAGTTAGTTGACAGATTGTACTCGCTGCACATCAATTCATTTAGTCCATAAGTGCCTTGATCCCCTCCTGCACTCCCTCAGCATGTAGCAGCTGACGACAGCTGTTCTGTGTTGGTTCACTTTTCTTTGACCCCTACATGGTATTCTTGTCTGGTTTCACACCTTTGACTTGATGTTTTTAGTCTTGTCAAAGTTGCAACTCATAGTCAACATATTGAAGTGTTTTAGACTAAGGAGATAACAAGGTGTCCTGCCTTGCATACTCACTAATGAACAATTCATGATCAGCACATCTAGGTGAGTTAGACCAAGGAACTGAGATTTGTTTACTATAGTCCCCAACATTTTAGACAGGTTCAGCATGCAGGTGATGATTGAATCACTGCAAAGGTCATCAATCCATAGAGTATATCTTCATATTAGGGCATGCGGACATTGCTGTTAATGAAAGAGCAGATGGTTGATTCTACCGTTGGATCAAGACAACATTGTGAACACCCTTAGACGGTTGGTTAAAAATTAATATTTTCAACTAACTAAATCAACTTTGATAGCAAGAATGTAAGAAAATGGATAGAAGATCAACATTTTGAAGTCACTGAAACAGCATTAATAGTTAGAATGTAAGATTTGGTTAGAAGATCAAAATTTTCAAGTAAATAAATCAATATTGATAGCTAGAATGTAAGATATTGAATAGAAACAGCAACATTTTCAAGCACATTAATCAACAATGATAGTTATAATATAAGATATTGAATATAATGGATAGAAGAATAGCATATTCATATAAATGAATCAACATTGATAGTAAGAATATAAAATATTGCTTAGAAGATCAACATTTTAAAGTAAAAAAAATCAACATTGATAGTTAGAATGTAGGATTTTGCATAGATCAGTCAGAAAAGAAAAGCGTGCCACATGTTTGGGTAGTCTTATTAGTTGACACTGAACTGGCGCAGTTAATCAACCTGGGCTAATGATATTACAGAAAATTGATTACCCACAGAAAGATCTGGAAATCAATGGTGATGGTCCACATTGAACTGAAGTTAAGTGAGATGTCTTATCTTGTAGTTCTGAAATACACCCATATGTTACCGGTATGCAAGAATAGTAACACTGTAACTTACTGTGCTTGTTGTAAGGTAAGAGGTGGCTAAGGATAGTTGGCATGGGTTTAGCTACCTTGTCCTGTGGACAACTTCAGCTGTAAAGTCCAACCAAACATGAACAAGTCTGCAGAAAAGGAAAGGAAAAATAACTCAGCCAACCAATGAAAGAGGCTGTTCTGGAAGTTTGATGCAATGCGGAGAAAACTATAAGGAGTCTGGGTCTGCAGCTTACTGCCTTTCACCTAGTAAAATCTACAGAAATGGTACCTGAAATATAACTGTGTATGAATTAGGAAAGACTGCACACATATTAGGGGAAATTAAATATCTTTTAGCATTTTGGAATTATGTGAAACAAGTTGGAATGGATCAGGCAAAAAGCTTCTAATACTGGTGAATCAGTGATGTTCGCAGGCCATATAGAAAATATGCCCCTCACAGAAGGAGTGGCACTAATGCTATGTAAAGAGATAGAGAAAGCACTGAAAAGTGAGAAGTGGAAAGTTGTGAAATAATAACAGTAACATACAGAACCACAGAAAATAAGTAAAGATGAATGTGATCTGGTGTTGCACACCAACAAATGAGACTTAAAGTACTATTGGTAATCAGAGAAATGGCAATATCAACATTTTGATGGGTGACCTGAATGCCAAGATAGGATTGGATAACACTGGTTATGAAGAGACACAGAGGACTTTGGGTAATGAATGAAAATGGAGCATTGTTCACACATTTTTGTGCAGTGAATTAATTAATGTTTCATAGGTGGAAGTGTTTTTCCACATCCATATAAATGAATACTTTAATTAGCATGTACATAACCAGACCACAATACAGAAAATCAAATTGATTTTATTAATAAGTAATGTAGGTCACCTCTACATAATGTGTTCTTAGAGGTGTAGATGTAGATTGAAATCAGTATCTGCTGCTAGGTAAAATTAAATTGAACCTCAAGAGTTATATAACATCTTATAAATATGGACATCAATGCAATGTATTGATTTATTTGGTTTCGGGATTTGAAGTTTAAAGATTGAGCACAACCCACTACTGGCAACGCTGATCGCGAACCTAAGGCCTTGTCCACATCAGATTGGAAGCACTAGACTCGAGTTTCGCTTTCATTTGAGCTAAAATGAGAGCGAAACTCGAGTCTAGTTCTTCCAATCTGACGTGGAAAAGGCCTTAGGTTCGTACCGGAATACAATATATGATATCTCAGAAATTTAGAAACTAAGGACCAATGTATGGTCACAGTGTCTTATAAGTACTGGATCTTGTAACACTTAGTAAACAAAGGGTGTGGCAACAGTTAGTAAACAAGGGGGTGTGGCAACAGTTAGTAAACAAGTTGGGTGTGGCAACAGTTAGTAAACAAGGTGGGTGTGGAAGACTGCTGGCAGAAGGTTGCAGCAGGACTGCTGGCATTTGGAATGAATCGTGTATAAAAGTCCTTGGGAAATTGGAACCAAAACATAAAGCACTGATAATGATTGAAACCCTTAAAAACTTGAAAGCATTTTATAAAGTAGATTTAAACAATAGCAAAACCAGAACTACTAAAGTCAGAGTCTATGAAAGATTCACAGAAAATAATGAAAGGAAGTAAGAGAGTGGATAAAATCTAATATTTACATGGTCTAGCAAGAGAAGGAAAAGTATCGGATCTGAGAACACACAGAGAAGAGAATTAAGAGACAGAGAGAGCTGCAGGCGATGGCAAAAATAGAACGACTTGGTGTGAATTGTTTGAGGGCCTTTGCTCCACTTGAGGATAAAAGGCAGAACACAAGGAAGTTGTGAAATAACTATCGTATGTTCTGTCATTAAATGTAATTAAACGTCATGTTATGCATTGTGATAACTGGTATATGTTTTTCCCCAGGCAAATGCTATGAAACAGATGAAGACCATCCCAAATCTGGTATTTGCAATTGAACAGCTGGAGAAGTTCTTAATACAACTAAGTAAAAAATCAAAGGTATTAAGCAATTAAATGTTTTTAGTATTGCATTTTTATAACTGTAGAACCTTTTTCAGCTGTGTGGCAGTGAATGTGAACACACAAATTAGGGAGAGCTTGGAAGTAATGGAGATATGGTTTCTGAGACGAATTGTGCAAATATCTTAGTCTGCCAGAGCAGCTTGGAAGAGACTATTGAAGCTACAACATTGTATGCAACTATAAGAGACAGACTATGTTCTTTGGCATTGGAAAACATTGTGATGACTGGAAAAATCAATGTTAGAAAAGGCAGTGGCAAACCAAGAGATATGATACTGGATGGTCATAGATAATGGTATGAAAGAATATCAACAGCAGAATTGATTGTTGGAGTGACCGGAATGCCTGTACCTTTGGCAGGGCACATGATGACAGCTTATGAGACCGCTGTACAGCTGGGCTGAGTTTGGATTCTGAAATTTGGTTGTGAGATGCTGTTTTTATTTGTGGCACTTTTGCCTTCTTCATCATCATCATCATCATTATCTTCTTCCACTTCAGCCGTCAAGTGTTGTGGGGAGGAATAATTTGCTCTCCAGCGCCCGATGGGCGGCACTGGATAGTGTCATTCCGTGTGATTGTACAATGTCTTTGATGTCGTCAATCCATTTTCTTCTTAGACGTCCTCTTGGTCTTGTCGCAGATGATCTTTGATGTAAGGCCAGTGATGGTAGTTGCTGGTGTTGCATTCTAACGACATGGCCAAACCACTTATCTTCTGTCTTTCAATAAATGTGGCACAAGGTGTTGATCCCACTGTGTGTCTGATAACAGCATTTCTTACTCGGTCACGGATTGTTAGGTTGGCAGTTCTCCTCACGCATCTCATCTCGCAGGTGTTGATTTTGCGAAAGTATGATATGGATAAAGTCCAAGTTTGAAATTGGTAGCATAAGTTTGGAGTGAATATGCTGCTTATTATCTGTCGTTTTGCGGACATGGGTATATTTGGATGTTTCAGTAAGGGTGATAGTTGATATGTAAGTGCACTAGCTTTTTGACATCTGATTTCAATTTATCTGTTCAATCTGCCATCTTCTGTGATCATACTTCCAAGATATTTGAATTCTTTAACCTGTTTCAGAGTTGTGTTATTTATCTGTATATTTAGTGGGCCTGGCAATCTGCTAACTTGCATTACTTCGGTTTTGGCTGTGTTTATACTTATATTGTATCTGCTGCATGTTTGAATTCAGATTATTAATATGGTTTTGTAGTCTGCTCTCAAAATTTGCCTTCTTGACAGACAATAATTTGTTACATTTTGCTTCAAAAAAGGTGTAACTATAAGCCATGGCAGTAGCAAATGTGACTGAACAGACCAATTTGTGCTATAAATGTTCGTGCACAATGGGTGCATGTGATCGCATGGTTATTTCCATCATCACATACCATCCAACGCCACACACATTCAGTGTCTGACCTATCTGCAACCATTTTCTCCTTTGCCTTTATTCCATTCTTGATCTTTTCCCTTCATGGAATGTGTTTAGCACGACTTGCTGCCAAGGTGCAATATCAATACCTGTATCATCCATGTCCCACTTAAACAGATCTTTGTACCATTGTATACAGTCTGGGCTGAATTGTAGAGACGGTATGTTGCCCATGCAGCATAATCCTTCTCTTAGCCTGCCTAGTTTACTTCAGAGAAAAGGTAACCAATACATCTGGAAGAAGACAAACTGCAGAAGCTGACAGATGAGCAAAACTGCTCAAACTGTTTGCATGTCAGAGCTTCGATCCTAGACCAGTTTCTTAGAGCCTGGTCTGCCCTGTCATGACATTTAGTCTTTAGGTTGCATTTCCTCACACTAGGATAAGTCTTGTACACTCCCAATTGTGCGTCTTCGCCCAAAACCGCTGGCACAATGTGGGGTGTCGGGTTTGGTGAGCACCTCCCAACATTCAGTGCCAATAGAAAGCAGATAGTACTGTCTACTGCAGTGCTTCTCAACCGGTGGGGAATCCCCCTCCCCTCACCAGGGGGGAATTTTAGGGTTTCCAGGGGGGGGGGGGGAAGAGAATTAAGATTATTTCAAGATCGCACTAATACAAGAACCAGTTACTTGATATTGTTTTTCCCTCTAAATTTTACGGTTCTGTACTTCTCGCCCTAATGAAATTCGTTTTATGACGTAAGTAGATCCGCAAATCATGTTTTATGTAGATGTCTAGACTTGTTCTAGTATGTGTTATTAAATTTAGCTTCCATTTTTATGTATACTGGTGTGTGTGTGTTGGGGGGAATTAACGTTCTGAACATATGGTAAAGGGGGCATGGGCCAAAAAAGGTTGAGAACCACTAGTTTACTGTTTTACAGCACCAGTCATATCTGACTAAGACCTGAGATGCTTAGGCCTTGCATTATTGATGATCTAGAGTCTGGTAACCGGTCTCCATGGCTAAGGGCTTGCGAATGCGGTTTGTGAGCCCGCATACCCGGGTTCGAAACACAGCAGTGCTGGTTTTTTCGAAAAAGGTGTAGGTGCCGGTCGTTCAGAAAGCAATGGCAAACTACTGAACGTAAAACTTTCCCAGGAATCACGAACAATGAAAATGCTGGGGTTGACTGCTATGTCCTGTGAAGGACATGCAACTAAATTAGAGTGTGATAGTCAGTCTGTAAAACGCCAGCGATTTGAAAACGTGCTTAGGAAACAATTTATACGTTTTACTTGCAAGGCATTTCTCAGGTTGTACAGTGAGGTTGTCATGGTTTCATTAATTTATCTTGCTTAGCCCACATTCTGGCCCACTAATTGCTAAATAATGATTATGTCTTCTTTACTATCACCTCTAAAAGATTATAACTTTTTCGTCCTCTCTGCAATATAGAATCCCCTTGGGTATTTTATTCCATGCCATTTGAACTCTTATCCAAGCCATTGAAAACATTAAGCAGTATTAAGCAGAACACAAAGCAGTATTAGTTTATTCGTGATGAACAAAGAAGTAGAAAAAGATTATTCTCTGTTCAATGCAGTAAATTACACCCTGGCCTCCTGTAATTGTGGTCTAACGCTTCAATGTCTCCTGCTGAACTGCCATAGTAGCTGTTTTAATTTCCAACCAATCTATTTCACTCTTAAGGCAACATCATATTTTTACATTCACTATAAGTGTTTATTGGTCTCTCTGAAATATAAGTGCATGTTATTTTTATGTCCAGGAAACACCCAGCAGTATGTTCATGCTATCATAATTTTTTTTTTTTTTTTATGTCCTTAAATATACTGACAAAGTACTGACTTTCCTGTAAAGTGATTCGAGTTCAATCCTTGGTAAAAAGGGTTTTTGTTCTCAACTGTGCACGTCTCTGTGTTGACCCATGAGAGAAGTGACAAAATATAACCCCTTAAAACTGACCATGTATGCTTGATATCCAATCGCTTGACATCCCTGCTGCAGATATACCTTGGGGTTATCTATCATTATCATGTCCTTTGCAGGATGTTGCTCTCATGACAACCCATTTGAAAGTCCTGCAGCAGTTTTCCTGCCTCATCTAATTTTTATTATTAAGGTCCTGTTCAGACCCTTTATTTTCTTCCAGGGACCATGCCACATTTAATTTAGTGAATTTACTTCACTTTTTGTGGTATGGTATTTTTGTGTGTGGATTAATTACAGGAATTTGATCAGATAGTAAAGATATTTTGGGCATGCAATGAGGAGAAATAAGCTTGAGAACTTCATGACAACTGGCAAACTTTATGGCAAAAGAGCTAGGGGAAGACAAAGATATAAGCAATATTCAGAAGGCTATGCCACATGAAATAATCAGGACCAGAATTAGGCCTCTATCTTGACTGGTGATTGTGTGAGATGGTGAACCATAATCGACCACATTTACCGGCATGCAATTGATGATTATTTTGTAAATAATTTTTTTAAAGTGTCTTTTAGGATTGATTTTATTTAATGTATAGCCATTTTTTAAATACTCTGTCTGGTAAATGTAAATAGAAAAGAAAAGACTGCAGATGCATGCTTTTGTTGCTTTAGGTGAACCTCATGGAAAACATGAAGCTGTCCACATCTCGAGATTTCCGCATCAATACTGAGACTGTCACAACAGTTGTGGAACAAGCCGTCTCATCAGACAGTGAGAGTCAGCAAAGTGATGATGATGACAACACTGAAGAGACCAAAGAGAAATCACCTAATGGGAGTCCTGTGAGTTGATTTTTTTTTTGGTAGTGTTAAGTTGTAAATTGGAAATTTGTCAGATGTTATGTGCTTAAAACTAGCTACAAAATACAACCATGGACAAGTCTACAAAATAGCTCGGCATGAGTCAACTGAGGACTTATCCTCCATCGAGAGATTAAAGGCAGAAGAAGAAGATAAAATTTGAGATTTTGAACTGTGGATCCACTGAAAACATACAAGTAACGAACAACACATAATAAAAAGGGTGCTGTTGAATTAATACAAATTTAGAAAAACAAATGCTGTGCTCATATAAAATGACATAACAGTCTACTGAAAATACTAGAGGACAGATGAGTTAAAGGCCAAACAACTGTATTAATGGACAGACAACATGAAGATATCATGTACAGCTTAATAGAATGTATAATCAAGGCTTCATAACAGGACTGCTGGAGATTCACTACTACCAACTTTCACTACAGAGATGACCCTGGATGATGATGAGTACTATGTTTAGATACTTGATATAATACTTAGTGGGTCTCTGTAGAGAAACGGTCAGGCTGCCTGTTTTTTATTCTGAAGGTTGTGGGTTTGTTTTCAAGCTGCTTCATTTGGACCACATATGCAGTTTTTCCAGAGACCTCTGGGAGATCATTGCTGGAGCTAGAGTTTGTGCAATGCTTTTTGCAAAGAAACTAAATCAGATGGGGTAAAACTTGGTGCAATGAACCAATCCTTTTGCCTCTAACTCTTTAATTTAATGTAATAGACACGTCCATGGTCAGGCCATGCCTGGATTCAGTCATGACAAACAGTGGCCAGAAACAGAAGGTCTATCAAGGAAGAAAAGGACAAACTTGTAGGTACACTTTTCTAGTATAGACAACTAAGAAGTAGTTTCAGAATTGAATGGTATTCCAAAGTAATAATTTTCTCCAAGATGTGTATGTTGTTGAGATGCAAGTGCTGATCTTACAGCTGGAGACACTGGTGAAACATAGGTGGAAAAATAGTAGCACGTCTTCTTCTGTGTACACCTTCATATGTCAGCATGAATAAACTCGCAGAAAGCAGCAGCCAACTTGAGCTTGTTGACATCTAAACAGAGCAGATGTAAGCCAACATAGTTTTCTCTGCTCTGTATGTTTAACTGTCATTTTATCAGTTCCTCAGTGACTTTCATCAGTAGTATCTCCTATCTGTAGTTGAATAAACATGTTGTATTTGAGCCTGTTGTGACCTGTGTGGAGTCTGAAGATTGATACTTGTTACACGATTTAGCCATTAGTGTCTGGGGTTTTGTCTATGCTTGAGCACTGCACTGATATATTAGGGAACCAAGAAATTGTGTTATTGGCAAATATATAAGACAGGGAGATCTGGTTATCCTCTACACCCTAAGGCAGAAGAGATAACCACAGATAGAGGATTAAGGCATTGCTTTAGACTATCTTCAGCGCAATGAAACTATTCAATAGTGCTTCAGTTTTCTCTTTTTTGAAGGATGGTCAGCTTGGTACATGAACTGTATAGTACTGGAGAGATCACAAAAGAAATACTTTGAGTGATACAAGCAAAGAGATGGTCCCTTCTATCTAAATCGGTGGTTCTCAACTTTTTTGGCCCGTGCCCCCCTTCACCATCTTTTCAGAACGTCATTCCCCCCTTCCTGTCAAAAATTTGGCCCGTGCCCCCCTTCACCATCTTTTCAGAACGTCATTTCCCCCCCCCCCCCCTTTCATATTTCCTATCTAAAAAACCCCACCCCTACACAGTATACGTAAAAATGGAAGATAAATTTAATGGCATATACTGAAACAAGTCTAGACATCCACATAAAACATGATTTGTGGATCTACTTTATAAAATGAATTTTAGAAGGATGAGACATACTTAACTGTAAAGTATGAAGGGAAAAGCAATATCAAGTTATCAGTTCTTGTATTAACACGATCTTGAAATGGTCTTCATTCCCCCCCCCCCCCCTGGAAACCCTAAAATTCCCCCCTGGGGGGGGGGGGGAAATTCTCCACTGGTTGAGAACCACTGATCTAAAATGAAGCTCTCCAGTAGTGCAGATGTAGCCCATGATGCTCTTGTTCTAGACTTCCACGGAATCCTTTCATCCAACACAAGATTGCAAACTCGCCTCTCAATGTTAGACCACCTGTTTTTTTATTCGTTGCACATAAGGATTAGTCTGTTATCAATGGCTTCCCTAGGGCTCAATGACTTCATACTAAGGGCATAACTTGGTTATCTGTATGTTGCATCACAACTGGAACTAACAGCTTGAAGTGCAAACCCCTCTCTGATCACTGGTCAGACAGAATAGATGTACTGTCTACTGTTAGGAGCAAGGTCTACAAGAAGAATGTACGCAATGAGTCCCACAATTATTTGCCTAGAAACATCTATACTCAGATTCACATGATCAATTGCCTAGAAACATCTATACTCAGATTCACATGATCAATTGCCTAGAAACATCTATATTCAGATTCACGTGATCAATTGCCTAGAAACATCTATTGAGTCCCACAATCATTTGCTTAGAAACATCTACACTCTGATTCGCATGATCATATGCCTAGGAATGTATATGAATCCCACAGTCAATTTGCTTAGAAACATCAACATTATGAGCTACACAATGATTTGTCTAGAAACATCTACACTTTGAATAACACAATCATTTGGCTAGAAACGACTACACTAAGAGTCACTCAATCAATTGGCTTGAAAAATCTGCACTATAATTCGTACAATAATTTGCCTAAAAACACCGACGAGTCACACCATGAGTAACAATCATTTGGCTAGAAACATCTCCACTAAGAGTCACAAAATCATTTGGTTAGAAACACCTACACTTTCAGCAACACAGTCATTTTGGCTAGAAACATCTACTAACAGAGACCAAGTAGATGTGGTTTTATCCAGACTGCAAATAAATAAGTATAATCCGGTGGTTTGGTCTGTTTTCAACTGTTCATTGGCTGTTAGCTGTAGTGTTATTTGAAAATTTTTCTACAGCATCAATAAGTGATATTTTAGTAATCTCATCTCTTTTCAGAGTGATAATGATTCCAGTTCAGAAAATGAAACAGAGAAGAAAAGACCTACAGAAGAACCCCCAGCCAAAAAGAAGAAAGTGCTTTCAAAGACACGCAGTTCAAAATAAAATATCAGAATATGTATTTATTTGTATACAGGGCAGTGGAGACGTGTGAAGCCACAAGGCCTCTAAATAGAAGATAAATACATTAGTAAGTTAGGGACTGACACCAACATAAGTTAATAGTTTGTTGCATATCATTTACAGGACATTGCAATCAATCCCAGCAGTTTTTGGCTGTTTGTGATCTCTTGCCAAGTTTACATTCAGTAGTTTGCCATTGCTTTCTGAGCAACCGGCATCCATACCATTTTATATAAAAAAAAACAACACAAGGCTGTCTGACTGGACTAGAAGCCAACGTCTGCTCCAGGCCAGACACCTTAATAATGAATAATAATAATTACCCAGATATAGGGTGTATTTTTAATGACTGTGCAGTGTTTTAATATATTGCCGGTCCAAGTTTTGTATTCACCCTCTGTAAAGTTCATGCAACATGATAGGTAAATACAAAACTTGGACCGACAGTATTTTCAAACACTGCAGTCGTTAAAAATACACCCCGTATATTTTTACTGTAAATTAACAATTGTGTGGGACAGAAAAGGTTAAGAAGAGAATAGGAACATCAAGACAATGCTAAATAACGAAGGACATAGAAGAAAACAAACACTGAAGTATTGACAGCAGCAGGTTTTACTAGGTAACCAATCAAAAACAGACAAATGAAATGTATGGAGCATATCAACAGAAGAGGCAAAATAGAGACATTAGTTGTATGTGGGGGACAAAAACTAGGCAGGAGAAGTATAGAAAGTCAGTTGTATGTAGAAAGCTGAAATAACTGTAACACAAGAGTCTAAGGGAAAACAGTTCTTACTCATATTTTCTGTTTATTCTCGTTAGTACTTGTTTGCAATGGCAAACTACTGGACGTAAACTTGCCTAGAGCATCAAAAACAGCCAAAAAACACTGGGTTTGACTGTGAGGTCTTATAGAGGACATGCAACTAACTTTCTTTATTTAGTACTTGTATCCCGGTAAACTTTATTTTATGAATATTACATGATGGTAGTTATAAATGACAATGTTTTGACATGTATGTTTGAACTATTTTATTGCCAAACGTTGTTATTTGAAACATGCATACAACATGCTTTTGGTTGTAGTTATGAAATATACAAGTCAGATGGTGTCTGTCATTGTTCAATTGTTTATTGCATTCCTTTCTGATATACCAAGGTCTGACTGCAAGTTATGTTACAGACAGGACAATCAGTTATTTTGTGACATTTTTAATGACTATTGTACTGGCAATGATCACAGTTGATTGATGCTGATCTAGAGACTGAAACAGATTTCATGAGTCATTGATGGGTGCAGGGAGAGTTCTTGATCTGCTAGGGGTTACTAGGTTTGATGGCGAGAGGTTCAACTTCATTTCACCGGGTTATAACCCACATGACTAGGTCTGCTGAAATCATGTAACAAAGCATGAACTCCACAGCTGTAGTGACGACACCAAGCAGTGTCCGGGAAAATTGCGCTCGCTAACTGAGTGGTGGAGTCTGGCATTAAACCACAACCTTTGTACCACAAGGTAGATGGCTTAACCGCTTCACCACGGAGATCCCATGGATATATGGTCAGTTGCTTGATGTATAGAATAGTTGATGGGTGTATGAGTTGCTAGGTGTAGGGAGTGCTTGTTTATAGAATAGAGAGTGGTGTATAGAATAGTTGATGGGTGTATGAGCTCTACTGTGTGTAGGGAGTGCTTGTGTATAGAGTAGTTGATGGATGTATGAGCTCTACTGTGTGTAGGGAGTGCTTGTTTATAGAGTAGTTGATGGATGTATGAGCTCTACTGTGTGTAGGGAGTGCTTGTGTATAGAATAGTTGATGGGTGTATGAGCTCTACTGTGTGTGTAGGGAATGCTTGTGTATAGAGTAGTTGATGGATGTATGAGTTACTAAGTGTAGGGAGTGCTGTATAGAATAGAGAGTGCTTGTGTATAGAATAGTTGATGGGTGTATGAGCTCTACTGTGTGTAGGGAATGCTTGTGTATAGAGTAGTTGATGGATGTATGAGTTACTAAGTGTAGGGAGTGCTTGTGTATAGAGTAGTTGATGGATGTATGAGTTACTAAGTGTAGGGAGTGCTTGATGTATAGAATAGTTGATGGGTGTATAAGCTGCTAGGTGTAGGGAGTGCTTGTTTATAGAATAGTTGATGGGTGTATGAGTTACTAAGTGTAGGGAGTGCTTGATGTATAGAATAGTTGATGGGTGTATGAGTTACTAGGTGTAGGGAGTGCTTGTTTATAGAATAGAGAGTGGTGTATAGAATAGTTGATGGGTGTATGAGCTCTACTGTGTGTAGGGAGTGCTTGTGTATAGAGTAGTTGATGGATGTATGAGTTACTAGGTGTAGGGAGTGCTTGTGTATAGAATAGAGAGTGCTTGTGTATAGAATAGTTGATGGGTGTATGAGCTCTACTGTGTGTAGGGAATGCTTGTGTATAGAGTAGTTGATGGATGTATGAGTTACTAAGTGTAGGGAGTGCTTGTGTATAGAGTAGTTGATGGATGTATGAGTTACTAAGTGTAGGGAGTGCTTGATGTATAGAATAGTTGATGGGTGTATAAGCTGCTAGGTGTAGGGAGTGCTTGTTTATAGAATAGTTGATGGGTGTATGAGTTACTAAGTGTAGGGAGTGCTTGATGTATAGAATAGTTGATGGGTGTATGAGTTACTAGGTGTAGGGAGTGCTTGTTTATAGAATAGAGAGTGGTGTATAGAATAGTTGATGGGTGTATGAGCTCTACTGTGTGTAGGGAGTGCTTGTGTATAGAGTAGTTGATGGATGTATGAGTTACTAGGTGTAGGGAGTGCTTGTTTATAGAGTAGTTGATGGATGTACGAGTTACTAGGTGTAGGGAGTGCTTGTGTATAGAGTAGTTGATGGATGTACGAGTTACTAGGTGTAGGGAGTGCTTGTTTATAGAATAGAGAGTGGTGTATAGAATAGTTGATGGGTGTATGAGCTCTACTGTGTGTAGGGAGTGCTTGTGTATAGAGTAGTTGATGGATGTACGAGTTACTAGGTGTAGGGAGTGCTTGTGTATAGAGTAGTTGATGGATGTACGAGTTACTAGGTGTAGGGAGTGCTTGTTTATAGAATAGAGAGTGGTGTATAGAATAGTTGATGGGTGTATGAGCTCTACTGTGTGTAGGGAGTGCTTGTGTATAGAGTAGTTGATGGATGTATGAGCTCTACTGTGTGTAGGGAGTGCTTGTTTATAGAGTAGTTGATGGGTGTATGAGTTACTAGGTGTAGGGAGTGCTTGATGTATAGAATAGAGAGTGGTGTATAGAATAGTTGATGGGTGTATGAGCTCTACTGTGTGTAGGGAGTGCTTGTGTATAGAGTAGTTGATGGGTGTATGAGTTATTAGGTGTAGGGAGTGCTTGATGTATAGAATAGTTGATGGGTGTATGAGTTACTAGGTGTAGGGAGTGCTTGATGTATGAGTTACTAGGTGCAAAATGTAATTGATGGATGTATGAAATAGTTGATTGCGTTAATAGGTGTAAGGAGTAATTGATGAATATATGGTAAGTGCTTGATGTATGGAATAGTTGATGGATGTATGAGTTACTAGGTGTAGGGAGTAACTGATGGATATATTGCATGCTCCTCAGTGTACAGGTGGTAAGTGATGTATATATACCATGCTCCTTGATGTACAAGGGTAATTGATGGATATATGGAGTGCTCCTTGATGTATAAATGATGGATATATGGCATGCTGCTTGGTGTTCAGGGGGTAAATGATGGATATCATGAGGTAATTGATGGATATATGGCATGCTCATTGGTACAGGGGGTAAATGATGGATATATGGCATGCTGTACAGGGGGTAAATGATGGATATATGGCATGCTGTACAGGGGGTAAATGATGGATATATGGCATGCTGTACAGGGGGTAAATGATGGATATATGCATGCTGTACAGGGGGTAAATGATGGATATATGGCTTGCTGTACAGGGGGTAAATGATGGATATATGGCTTGCTGTACAGGGGGTAAATGATGGATATATGGCATGCTGTACAGGGGGTAAATGATGGATATATGCATGCTGTACAGGGGGTAAATGATGGATATATGCATGCTGTACAGGGGGTAAATGATGGATATATGGCATGCTGTACAGGGGGTAAATGATGGATATATGCATGCTGTACAGGGGGTAAATGATGGATATATGCATGCTGTACAGGGGGTAAATGATGGATATATGGCATGCTGTACAGGGGGTAAATGATGGATATATGCATGCTGTACAGGGGGTAAATGATGGATATATGCATGCTGTACAGGGGGTAAATGATGGATATATGCATGCTGTACAGGGGGTAAATGATGGATATATGGCTTGCTGTACAGGGGGTAAATGATGGATATATGGCATGCTGTACAGGGGGTAAATGATGGATATATGGCATGCTGTACAGGGGGTAAATGATGGATATATGCATGCTGTACAGGGGGTAAATGATGGGTATATGGCATGCTGCTTGGTGTACAGGAAGTAAATGATGGATATATGGCATGCTGTACAGGGGGTAAATGATGGATATATGCATGCTGTACAGGGGGTAAATGATGGATATGTGGCTTGCTGTACAGGGGGTAATGATGGATATATGGCATGCTCATTGGTACAGGGGGTAATGATGGATATGTGGCTTGCTGTACAGGGGGTAAATGATGGATATATGGCATGCTCATTGGTACAGGGGGTAATGATGGATATGTGGCTTGCTGTACAGGGGGTAATGATGGATATATGGCATGCTCATTGGTACAGGGGGTAATGATGGATATGTGGCTTGCTGTACAGGGGGTAATGATGGATATATGGCATGCTCATTGGTACAGGGGGTAATGATGGATATGTGGCTTGCTGTACAGGGGGTAAATGATGGATATATGGCATGCTCAATGGTACAGGGGGTAAATGATGGATATATGGCATGCTCAATGGTACAGGGGGTAAATGATGGATATATGGCATGCTCATTGGTACAGGGGGTAATGATATGTGGCTTGCTGTACAGGGGGTAAATGATGGATATATGGCATGCTCAATGGTAGAGGGGGTAATTGATGGATATATGGCATGCTCAATGGTACAGGGGGTAAATGATGGATATATGGCATGCTCATTGGTACAGGGGGTAATGATATGTGGCTTGCTGTACAGGGGGTAAATGATGGATATATGGCATGCTCAATGGTACAGGGGGTAAATGATGGATATATGGCATGCTCATTGGTACAGGGGGTAAATGATGGATATATGGCTTGCTGTACAGGGGGTAAATGATGGGTATATGGCATGCTCAATGGTAGAGGGGGTAAATGATGGATATATGGCATGCTCAATGGTACAGGGGGTAAATGATGGATATATGGCTTGCTGTACAGGGGGTAAATGATGGATATATGGCATGCTGTACAGGGGGTAAATGATGGATATATGGCTTGCTGTACAGGGGGTAAATGATGGGTATATGGCATGCTGCTTGGTGTACAGGAAGTAAATGATGGATATATGGCTTGCTGTACAGGGGGTAAATGATGGATATATGGCATGCTCAATGGTACAGGGGGTAAATGATGGATATATGGCATGCTGTACAGGGGGTAAATGATGGATATGTGGCTTGCTGTACAGGGGGTAATGATGGATATATGGCATGCTCATTGGTACAGGGGGTAATGATGGATATGTGGCTTGCTGTACAGGGGGTAAATGATGGATATATGGCATGCTGCTTGGTGTACAGGAAGTAAATGATGGATATATGGCATGCTCAATGGTACAGGGGTAAATGATGGATATATGGCATGCTCATTGGTACAGGGGGTAATGATATGTGGCTTGCTGTGCAGGGGGTAAATGATGGATATATGGCATGCTCAATGGTAGAGGGGGTAAATGATGGATATATGGCATGCTCATTGGTACAGGGGGTAATGATGGATATATGGCATGCTCATTGGTACAGGGGGTAATTGATGGATATATGGCACTGATGAATTGCTAGTAGTCCGGTGTAATTAATGGACACAGGCAATTTGGAAGCAGACCGCATTGCGTTGATTTTAACAATGATACGATTGTTTGTCATTCAGAAAGCAGAAGCAAACTATCGGATTTTAAAACATTGCCTAGAAAGTCACAAACAGCCAAAAATTGCTGCAGGTAATTGCGATGTTCTGTAAAGGAGATGCAACTAACTTTTAATCAGGTGTAACATTAAATTAGTACTACTGTATGAATGAGAAACATGGTGAACAACTAAAACAATTACTAATAAACTTCATAGATTCATTAATTGGTGCCTTCGCAGAATATGAGACTACAATGGTATGATAGAATCACCAATGTGGAGAGAACTAAATAAATACTGTGAATCAAGATTGGTCCTGGACAGGACACACACTGAGAAAACTGGATAATAGTATAAATAGAATGTCCTGTGTCTATAACCCACAGGGCCAATGAAATAGTAATAACACACAGAGAAGAGAATTAGAGATATATGAATAATATGGGGAGGATGCAGAGAGAGCTACAGGAGATGGGAGGGCTTGGTGTGAATTGGTTCAGGGCCTGTATGACAGAGGGCAGCAGAAGAAGAACCCGAAGTATAAAAATGAGTCTGGGAAAATGTCATGTTGTGTTCGTGGATGGAGTAAATGATTGGTCCATGTTATGAGAAGAGAGACACAGGAATAGATTGCAACAACAGGAATGATTCATGAAAAAAAAAAGATGCTGTGCAGTTTTGCATTAAAGCATGGAATAATAGCTTTTAGATTATAAAATAGAAATTGAGAACTATGGTTGTGGAGATATATAATCACCCATGATGGTCAATAAAGTATGTGGAGAAGACAATGATAATTTATAGAGTAAGGTAATCCCAGAAACATTATAAAAAAAATTAATACCATAAGAAATTCATTTGTCAGCATTTGGTGGTGGTTTTAACCTTTGAGTTTTAATCATGATCCTTTCTGAGGAGACAACTCCATAAAGGGAATAATAAGTTCTCAACCTGTTCAAAGACAGGCTAAGACCCTGAGACGCGATAAGTTCTGACAACCTTGGGATACAGTGAGGGCAACCTGACCCTGCTGGTATTCTGGGTCGTCAGCCTGTAGAAGACAAACGGTAAAATCTGGCAATGTCTACCACAGCAGTTGTATTGTTTCCTGGCAATGTGTGTTATGTCAGATTAGTTAGCCACATCGCACTGTGGTGGTTGCATTAGTGCAGTTGATAGGTGGCTACGCTGCTGATGTCATGAGTGCGGTTGGATAAGGGGTTGACCCCAGCTTTCATTACCCGCTACAGTGTTTTCCCAAAAATGAGACCGAGTCTTATACTCATTTTAGCTTTAAAAAATGCACTAGGGCTTATTTTCGGGGGATGTCTTATATATATATATATATTTATTTTTCACATTAAAAAATCTACAATTTTTCATGTGCAAAATTCTTACATTGATTCAAATACAGTCATGTCTTCTTCTAGAACAATGTCATAACTCTCCAAATCCCGAATTTTGGCCTGAATTTCTTGCAACTCCATTTCCTGTAGAGCAGTGGTTCTCAACTGGTGGGGAATTCTTCCCCCCCCCCCCTCCCTGGGGGGGGGGGGATTTTTGGGTTTCCAGGGGGGGGGGGGGGGTAAAGATTATTTCAAGATTGCGTTAATACAAGAACTGATTACTTGATCTTGTTTTCCCCTTCATACTTTATGTTCTAAAATTCATTTTATAAAGTAAGTAGACCCACAGATTATGGTCGTCACTAGGAAGGACGAAATACCACAATGTAATATACAAGTAAATGGGAATATTCTTCAACAAGTGAGCAGGTACAATTATCTCGGAACAGTAATAACATCTGATGGGAGATGCCTTGAAGAGATTAGAACAAGAATCGCTATGGCAAAAGTAGCCTTTAGCAAGATGAAAAACATATTGACCAATAAAAAGATGTCAATTGAAACGAGAAAAAGAGTGTTGAGATGCTACATTGAACCTGTACTTTTGTATGG
Organism: Cepaea hortensis; assembly: GCA_963921405.1. NCBI lineage: Eukaryota > Metazoa > Mollusca > Gastropoda > Stylommatophora > Helicidae > Cepaea > Cepaea hortensis. The sequence goes on from OY992877.1 coordinate 200,464,469, forward strand.
ATGTGAAGCGTGGACAATGAGCAGTCAGGCTGAAAAACATCTGATGGCTGTAGAGATGTGGTTTCTGAGGAAAATGCAAAGAATACCATGGACAGCCAGAAAGACCAATGAACAAGTCCTTCAAGAAACAAATGAAGATCGTAAATTGATTAGAGAAATTAGACGTAGACAGTCAAAATTTTTTGGGCATGTTATGAGAAGAAATGGATTGGAGAATTTGGTGACAACTGGTAAGATCGAGGGGAACAGACCAAGGGGAAGACCTAGAAGCAAGTACCTGGATGGCTTGGCCTTGTGGCATGGTCGAGACAGAAACACGGAGCTGATCCACGACTCTGGTGATCGAGTGAGATGGCAGAACATGACCGCCCACGCTTACCGGCATGGCACATGATGGATGGATGGAGACCCACAAATCACGTTTTATGTGGACGTCTAGACTTGTTTTAGTATGTGCTATTAAATTTAGCTTCAATTATTATGTATACTGTGTAGGGGCAGGGGGAAATTTTTAGGGAGGAAATACGAAAGGGGGGGGGGGGGGAGAATGACGTTCTAAAAATATGGTGAAGGGGGGGGGCACGGGCCAAAAAAGGTTGAGAACCACTGCTGTAGAATCATTGGTCAGTCTCTCATGTCCACCAATAAAGCTTTCCTTAAATGAACATTTCTAGTCCATGTAGCCTGCACGTAGTTTATTGGTAACTTTATTTCACACGAGTGATGTATTGAATTATGAACCACATCCATTCATTATCAAGTGCGCACCAGTGGTGTCTGTACTCCAACTGGCCATTCGACAAGAAGTCTCTCATTCTAGCTGATGATCTTAACTTGGGCTTATTTCAGGGGTAGGTCTTATATTTAAATCATCCTGAAAAATTGTGCTAGGGCTTATTATAGGGGTAGGTATTATTTTTAGGGAAACATGGTATTAGAGGAAAAGAGGAGCTACCTATTCCTCAGTGCATTCAGGCCTACACAATGTGATGGCCATATCTCAGAGATCGATATCAGGTTCCTGCTTCAGGACATTTTGTTGTAGCAATGAGGTGAGTAATTTTCTTGTAAATCAGATTAATTTTACTGCATTGTTCTTTATACATTTCTGCACTATTTTTCTGTATAAATTACAGCAGACGTCGCTGTGGCTAAAAGGATAAGAGTGCAGATTGTGAGGTCGGCGGTTCAACCCCTACCTGACATTAAGTTGGATGTAAAAGTTGGCTTCTCTTTTAGGAATCAATGGCAAGCTGCTGAACGTAAAATTGTCATGAAATTCACCTGGGGTTGATCACAACATCCTGCGAAGGACATCCCATCTCATCTCATCATGTTCCTCTTGTGCTTTGCAGTGTTGAGGTGAAGTATAAACAGCGGGAGAGTGTCCGCTTATGGGCTTCATGTATAGATATTCCCATGGACTCTGTTATTCCCTGCGTCTATCGTTTACGTGGTCGGCCTCTTCCTCTGCTTCCCTCTGGTCTGTATGTACATCATTGCTTGTTGTGGTATACTGTTAGTTGGTAACCTACTTGTATGGCCAAACCATTTGACTTGCTGCCTTCTAATACAATATAGAGCAGCTACAACCCCCACTTTAGTCTTGATTTCTTCATTACTGATCTTATCTCTTCTTGATACATTGAGTATTCTTCTCAGAAATCTCATTTCTATTGTGATTTTTCTTTTCTCTTTTTCTGTCATTGTCCAGGTTTGGCATAGAGTTGGTAGGAAGATTGTGCTGTAAAGTGCTTTCTTAGTAGTTATTGATACATGTTTGTTCTTTAGTATTGGTGCCATTTGTCCAATGAGTTGGTTTGCCTTATTGCATCTATTTTCGATCTCGTCTTCTGATTTGCCATTTGATGATATTATACTTCCTAGGTACTTGAAACTCTTTACTTGTTTCAAGGGATGTTCATTTAGGTGAATCGTTGTTGCTTTTTCTTCTTTAGTTACAGTCAATACCTCTGTTTTACTTGTGCTAATTTTCATGTTATGTTCCCTACACATTTCATTTATACTATTCATGTGGTCTTGTAATTCAGCTTCTGATTTTGCTATTAGTGCTTGGTCGTCCACAAACAGGAGTTCTCTAATGGTTAGATTTGCAGATAGTTCTTCTTCCCTGTTCTCTTCATGCGGTGCTCTTGTGGTTTCTGTTTGGCTGGTTTCTTTACATATGTTGTCTATATATGTTATGAACAAGAGAGGGGACTTGTCGTACTCCGGATCTAATGGTGAAGGGTTCTGAATGTCCTCCAGTTGCTCACACTATGCATTCACTGTTGTCGTATAAGCTTCTAAATAGGTGTGTTAGATGTGTACTCACTCCATATTTATTGTTTAATGATTTCCCACAGCTTGTATCTATCTACTCTATCAAATGCCTTTTCTTGGTCGACAAAGGCTAAGTAGTTTCATTGAATTGATTGGAAGACTTGAAAAGGTACAAAACGAGGCCATGCGCATCATTTTGGGCTGCATGAGAGACACCAGCTGTGTAGCGATGAGATACCTCCTTGACTTCCCGACAATGAACCACAGGATCAAGATCTGGAGAGCTTATGCATACTTGAAAATAAGTGCGGATGAGCAGCACCCTCTGCATGAAGATATATTCAGAGAAAAGGGCAACAGGCTAAAGAGGGGCAAATCATGGATGGGTCGGGCGGAGGATATCATCAGACAGGTCTGCAGTCCTACCAGTATCAACCCCGGCAAGGAAAGGGTGCCTGTGCCTCGCTTTTAAGTGCACCTTCTCCTGCATTATCACACTTTACAGACGGTGCAGAGAACAGAATCCTGTCACTATCAATGCAGAGGTCAACACGCTCATCAATGAACACGCAGACAACTCCCAAGTGCTGATCTATACAGATGGATCTGTTGTAAAGAAGCAGAGAAGTGCATGGGCATTTACAGCCAGTTCAGCGGGCCGAACCGTCCAAGAATCCAGTGGTGTCCACACTATGCCCATGAGCAGCATGACGATGGAGGTGATGGCAGTAACACAGGCTTTCCTATGGCTAGAAGCACAGCATTATACCAACGTGTGTGTACTAAGTGATTCAATGAGCATGATTCAGAAGGTCGAAGCTGGATCTGTACGTAGACAGTAGACTGAGTCACTGAGGAAGTCTGTTGTCCGTAAAGTCACCTTCATCTTCGTCCCGGGACATGCGGGAGTCGAGGAAAATGAACGAGCTGATAAACTGGCTGGCTCCGCACCACCAGCAGATGGCCAGCCCATGGATCATGCCGATGTTATTAACGTCCTTAAAGACAAGTCGAGAACAGAAGACTTTGATGCCAATGAATCCACATCGCTGTCCAGGATGAAAGACTTGGGAGTAAGAATTGGCACGGCCAGACACAAGAGGTACATCGGGAAAATGAGGTGCCTCGTTAACCAACACAGAACTGGCACTATTAGCCACCGAACGCTGATGATTATGCTGGGGGAGGATCTTCTTCTTCTGCGTTCATCCGGAGTTTCTTTTTTTCAAACGTGACTGCGTTGTGCCTGTTTACAGCAGAGTTGCATTCTTGCGCCGTTAGGCAGACACATCCAACTTCTGTGGGCATTTGTTCACCGGGTTAACCTTCCCAGGGTTTGGGGGAAGGAAAGGATCTGAGCACCTATGGACCTGTCCGGAGTGCAATAAAGATACTGATAACTGATTTTTCTATAAGTTGTCTAAGAGCAAAAATGGCATCTGTGCATTCTTTGGTTGTCCTAAATCCAATTTGTGTTTCGCTTAGCTGGGGTTCTATAGTAGTTTGTAATCTTTTCTCAAGAATTTTGCAAAATATTTTCCCAGTATGACTCAAATGTGAAATGCCTCTGTATTGTGTGCAGTCTCTTTTGCTGCCTTTGTTTTTCCAAATTTTGATAATTATGGCGTTTAACCAGTTTCATGATGTCTGTTGTTCTAACCAAACATGGTTGAATAGTCTATGTAGCCATGTTGTTCCTACTTCTCTTGCTGCTTTAATTAATTCATTTTGTATTTCATCTTGTCCTGGTGATTTGTTCAATGGGGCTAATCTGACGGCTTCTATAATTTCTTCTTTCAGTATGTCTGGTTCTAGTTCTTCGGTGGCATCTGTGTCGGTTTCTTGAATTCCTGTGACATCTGATGGGATGTTGAGAAGTTGTTCGAAGTACTGTTTCCATCTTATTAGGGTTTGTTTTTGTTCACTTATTGGTTTTTAAGTTATTATTTTTAAGTTTACTTATTCGCATGGTGTGTATTTTCCTGGTCTTTGCTTTCTTCTACTGGTGGTTCTTATTGTGGTAACGATTACTTTGTGGTTTGTGTTTATATTTAAGTTGGGCACTGCCCTTGCATCTAATATATTTCTCTTTCTGTTATTTCTCATATAAAATCTTATATAAAATAAATTTGGCTTTTAGTATCTAGATCGTTCCATTTATACCAGGTGTATATTTGTAAGTCTTTGTGTTTATAGAATGTGTTTGTTAGAGGTCGTGTTGGCTGCATAGCTCTATCAGTCTACTTCCGTTATCATTTCTTTCATTACGTTGGTCTCCAAATGCTCCAAGATGTTTTTCTTTGCCCGCTCTGTTGTGTCCTAGTCTTGCATTGAAGTCTCCCATAACTATGATGTTGTCCTGCTTATCTATTTTATTTAGCACGTCATGGATGTCTTCGTATTCTTGCTTATTATTGTATACTAAACTAATTGTAGACTAAACTAGACTTGCTTATTATTGTTTGTATTACATGGTGTGTATATTTGTACATATGTTGTAATTGTTTGTTCTTTTATTCTCACTGTTATGATTCTTTCTGATATATATTTTATTTCTAGTATTCCTCTTGCTAGCCGTGGTTCAATGACTATTCCCACACCGTGTCTTGCCCTTTCTTGCTGTTCCACTCCAGAGTAGACAAACGTGTAACTGTGGTGGATCTCCTTGCATCCTTCCCCTTTTATTCTGGTATCTGCTATTCCCATCAGTCCAATTTTCCTCTCTTCCATTGTTTCTATAAGTTCTTCTTTACTATTAAATCCGCAGACGTTCATTGTGCCTATTTTTTGAATCGCTGATCTATCTCGTAGTCTATTAAAATTGCTGGGTCTATATCCATTTGGGTCAGTCCGTTTATACATCTTAGGTTTTCTACGAGCTGTATGAAGATCCCCTGCCGGCTTGCTAGGCCATTCGCAGGTTTAAGACCAAAATCTGACTATAGGGAGTCCATCCCCTATGGCGAGCCATAGCCCCATTAGCCCATGACCTCGCGGTCATGGTTTCCCAGTCTGCACCGTGTGGAGGACTTGTGTAGTCTGCGGGTCATCGGCAGGCTACTAATTGTCACTTATCATCCCTCCTGGGAGAGGCTAGCCGATCCAAACTCCGCTGGCTGCAGGGCCAGGCGCAGTCCACACCTTGTAGACCCTTGCAAAGGACATGTAGGTCTGTAATTAATTAATACATTTCAGCATTAGTGGTGGCTCATCATATGTCAGCGTTTCACTGTGTAGATTTATTAGTCCTGCCTGGTACAATAGGGGAGCATGGTGAACGGCACGCTTGCCTGCTGGCCCACTGGTCATGTATAGATTCCCCATCGGGGTGGGGATTTAAACAAATTTACATGGACTCAGTCCACCCAGCCTAAAATGGGTACCAGGAAATGTTGTTGGAAGTAAAGGCAGCCAGTGAGATATAGATCACATCCCCCATCAAATGCCGAATGGTCACCAAGAATATGGGGGCTACCATACACCCAATATTTACCTTGACTGTCTTATACAATAATACTATATACATTCATGAGGGCATATTAGTTAGTATCCTTGCCTGTCCTGGCAGGACTGTTTTTTTTTTCTTACCTGATACTTCACCTGATCATTTCTGAGATCAACCCATCCCTATAAAAATGGCTACCAGAAAATGTTCTAATTTTCTGGGAAGGCAACAAGGAAGGGAATTCACCACCTTACTTCATATGTTGTGGCCTAGCATATATGAAGACCTAACACTTCATATCCCACCGGTGGTATTGGCTGGGGGACTACCTATATACACATGCAAGGGTATACCATATATAACATAGTTTGTGACAAGTTTAATACAGTACATCAACAGAGCTATAACGTGTGCACCTTCTAACAATTTGTGACAAATATAACATAATACATTGACAAGACTCACATATACTCCATGTGACAGTTTATGATGTATAATTTATTACATTAACAGGACTGTAACAAATATACCATATAATACAGTTTGGGACAAGAATAACATAATACATAAATAGGGTAAGTTATATATCGTGTAAACATTATGATGATAGTAAAATAACAGACAGATAACATATATAACATACATTGTTACCACTCCCAGTGCTCTGTGATAGGCTGTACCAGTTCCACAATATACTGTAACAGACAGTGCCACTCCAACAGTGTAATGTCATAGGCTGTAGCACTTCCACAGTGTACTATAATAGGCTGTGCCACAGTGCACTGATAGGCTGCACCACTCCCATGGTGCACTATAACAGGCTGTACCACTCCCATGGTGCACTATAACAAGCTGTACCACTCCCACAGTGCACTATAACAAGCTGTACCACTCCCATGGTGCACTATAACAAGCTGTACCACTTCCTTGGTGCACTGTAACAGGCTGCACCACTCCCATGGTCACTGTAACATGCTGTACCGCTCCCACAGTGCACTGTAACAGGCTGTACCGCTCCCACAGTGCACTGTAACAGGCTGTACCACCCCCTACAATGCACTGTAACAGGCTGTACCACTCCCATGGTGCATTGTAACAGACTACCACGGTGCACTGTAACATGCTGTACCGCTCCCACAGTGCACTGTAACAGGCTGTACCACCCCCTACAATGCACTGTAACAGGCTGTACCACTCCCATGGTGCATTGTAACAGACTACCACGGTGCACTGTAACATGCTGTACCGCTCCCACAGTGCACTGTAACAGGCTGTACCACTCCCATGGTGCATTGTAACATGCTGTACCGCTCCCACAGTGCACTGTAACAGGCTGTACCACTCCCATGGTGCATTGTAACAGACTACCACGGTGCACTGTAACAGGCTGTGCCACTCCCACAGTGCACTGTAACAGGCTACACCACTCCCACGGCAACAGACTGTACCACTCCCACGGTGCACTGTAACAGGCTGTGCCACTCCCACAGTGCACTGTAACAGGCTACACCACTCCCACGGCAACAGACTGTACCACTCCCACAGTGCACTGTAACAGGCTGTACCACTCCCACGGTGCACTGTAACAGGCTGTGCCACTCCCACAGTGCACTGTAACAGGCTACACCACTCCCACGGCAACAGACTGTACCACTCCCACAGTGCACTGTAACAGGCTGTACCACTCCCACGGTGCACTGTAACAGGCTGTGCCACTCCCACAGTGCACTGTAACAGGCTACACCACTCCCACGGCAACAGACTGTACCACTCCCACAGTGCACTGTAACAGGCTGTACCACTCCCACGGTGCACTGTAACAGGCTGTACCACTCCCACGGTGCACTGTAACAGGCTGTACCACTCCCACGGTGCACTGTAACAGGCTGTACCACTCCCACAGTGCACTGTAACAGGCTGTACCACTCCCACGGTGCACTGTAACAGGCTGCACCACTCCCACAGTGGAAGCCATGTTAGTGTAGTGGCTAGATGCTCACCTGACAGCCCGGTGGTCAAGGTTCTGAATCTGCATAGGGCAGAGATGTAACATTCATGTGGACTCTCAGGTCAACCCAGTCTGAAATATGTTCCTGGACATGTCTTGGGAAGTAAAGGCTGCCGGTGTGATACTGACCACATGACCCACTGAGCACCGATTGGTCAACATATATCAATCTAGGGGTCTAGCACAACCATACACACAGTGCTCCTCAAGGCATGTTCAGGGGCCCTGTACTTGGTTTCTGAGGAAACTGCAAATAATACCATGGACTGACAAATATTAATGTGGCAGCCCTCCAAGAAATAGATAGGAATGGTAAACTGAGTTGAAAAATTAGACATAGACAATTAAGATTTAATGGGCACGGTATAAGAAATAAACTTGATCTGGCAAACTTGATGAGAAAACAGGAAGACAAAACACAAATACATGTATGGCGTGGCCATATGGCTTAATCGTAACAAGAACGCATCAGATCGAATCGGGTATCGTGTGAGATGGCAAACCGTGACCGTATGTGTCTATTGGCATGGCACATAATGGTGCTGATTAGTGAAAGTATGGGTGGCGTGAATGTGTAAAACATTACTATCTGGCTTACTTGCGATTGATCCGCTGTTGTTGTACAGTTTTCTTCTTGGCATCCAGCAAGCTGTCGTGATGTTTCTCGATTACATTGTTCTGGTCAATCAGATCATGCTTGGCAATGTTCAACTCACCTTGCAGCGCCTACAAACACAGGACAAGCGTGGCTTTCACAACTAAGTCTGGTAACAAAACACAATGCTTCACTTGAGAATATACTAAGTCTGCCCAACATACAGCAATGCCAGCCAGTTCCTTGACACAAGAAAACCAATGACTACATGCGACTGAGGAAATCAGGAATCCATTTCGATACTAACAGAACGAATCATGGTAGAGGAAGAGTCTGAGCTGTGAGTAACCTATTGGCACTGGATATATCATCACCATGTACCTTGCCAACTGGTGGGTGATCATAAAATCTCCACATCTTGCGATCATCAATGACATGCATCATTTTGTGTGCCGACTCCCTTCCATGTCATGACACAAGACTGACAAGAATTTTCTATCACTGTCTTCGTCTATCTCTCTTTCCACAAATTGTTCCAGTTGTCACAGCATGTTCCAGTTTTCATCTTCTCATAATGTGGTCAAAAACAGAAGATATGTGTGGGAAGTTGTCTATGTGACTTTTGTCTCCCTCAAAATGTCCAGATTGCTCATTATGGCTGTTCAAAGTTTTCAGCATTCTTCTACAAAACCACATCTCTAAAGCCTCGAGGGACTTTATTTATATTTTTTTCCCCGCTTATTTAGTAATTGTCCAGGATTTGCAGCCATATGTTAAAACTGGTTCTATATAACATGCAAGAATTCTGTTTGTTTTTTTAAAAACTTCCAGTGACATCTATCTGTAAAATACCTCAACTCTGTGATATGACTATTGGCAGATAAGGGGCGCTTCACATAACCTCTCCTCCCTGCTGCCTTGTCTTTTTAGATAAAGGTTAGTGGAGTCAATCATACACTGGCGGAAGGCATAGGGAAACCACTACTGTATTTATCCCTAGTTAATCATGATTCACAACAAATTCGATTAAGTTAATGGGGACTCCAATGGAATCACTTTGTCCAGTAGGGAGCATCATGTAATACTCGATTGTCATATGAGAGTTTATGCAAATTAAATGATGGTACTTTGAATGTCAGAACACTTATTCCAAATTGAAAGTTAGAAACACCAAGAAGGAAATGGATAAACGACTATAGTGTCAAGTGTTTCTTCAGTTTACCATTCAAGGGGACAACACAATTAAACAAACACATGATGCCATACATTCTTTACTGCTGAATACATGGTCAGATATAAAACCACCCGGATCCCTTCTCCATCTATGAAAGAACCATTGTCTACGTACACCAAATCAAACTGCAGCTATCAATTCCAGTGTGAGTGCCAAGCAACTTAAATAGGTAGAACTGTCATTTATTGCCTATAGTACCTTGTGGTGTAGGACAGGGGGGGGTCTTGAGCCTGAGGAATGAAGACCGCATGGCTAGTGCAGTCGCCGCAAACTGCATGTTAGAGTTTTGTTTTGTGCTCCGGACAGAAAAAAAACTCCACACCTTACCGAGGATTCGAACCCGGTCTCTCGAATGAGAGCCCGGCATTCTAGCCACTCGGCCAGCCGCTCCCCAATAGGTAGAATGGGAAGACAATTTCAATTAGCAAATCGAGTTGTTGACCAGTGTGGGTGGAAAAAGAGACTTAATCAGCATTCAAGAATCCCTGGGCAGTCAAAAGGCTATAAAATGCCCTCCTCTATATCTCACCACCTCATAAAATATTACCATAACATGAACAAAGAAAAGGTGTTTCATACATCTGGTTTGAAGCTGTCTATGCTAAACAGTCATCACCTAAAGCTGTCTATGTTAAACATATATCACATGAAGCTGTCTATGTTAAACATATTTCACATGGAGCTGTCTATGTTAAACATATATCACCTAAGGCTGTCTATGTTAAACATATATCACCTAAGGCTGTCTATGTTAAACATATATCACTTGAAGCTGTCTATGTTAAACAGACATCACATGAAGCTGTCTATGTTAAACATATATCACCTGGAGCTGTCTATGTTAAACGGATATCACCTGAATCTGTCTATGTTAAACAAACATCAATTGAAGCAGTCTATGCTAAACAAACATCACCTGAAGCTGTCTATGTTAAACATATGAGGGCGAGTCAATAAGTAAGTCACGCAGTTCTGTGGGATAGCAGGTAAATGTGGTTGGTGTTTTCTACAGGTGTCATTAGGCATCATGTCAGGTCTTAGTCAGATTTGACTGAGCTACCGTATGACAGTAAACGGGTTTGGTAAGCGCCGAATGTTGGGCAGCGCTTACCAAACCCGACACCCCACATTGTGCCAACGGCTTCGGGCGGAAGAGCGCAATTGGGAGGGTACAAGCCTTATCCTGGTGTGAGGAAATGTAACCTACAGACAAAATGTCATGGCAGGGCAGACCAGGCCCTAAGCCTTGGTTGGTAACTGGTCTAGGATCGAAGCTCCGACAGGCGGACAGTTAGAGCATTGCTTTGCTGATTCGGTAGCTTGTATTATGACAGACGTATTTGTGTCACCTTTCCTCTGGAGTAAACTAGGCAGGCCAAGAGAGGGATCACGCATCAGCAACACATGGTCTCTAAATTCAGCCCAGGCTTTGTGTTATGGAGAGATAACCCAATTTTACAAACTATCGTCTGTCAAGACGGCAAGGTGACAGTCAGTCAGTCATTAGGTGACAGCCAAATCAAATTTTAAATTCCCGTTTGTCAGGTGGCGCTAGGTTTCTCATGCACATGTGTATAAACAAAATGGCGACTGTACTTACGGAGTGTACAACCAAAGAGCAACGTGCTGTTGAGCATTTTGTGAGGGCAAAAGGACTGCCTGCAAAAGACATTCATAAGGAAATGCTTCCTGTTTATGCTGACAAATGTTTGTCCCGTAAAGCGGCATAGCTGGGTAGAAAAATTTTCTCAAAGACGCTCTAAAATTGTTGATGAAATCCGATCTGGTCGTCACGTTGAGATTTCAACAGAAGCATCCGTGCAGCAAGTGGAGGAGATGATTAGACGTGACAGGCGAGTAACTATAGACTAGCATCTGCAATAGGGTGTTCACATGGTTCAGCATACAGCATGATTCATTGAAATTTAAGAAAGTGTGCTCAACGTGGGTACCCAGACAATTGAAGGAGGAACGCAAAATGAACCGATTTGGCCCGTCCTTGCATCATCTCTGTCGATACGAAGATGAAGGAGAAGACAAGCTGAACAGGATTGTTACTGGGGACGAATCATGGGTGCATCACTACCAGCCCGAATCAAAGCGTGCTTCAATGCAATGGAAACATCCTTATTCGCCTTGTGTCCAAAAATTCAAGGTGTTCTGGGATTGTCAAGGAGTGCTTTTAACCAGTTTCAAGAAGAATGGTGACAATGTGAATTCTGAATCATACTGTGAAGTTCTATTGATGCTTCATGATACAATTCAAAGAAAACGTCCAGGACTGCTGACTAGAGGAGTGTTGCTTCTTCATGACAATGCCAGACCACATACGGCTTGATTAACTCAGGAGGAAATTAGCCAACTAAGGTAGGAAGTTCTGGAACATCCACCTTACAGCCCCTACTTAGCCCCTAGCAATTTCCACCTTTTTGGTCCTCTGAAAACCCACCTTGGCGTGAGACATTTTACTAATGACGCCGAAGTTGAATGTGAAGTGAAAACGTGGTTTAGAAAACAAAGCACGCAGTTCTATGCAACCGGTTTGGGAGGACTGATAAAACGATGGGATAAGTGCATCACTGTTGGTGGAAATTATATTGAGAAATAAAGGGACAATATATGTATAAAAATTAACTGGTTTTGAGTTATTATATTTAGTTATTTTTCTGTAGCGATTTGTGACTTACTTATTGACTTCTCCTCGTATATCGCCTGAAGCTGTCTATCTCAAACATATATCACTTGAAGCTGTCTATGTTAAACATATATAACCGGAAGCTGTCTATATTAAACATATACCACCTGAAGCTGTCTATGTTAAACATATATCACCAGACGCTGTCTATGTTAAACATACATCACCTGAAGCTGTCTATGTTAAACATATATCACCAGAAGCTGTCTATGTTAAACATACATCACCTGAAGCTGTCTATGGTAAACATATATCACCAGAAGCTGTCTATGTTAAACATACATCACCTGAAGCTGTCTATGTTAAACATATATCATCTTAAGCTGTCTATGTTAAACATATATCACATGAAGCTGTCTATGTTAAATATATATGTCACCGGAACCTGTCTATGTTAAACATATACCACCTGAAGCTGTCTATGTTAAACATCTATCACCAGAAGCTATGTTAAACATACATCACCTGAAGCTGTCTATGTTAAACATACATTACTTAAAGCTGTCCATGTTAAACATATATCATCTTAAGCTGTCTATGTTGAACAAACATCACCTGAAGCTGTCCATGTTAAACATATATCATCTTAAGCTGTCTATGTTGAACAAACATCACTTGAAGCTGTCTATGTCAAAGAATATGTCTCAAGCCATGTAAAAGGGTCCTCTACATACCTGTAGCTGCCTGGTCTGTTTTCTTATGACAGCTTTGGCCTGGTTGAGTTCGGGCTTCATCTGAGGTAAGGAGCGGCGTGCTATCAGCGATTGGATCTGCATCATGTAGAAATCCTTCTCTTGAATAATGAGCTCTTTCTCTGCGGATTCCGTGGTTTTGTCTATCAGCCTCTTTGTGAGTCTGTTCATCTTCATGAACATTTCGTACTTGGAAGGATCGGAAGCCTGATATACATGGAATGCTTGTTACCGCATAATGAGTTGGCAAGTCATATGTATATATGTGTGTGTGTATGTGCGTAATCCTGATAAGGCGAACTCACCTAGAAGAAAATAGTTCTTCTTATAAGAAATTCCTCATATAAGAGTTAAAGATATCGTAATGCATTTACAACGTACGATACAATATTGTTCTTCACAACAGAAATTCGCCACATCCGAGATCGCCTTAAGCAGATTGCTCTCTCCCCCCCCCCCCCATATATATATATATATATATATATATATATATATATATATATATATATATATATATATATAATGCACACGAGCACACATGTGTAGGGTAGTATGAAAAGAATCCGCTAGGATGAAACAAAATTGACATGAAAATTCCTTGAGGAAATAAACAAAACAGGTTTTGCAGAGCTGTCCAAACAAGAAACCAGAAGAAGCATTTCTTTTGAGAGATTTTCAGATCTTGACAGAACTGAGAATGACATTCTTCTGTTCCAGAATCCGTTTGATTGTAACCTTGATGATGCGCCAGTTTAACTACAGTTGGAGCTCATTGATTTGCAAGCAATTGACTTGTTGAAAGAAAGGCACAGAGAAGGAAAACTTGTTGAATTTTACCGTTGCTTACCTGATGCTGAGTTTCTGAAACTGAAGAAATTTGCCGCTGGTATGGCATCAGTGTTTGGAACAACTTATGTCTGTGAGCAAACATTTTCAAAAATGAAGTATGTGAAGTCAACACATCGAACGAGATTGACTGATGAACATTTGAAAGCAATTCTCTTGATTGGGTGCAACAATTCCAAACCAAACTGATGATATCTTGAAAGCCAAGTATATGTTTCATAGATCTCACTAACCATTTTTTGCTGCTTAGCTTGTGAGATTCGGATATGTGCACAGTAGGTCTGATGTAACTATCTTTTTGCTAACGTCGCCTTCTTTGATAACTTTATTTTAGTAAATAAATATGTTATCTTTATTTTTTTTTGCATTGCACGCCACTCACCCATGATTAACTTAGTTTTCGTTTTTTTTCCCCCAGCACTTTTGTTCAGGCTTGCAAGTATTGTTAAAGATAGTTGCATTTCCTTTACAGGTCTTTTGCAGTCAACACCAACATTTTTTGCTGTTGTTGATGTCTTGGCAAGTTTACGTTCAGTAGTTTGCCATTGCTGTCTGAATGACCAGCATCCATACAATAGCATAAAAAACTTGCGCAACGCGGTGTTTCGAGTGCAGGTATACAGGATTACGAACCGCATCCGTAAGACCTTCGTCACGGAGACCGGCAAGTAAAACTCGCAAGTATTGTACAGAATGAGTATGCGGCCCGCGCTCGTCATTGTGTTAGTTATCCAGCCCGCCGTCAAAAAAGTTTGGTGCCCCCTGCTCTAAAGAGTTTTCATCGAAGGCAGCAAGCTCAGTGTCCACCCAAGGGTAACTTTTCTTTCCTAACAATTTTGCCAGGCAGCGATTTTCAGCTAGCGGGTTATTTTAAACATACAATGCTTGCACATATTATCTATCTCCCGTTATCCAATCAGATGTTTTTTCTCAGTACAACTGTGGGGTCGAACCAGCTTCATCAAATTCGTACTTTACCATGGGAAGGTTAGAGTGAGGTTGGAGTAATACTGACCTCATAAATTGACATGTGCCATTGTAAGTAAAAGGACCATTTTACGTTCCCTAAATGCATTGGGCATACTGTGTTAGACCAATTTATGTTATAGACAATCGGCGCTTGGTGGGTGACGTAGTCGTACGCCATTGGATCGTTGAAAATGTGAACCTAGAATAATATTTTAATTACACGTCCTGGCATTTAAATGGGATTTACTTAGTAGAATAATCATCCTACCATAAGCGCTCTCCATCGATGAATTATAGGCACCCGTGTTTCTTCTAATGTCCGAGATTTTGCCTTCTCCAGCTCCAGATTTGATGCAAATTTAGCCAACTCTTGCCTTTGAAAAGAAGACAATGAAGTTGAACCTTAAATTTGCAATGACATGAAAGCAAGATATTATACAATAACCATACACAACATAGTAGCTCACAAATAAATTACTTTATACTTCAGCTATCCACTGGCAAGGCAATGGCAAACTACTGAACATAAACTTGCCCATGAATTACAAACAGCCAGAAAGTGCTGGAGTTGATTGCTACGTCCTGTAAAGGATATGCAACTAACTTTATTATTAATCCACTTGCTACGTGGCAAAGGAGTTACGGATACAATTCGCAACACACACACAGCGCCCCCCCCCCCCCCCCCCCCCCCCCTCTATCTCGTTCGAAACAGTTGAAGGAAATTTGGCAGCAGACCGCCGAGCGTTGGTTTTCATAAAATTGTTTGAGTGTTGGTCTTTGAGAAAGCAATGGCAAACTACTGAACGTAAACTTGCCAAAATATCACAAACAGCTACAAAATGCTGGGGTTAACTGCGACGCCCTGTAATGGATATGCAACTAACTTTTTCCCCCACATAGAAAAGGCCATTTGCCGCAAGAACAAGCTGTTTCCACTTCTTTCTATGCCCATTCATATAGCACGATTTCACAACATTCAGTTATCTTTCTTTAAGTTCCACACTATCTCCGACATAATCTTTGAGGATGTCCTTTTGGTTATATACCTCCGACTGGATCACTGTCTTCCCATATTATTAATTGTGGATGTTCTATCCATCTTTTTTTCCCCCCTGGAATAACTTGTCTCCCCATAATCTTGGTCATATACTTTGGTTTAGTTCACTGCCTCCATGTAATCTAGGTTGGTGCTCTCTCGCTCTGGTGTCTTTGATTAGTTCCGTATATGCCTCCTTTGTCCACTTGCTTTGATTCGTTCACATGACCAAACCATTAAGTCTCTGGATTCCATGAACCCCACTGACAGGTGTGAATACATTTGTGCGTCTTATGTTATTATCCTTCACACATTGGTGATAATATCTTAATATTGCAGCTCAGATGGGTAAAAGATCTCAGGGTCGGCCTCTACTATGATACAAAGATGTGTATAAGCGGATCATGATTCATACAGGCATTGATATTGCACATTGGGAGCAAGTTGCTGCTGAGCGTGTTGCATGGAAGGCAAAGATCAGAAATTGAATAAAGATAAAAGAGAAAATTATTACAGATAGGTCACGCACTGAGCGAGTGAGACGCCAGATATTGCGTGATGGTGGAAATGACCATGTGTTCACATGCATCAATTGTGGACGAACATTTACAGCGCGAAGTGGTCAGATCAGTGACATTCGCCACCACAATGGGTTGTAGTTACTATGCCATTGTTTGAAGCACAATGTAACAAACTATCGTCTGTCAAGACGGCAAGATGACAGTAGTAGTAGATAATTTACGTCCTGACTTGGGCTCACATCTATCAAAGTAAGATTGGCATAGAGAGTTTCCTCCTGACACAGTACAAAAGTATCATATCAAAGTAAGGTTGGCGTAGAGAGTTTCCTCCTGACACAGTACAAAAGTATCATATCAAAGTAAGGTTGGCGTAGAGAGTTTCCTTTTGACACAGTACAAAAGTATCATATCCATGGGGATCCTGGGAAGGTTAACCCGGTCAAAAAAACGCCCGCAGAAGTCGAATGTGTCGGCATAAAGGCGCCATATCGTAGCTCCACTGTAAACTGGCACAACGCAATCGTATCCGAAAAAGACTCCGGATGAACATAGAAGAAGAAGGAGAAGATATCCAAGAATTGTGTTGCAGACCTTCATTTTCTCATCTCCCTGCGCAGAAACCAACAGAACGTGAAATACCAGTAACGGACCATCTAAAGAGAAAAGGTATATTCCAAATAGGATTAATCAGCAGATACATATTGGCTGCTGGGATTACGCTTACATTGGGAATGTTTCCCCCTCGGGTTTTGGGTAAATAATCTGCTAACACTGAAACATTGTACAGTCATCAGTTACACGCTTTTGGAATTACGGTCACCTCTTCTATCTACGTAGCTACTGGGATGTTACACTTTCTATGAATGGTCACAATGCATAACGAATGTTAAATATTTTGTGAACAGTCAAAATGTATTATGATTCTGTCCAATGAATGAATCAGAAGAAAACGAGAAGTAGATTGTCAGCTTTACTATAAAACTATTGCAAGTAACAAAAGGGACATTGCGGCTAAAAGCCTTCGTCTGCACAGAATAAAAAAACACAAACTGACAAAACTACATGAAAATTACTATATGAGAATATAAATATACAAGTTACTTATCTATATCCCTTTTGAATGCTGATTCTCTATGATTCTCTACAAGAGATGAAACATAAAGACAATTTGCCATAAATATAAGAATAAAACGAGGAGCAATCTTTGACTACGTCACAAGAATTAAAAAAATATGGAATATACTGTATCAGCTGGTAGATTTAAAGGGGAAAAGAAAGAGAAATATGAAGCCATAAGGAAATGATAATACACATTCTTTCATCTTAGCAGCGGCAAATGTTAGCATACAAATGAATCAATATAATTAACAAGCAAAGGTTGTGGAGAAGCATATTCTCTCCCGCCAGTTGGCAAGGTACATGAAGAAGACTGCTACCATTACCTCAGACTGTCAATCATCAAACTATTTCCTTCCTGAATCCTCAACTTCCTCCGCAAGTCTCTGATTTCAAGTTTCAGTAGTTTCAGATCATTCAGCAAATTTCTGTGCGCCACGGCTGCGTTCAGCATCACTGAATCGGTTACTCTGCTTCGTTGTTTCTCTAGACCCATCTCAGCCTTAGACATAAGCAACTGGGTCCCAAACAGGTCCCTTTGTCTGCGGAGCTGAAACAAAGAATGCCACTAAGGAAGTGAAGTTTTATCAAATCTAAAATATTGATTCTAACGTTCAATCAGAACTACTGTATGAATCAGGGATGTGGATAACAACTAAAACCATTACAAATAAACTATAATCATTAATTAATTGGTGTTTACGCAAAACTGAAGGGCTAAATGGTATGTCGAGTGGAAGTCGTCTGCAGACTGACCGTTCCTGGTTTGTGCGGGGAGCGGCCTGTGGCGAACGAAATTCCCAATATATGGAAGTGAGGAATTAAAGCATCCATGTACAAGACGTGGCGATTCCTTGGGTGAGCCCAGAGAGCTCTATGTGTCGGCTTTGCATTTATGGACGCCTCCTTGGATGGCGGAAAATGCCCATGGACTGTCCCTGACTTCCCTTGAGGGCGGACCAGGAAGTCCTCGACCGCTCTAACTTGACCAGCTGGGCTCTGGACAGCACCACAAAAGTGAGAGTCCCCCAGGAATTCTAACCTTGTGAAAAAAACAACGCACGCTAAAGTCGGATGTGTTGGCCTAAGGGTCTCGGCCCAAGGGCGCCTAACTTAGACACACTGTAATTACATACATCTGAAAAAACACTCTGGATAAACACAGAAGAAGAAGAATAATGATATGACAGAATCACCAATATAGAGCTCATGGGGACAATTAGACAAATACCAGCCAATCATAAGGTGAAGATAACAACTAAAACCATTACAAATATAAACTATAAACATTCATTAATTGCTGCCTGCGCAAAACTGAAGGGGTAAATTGGTATGATAGATTCACTAATATAGAGCTCATGGGGATAAATTAGACAAATGCTAGTGAATCAAGGGGTGAAGAAAAGATGCTGGTAATGTATTTCCTACACATTGAGAACACCTGAGAATATGATAACTAGAAAGGCATTTGACTGGAATCCACAGGGCAAAAGAAATAGAGGAAAACCTGAGAGTACTTTGAGAAGAGAAGTGGAGATACAAGTGAATAATTTGGGAAAGACACAGACAGAGGTGTGTGGGATAGCTAAGGATAGGGCGACTCGAAGTGAACTGGTTGAAGGATACGTCCCAATGAGGGTTGAAAGGCAACGGAAGATATGTTGAACGTTTCGGGTATAATAATCTTTGTGAAGAACAATACAACCATGACTAAAAAGAAAATAAGTTTAAATTATAACACACAAATATATGAACAATTAAATACAGCCAGATTTTAAAATAGGAAATGGTGAGCTTAGAAGAGGACAGTTGATGAGCTAATGGGTAAAACAGGAATGCAGTTTGTTAGGTTAAGTAAAGACGCTGTTACTGAATTTATGGCACATAACTTATTATACATATTAAATCCGACAAGGATCATTACAACTAAACAAAGTGTGAAGACATTATCAGTAAAAAACGGGTATCATTACAACCAAACAAAACGTGAAGAAATTATCAGTGAAGAAACAGGCATCATTACAACTAAACATAACGTGAAGAAATTATCAGTGAAGAAACAGACATCATTACAACTAAACAAATTGTGAAGAAATTATCAGTGAAGAAACAGGCATTACAACTAAACAAAACGTGAAGAAATTATCAGTGAAGAAACAGGCATGATTACAACTAAACAAAATGTGAAGAAATTATCAGTGAAGAAACAGGCATCATTACAACTAAACATAACGTGAAGAAATTATCAGTGAAGAAACAGGCTTCATTACAACTAAACAAAACGTGAAGAAATTATCAGTGAAGAAACAGGCATCATTACAACTAAACATAACGTGAAGAAATTATCAGTGAAGAAACAGGCATTACAACTAAACAAAACGTGAAGAAATTATCAGAGAAGAAACAGGCATCATTACAACTAAACAAAACGTGAAGAAATTATCAGTGAAGAAACAGGCATCATTACAACTAAACATAACGTGAAGAAATTATCAGTGAAGAAACAGGCATCATTACAACCAAACAAAACGTGAAGAAATTATCAGTGAAGAAACAGGCATCATTACAACTAAACAAAATGTGAAGAAATTATCAGTGAAGAAACAGGCATCATTACAACTAAACATAACGTGAAGAAATTATCAGTGAAGAAACAGGCATCATTACAACTAAACAAAACGTGAAGAAATTATCAGTGAAGAAACAGGCATCATTACAACTAAACATAACGTGAAGAAATTATCAGTGAAGAAACAGGCATCATTACAACTAAACAAAACGTGAAGAAATTATCAGAGAAGAAACAGGCATCATTACAACTAAACATAACGTGAAGAAATTATCAGTGAAGACACAATTTGTGTAGTAAATACCAAATCCAGTGACGTCAGGTAAGCTTTCTCCTTCTCCACCATCTGAACCAGGTGGCACCTCAAAGTTCGTTCCTCGTTTGTCAGGGTCTGGACCTGTGTTTTTAAGGCCTTCACCTGGGCGCCGAGTGTGATCACATCCACAGACAACTGTTCGATGGTGTGTGTTTTCTCTTTGCAAGTTTGTTCCAGTTTCTGTTTCAAATGAAACAAATAACAAGACTGAAGGGAAAACGGCGACTAAGGATTTCCTTACATAAAGAAAGTAAAAAGTAAAGAAAGTAAAAAGTAAAGAAAGTAAAAAGTAAAGAAAGTAAAAAGTAAAGAAAGTAAAAAGTAAAGAAAGTAAAAAGTAAAGAACCCTTTTATATACTTTGCGATGTATTGGGTATATGGTGATATTCACCTATAGAAGAGGACAGAGGGGCCGTTATACACCCAGACAAGACAATGATTGTGAGGTACTCCTTGGATAACCGGATTGTGAAGGCAGATGTCTCATGTATTATATTGAGTGGTAGTCCTCTTAGTAGAGAGAGTAAACTGAAGTACTTGGTTATCACCTTTGACAGGTGTATGTCTTTTAAAGATCATGTGGAGGCTTTGGCGGTGAAGGCTGGTAGGGGACTTAATGCTGTGAGGGCGGTGGCAGCAACCGGGGTAGAGCAGAGGATGCTGTACAGGCTCTTTCAGCAGTTAATAATTTCTGTCATTGAGTTTGTGGCTCCTGACAGTATCAAAGAGTCAGCTTGAAAGGTTGGAGCGCATACAGAATGTGGCCATACGGGTGATTCCAAGGTGCACAAAGGACACAATAATTATATGCATAAGGCATATCCTGTCGCTACCAACAATGGCGGATAGGCACAGGGCCCTTCAGGCCATTTGGTCCGTGAGAGTTGCTGCAGATAGGGATCACCAGCTGCATGAAGAAATTGATTGAGTCCACTGTACTGGTTTTTGCGTGTGGGTTAGCTTTCCCTATTAAAAGTATACCTTATGCAATAAGTCACTGTCCTTGAAAGTTAGAAAAAGAGTTATTGCATGTAACATAGAACCAGTTTTAACATACGGCTGCGAATCCTGGACAGTTAGTAAACAGGCAAAAAATTTGATGGAAGCCTTTGAGATGTGGTTTTATAGAAGAATGCTAAAAATTAATTGGACAATTGAATTGAATTGATCTTTATTTACGTTTTAAGGGAAGCTGAGTAGCAAAGACAAATTATCACAAACATCAGAAAGAGTCAGTCATAGTTTTTGGCCTCGTTATGAGAAGACAAAAACTGGAACATGTTGTGACAACCGGAAAGAGAGATAGAGCAAGACAGCATGAGAAGATTCTTGACAGTCTTGTGTCATGACAATGAAGGGGGTGAACACACAAATTGATCCATGACGTCGGAAATCGTAATTTATGGAGAGGCATGATCGCCTATGTCAGTCGGCAAGGCACTGGATGGTGATGTTGATTACAAGTGTTCCCAATGTTCAGATGAACCCACTCAGACTTCTGAGGTAATTGTAATTTATGTCCCAAATTCATGCGACGTCAAGTCAACGTTTTAGTCCAACTGACCAGAATGAGGAAAGCAACCATCTATCGTTGTCACGCAAGTTTAAGCTTGAACGCATTACTTTGGGTACCTGGACTTTCTTTGATTTGCATAAGTGTTATTCTTATAATAACTTTTAAAAGGCCGACTTAAAGTAATTTATACTAACTGGTATTGCAGTAAAGAAAAAAAAATAGAAAATAGACATCAACGCAAAACACAATCTGTTGCAAAGAAAACAGACATAACAAAAGATGTGAAGAATATAATGCATTATCCTAGGGTGGCGTGAGCAAGGGTAGGTGAGTAAGCGTTCATGAAAATGTGTGCAGGAGAACACACTTGTTGCGAAATCAATTCTTTATGATAAAAGGTGATTCTTGTTTCTAGCACACACAGTACATGGTAAAAGAACACAAGGAACCACACACAGGAAACGCAATTAACAGAATAAATAAAAAAAAAACGTACACAAATCAGATAATGAAACGCCTGAAAAAAATTGAAACAGATGGTAACCTTGTGTATGCAAGCTCAATGGGAAGCTAAACAGAAGAATACAAAGAAAACAACTCCAACTGAATGTCTATTATACTTACCGCAATGACTTCATTTTGTTCTTGACTTGCAAACTCTAGGCCTTGTATCTCTTTTTCTTTAATTTTATACTGGTTGTTCTGCAACACTGCAACTTCCTGTGGAGATAAATAGTTAGTTAGTTAGTCGACAGATCATCCTCATTGCACATCGAACCATTCAGTCCATAAGTGCTCAGATCCCCTCCTCAGCAAATCCCGCATCGTGTAGCGGCTAACGGCACCAGTTCTGTGTTGGTTTATCAATCTTCTTTGGCTTCCTGCGTAGTGTTCTTGTTTGGCCACCCCTCTTTTAATTTGCTGCTCTCGCAGTCTGGCCATTGTTGTAGATTCACAGTCATCACTTGGTTCTCGCAAAAGTCTTACTTCCCGTAGAGCATTCAGAATGTCAGCCTGGTCCATGGCGCGTCCGCCCTCCACAGTAGCCTCACCTGCAAGTTTGGCAGCCCGCTCATTTCCTTGTACTCCCGCATGCCCTGCACGAAGATGAAACTAATCTTTGCCAGCCGAGACCGCTCCAGAGGCAGCAACCATTCTCTTCGGATCGACCCCTCCTCTATCTTCTTGATCATGTTCATAAATGGTTGGCACTGGTGTTTTACATTCTGGGACATTTTTTCTTTTGGGTTTCATTTGTGCATTCTTCTAATTCTGTTATTAAGCCTTAATGTAGTGCCGTATGTGTGGTTTATATTTTCTTGTGTTTGTTTGCTGATGATTTTTTATTATTTAAACTTCCTGTGGAGAGAGCGGAAAGGTCTTATGAAGTCCATTTCCGTCATACAGTGCTGCTTTTCACAGAAAGTCAGTGTGTCAGAGCTGGCTATTTCTTCTTGGGAGAGGTGAAATGGGATCATTAGTATCCTGCCAACAATGAGAAGAAGAAAACAAGTTCCCTCTCTAGACTACATACAGAAATTTACCGGCATTATATTACTTTAAAGAGATTATATTTTACAAATCTCAACAGATACATAAACAAGCATGTCTTTAAGCTCATTAACAGATGAAAATATGAGAACTGAAATACATGGACAGATGAGACGTGAAATACATGTAACGGAAAGATGATGACTGAAATACATGGGAATATGAGAACTAAAAACACGGAAACATGGACTTTATTCAAGTCAATTTTTTTAATCCGAACCTGCCCCAATGTAGATCGAACCCACGACCACCTGGCGGGCAGGCAATCGTGTTAGCCATTACATGACCTTGGCAGGACTTACACGGCCTTGGCAGGACTTACATGACCTTGTCATAAATTACACGGCCTTGACATAAATTACACGGCCTTGGCATGACTTACATGACCTTTACATAAACTTTACATGACCTTGACATGACTTACATGACCTTGGCATGACTTACATGCTACTGTTTACACTCTCTCATTCCATCACCATGGCTTACCCTGTAAGTCAGGATACTACCAGACGTGATGTTCGACTTACCTCCTGTGTGGTGTTCTCACAGTATAGTTGAATGTTGGTCTGCACTACCGACTGCAGTTTTCTCTGCATCTCAACTGCCTGCTGTTCCAGTTGATCAGCGTAAAATTTCTGCATCTCTTTCTCATTGCGGAGTACCTGACATCTATCCTCGGCCTCGTAATACTGGGAGAGAAGACAGAAACGCAATGATCAATGAAAACACTAGAAGTAAAACAGATACAGTTAGATTACACCATGGAAGATCAGCTGTAGACAATCACCATCAGTGGTCAAATCTCCGCAGCGGAGCAAGTAGGACAGCAGGCTTCTGGTCATCAAATGTGGTCTTACCTCCCTTCGCCAAATGTTTCGGCCTCTTTACCTAAAAAACACACTCAGGGGGCAGGCCCGCCTAGGTCATCACTCCCAGGCGTTTTTTTCCCGTTGTGCGTTCGCATATCCACCTTCGAAACATGTTGTATATCGCACACACCCAACTTGACACCGCTATGTGTGTCTGTCCAGAAACCTTCCCATCCTCTGGGAGGAGAACATTGTGCACCCGGAACATCTGCCAACATGATCACTGCGCCGCAACTGACCACGGGAAAGCCAGTTTCTTTCCCTGCCACTTGCCTCTGTCCTCACCGTCACCTCGGTGGCTAGCAGTAACCCAGTAAACACCTCACCGTCACCTCGGTGGCTAGCTGTAACCCAGTAAACATCTCATCGTTACCTTGGTGGCTAGCTGTAACCCAGTAAACACCTCACCGTCGCCTCAGTGGCTAGCGGTAACCCAGTAAACACCTCACCGTCGCCTCGGTGGCTAGCGGTAACCCAGTAAACACCTCACCGTCACCTCGGTGGCTAGCTGTAACCCAGTAAACATCTCATCGTTACCTTGGTGGCTAGCGGTAACCCAGTAAACACCTCACCGTCACCTCGGTGGCTAGCGGTAACCCAGTAAACACCTCACTGTCACCTCGGTGGCTAGCGGTAACCCAGTAAACACCTCACCGTCACCTCGGTGGCTAGCGGTAACCCAGTAAACACCTCACCGTCACCTCGGTGGCTAGCGGTAACCGAGTAAACACCTCACCGTCACCTCAGTGGCTAGCTGTAACCCAGTAAACACCTCACCGTCACCTCGGTGGCTAGCGGTAACCCAGTAAACACCTCACCGTCACCTCGGTGGCTAGCGGTAACCCAGTAAACACCTCACCGTCACCTCGATGGCTAGCTGTAACCCAGTAAACACCTCACCGTCACCTCGGTGGCTAGCGGTAACCCAGTAAACACCTCACCATCACCATCGTTGCAGCCATGTTGACTTCTTCATACCCTATTCACAGATTAATGACACACTTTTATATTCTGCCGGCTGTAGAAGATCATCATTTTCTTATATCAACAATAAAAGATTATTCAATCAATCATGTGCCATGCCGGAAAGCGTGGGCGGTCATGACTTACCATTTCACTCGATCACCACAGTCGTGGATCAGCTTAGTGTCCCTGTCTCGACCATGCCATGTAGCCAAGCCATCCGGGTATTTACTTCTCGGTCTTCCCCCTGGTCTGTTCCCTTCGATCTTGCCTGTTGTCACCAAGTTCTCCAATTTATTTCTTTTCATAACATGTCCAAAAATCTTTGACTGTCTACGTCTAATTTCTCTAATCAATTTACGATTTTCATTTGTCTCCTTAGTACTTGGTCATTGGTTTTTCTGTCTGTCCATGATATTCTTTGCATTCTCCTCAGAAACCACATTTATGCAGAGATTAAATGTTTTTCAGCTTGACTGCTCATTGTCCAAGTTTCACATCCATACAAAAGAACAGGCTCTATGTAGCACTCAACACTCTTTTTCTCGTTTCAGTTGACATCGTTTTATTGGTCATTATGTTTTTCATCTTGCTAAAGGCTACTTTCGCCATGGCGATTCTTGTTCTAATCTCTTCAAGGCATCTCCCATCAAATGTTATGACTATTCCGAGATAACTGTGCCGATTCACTTGTTGAAGAATATTCCCATTTACTTGTATATTACATTGTGGTATCTCGTTCTTTCTAGTGACGACCATAATCTGTGTCTTTTTACAATTTAATTCTAACCCCAGTTGTTCACTGTGTGCAACAACTGCATCTACTAATTGTTCAGATCCTGCTCATTGTCTGCAATCAATGCTGTATCATCTGCATATCTAATGTTATTGATGTTTTGTCCTCCAATGCAGATTCCATTTATATCTTCTACATTTCTGAAAATATTTTCACTGTATAGGGAAAACAAATCTGGAGACATTACACATCCCTGCCTCACACCTCTCTTAATAGGCAGATATTGTACCACTTCATTATCAATCCTTATGGCAGCTTGTTGTTTCCAATATATGTTTTTTTTATGTCTAATGTCTTTCCCATCAATTTGCAGATTTGCAAGCATATCTACCATGATGACATGTCTTACTCTATTCAAAGCCTTTATGTAGTAATAAAGCAAAGATGTATATCTTTGTTTACTTCTTTAGAACGTTCAATAACTGATCGCAGCATATACACAGCATTTACTGTACCCTTTTCTTCTACAAACCCACATTGTTCTTCCCCTATTTCAGGTTGTATCTTCTTCCTCACTCTTTGCATGATAATTCTTAGCAAAATCTTTGTGATGTGACTCATTATACTAATTGTTCTATGTTTATCATATTCCAAGGCTCCTGATTTCTTTGGGATTGCAATAAATACAGAATTACATAATTCAGAAGGTATATCTCCGGTATCATATGTGTTCAGCAGTCTGGTGACTTGATCTATTCCATATTCTTCTAAAGCTTTAATCATTTCTGTTGTGATGTTTTTGTGATGTCTGAATCAGGAGCCTTGCCGGCTTTCATGTGTTTAAGAACATTTCGAACCTCCATCTTCAAAATTGGCGGTCCTTCCTTATTATATCGAATACCACAACTTTATCACCATAAAGGCCTTTCACATAACCTGACCAGACCTGTAGAATCTTATCTTTTTCTATTATGATTTTGCCATCTTTAGTTTTTAAACAGCCTGCTGATGTACTTGTTCTTTTATTAGTAAGTTCCTGAATTCTTTTGTGCACTAATTTGGTATTTTGACTGTTGTGTTGTTTTTCAATTTCTAAGCAATTTTTCTCAAGCCATGCTTCTTTTGCCTCCTTACATAATATTCTGACTTTTCTGTGAATTTCTTCATATTTGGCAGGATTATTTTTGTTGAGTCTTCTTGTTTCCATTAGTTGTAAGATTTCTTCTGTCATCCACTTCTTACGA
Source organism: Cepaea hortensis (assembly GCA_963921405.1). NCBI lineage: Eukaryota > Metazoa > Mollusca > Gastropoda > Stylommatophora > Helicidae > Cepaea > Cepaea hortensis. The sequence goes on from OY992877.1 coordinate 200,491,676, forward strand.
CCCACCTTCTTTAATTTTGAAATAGTTGTTTCTGCAGCCAAACTAATTGAATTCTTCAACATTTCCCATTGATCATCCATATCTTGGAATAGGATCTCTAGATCAGACAATATATCAAATCTGTTCTGTACTTCTATGTTGAATTTTTTTGGTATTTCCTTGTCATTAATCAATGTACACAAATCGTATTTAGTGTTTCCTGTTATATACTTGACTTTCTTTAACTTTACCCTCAATGTACCTGTAAGTAATCTGTGGTCACTATAACAATCAGCACTGGGAACTGTTTTTGCTATTGCTAATGCATTTCGAAATCTTCTAATCAGAATGTAATCAATCTGGTTTCTAATACTGCTATCAGGACTCCTCCATGTCCATAATCTTCTAGGGTGCATTTGTGCCAGCTATACAGAAATTAGCTTCGGAAGAGCAGAAAGCAAAATGGCTTCCCTTGATAGAAAAGTTTCAGATGATTGGCACTTATGCTCAGACTGAACTAGGTCATGGTACTTTTGTACGAGGTCTGGAAACAACAGCCACATATGACCTCAGAACAAGAGAGTTTGTCATCAACTCTCCCACTACGTCATCAGCATGTAGGTGTTTCCTACAATCATTTCCTGCTCCCACTCTGCAAGTCTGTATTCTCTTTCATTTCTCTCTCCTAAACCATAGTTTCCTACCGTGTATCTGTCACCTTGATTTCCTACTTTTGCATTGAAATCTCCTATTATGATGTTTATTTCTGATTTTACATAAAGATTATTATAATAATTTATTTGCTATGGAATATCATCGATATATATATATATATATATATATATATATATATATATATATATATATATATATATATATATATATATATATATATATATATATATATATATATATATATATAACACAATGTATGTATGTGTGTGGGTAGGGATGTATTTATTGCATTCGATATCGGTCCATCCGATTGAGATGAAATTTTCTACATGTCTTCTTTTCATTCCCGTGCAACCAACTGTCATAGTCTTTCTATTGTAGAATCAGCTATTTACTTACTAAAATTTAATAATTAAATTACATGACTTAACATAAGAAATAATATATAAAGGGACATAACTTTTAGTAGCATTGCTATATCTTAGGTTAAGTCCCCTGGCTATTGATAGATAGATAGATAGATAGATAGAGAGGGTGGGATAGACGGAGGGAGAGATGGACGGGCGGGCAGGCAGACAGACAGACAAACAGACAGCCGGGCCGTCAGACAGACAAACAGACAGACAGTCGAGAACGGGAACTTATATGACTACTTATATGAATTAAATGAGATGCTACCTATCAGGGGCTGGGCGAAGCCGGGCCAGGTCAGACAGACAGATAGATAGTCGGGAACGGGAACGGGAGCTTATATGACTACTTATATGAATTAAATGAGATGCTCCCCACCAGGAGCTGAGTGAAGCCGGGCTGGGTCAGACAGACAGACAGACAAACAAGCAGACAGACAGACAGACAGATAGATAGATAGATAGATAGATAGATAGATCCCCGCAAGGGCCTGGGCGAAGCCGGGCCGGGTCAGCTAGTATATATATATATATATATATATATATATATATATATATATATATAATACACGGTGTGTGTGTATGTGTGTGTGTGTGTGTATGTGTGTGTATGTATGTATGTATGTAGGTAGGTAGGTAGGGATGTATTTGATGCGTTCGATAACGGTCCATCCGATTGAGATGAAATTTTCTACATGTATTCTTTTCTTTCCCGTGCAGCCAACTGTCATAGTTTGTTAGTGTACAATCAGTTACTTACTAAAATTTAATATTTAAATTTACATTATCATTTATATATACCTAGGGGACTTAACTTAAGAAAAGTTATTTCAAGGGGCATAACTTTTAATAGCATGGCTATATATTTTATATATAGATTGTTGCATTGTTTTCAAAGATTTATAAACTCTTTGTCTACAGTTATTAAGAGGCATATGAGTTATAATAAATAATGATATAATCTTTAAGGCATTTTCAAAGTTTTCATAAAAATAATGCATCTATTTAAATAGTGAAAATTTTCTAACTCATCTTTTTATGTTTAAAGAAGTTATCTACAGTCGTGTAGGTGATTAAAAGCAGTTCTCATTAAAAATAATTGATGGTGTGTGGAAGGACATTCTTAAGTTAATTTTTTTTGTTATATGAATTTAATGAGACGCTTCCTGCCAGGAGCTGGGCAATGCCGCGCCGGGTCAGATAGATAGACAGACAGACAGACAGATAGTCGAGAACGGGAGCTTATATGACTACTTATATGAATTAAATGAGATGCTCCCCACCAGAGTCTGGGCGAAGCCGGGTCAGACAGACAAGACAGTCGGGAACGGGAGCTTATATGACTACTTATATGAATTAAATTAGATGCTCCCCACCAGGGACTGGGTATAATACTGATATATAATATCTTGGATTAAAGTAAATTAAAGTAAAGTAAATAAAAGTAAAATAAAGTAAAGTAAAGAACTATTTTTCATGTCTTTAGGCACATTGGACATATGGTGCTAGACATATTTTTATGTCACATCTGAAAGATCAGTATTATATTCTTACAACTTCGGAAGATAATTATGTGCTATGAGTTATGTAAAACCAGTATTATGTATCGCCTATGGTACAGCACCAATATATTCCTTCAGTTATAGAAAATCACACTTTCATTCTGTTAGCTATGAAGATTACCATTATATCCTACTAGCCCTATTCTTATTCAGCTGTCTTTTATCCCCCGAGTGGAGCAATCGCTCTCTTCCAACCCACGCCAGCCCTCCCACCCTGTGTTATCTCCTGTGTTTCCTCTTAGATCGTCAAAAATATTATCCATCTGTCTCTAACTCTCTATTGCGTGTGCTATTAGATCCCCTTTATTTCTTTTACCCTACGCCTAGTTTTTGTGTTGATATGAATACTTCTCGATTGCTGATATAAGTGTTCTTTTATTTTATGTGTTTGATTGTCTTCCCTCTCTCTTGTTTGTTGATACAGACTTTGGTCGAAACATTTGTCCAAAAATGAGCAACGTCCAAAATGAGCAATCTGGACGTTTTAAGGGAATTGATTTATTTGGTTGTTTCGGGATTTGAGATTTAAATATTGAGCACAACCCACTACTGGCAATGCTGATCGTATTCTGGTATGAGCCTAAGGCCTATCCACGTCAATGTGGAAGCACTAGACTCGAGTTTCGCTCTCGTTTGAGCTCATCAGTAGTGCATATCCTTGACCAGACCCGGAAACAAAACCCAGATCACTGGCGTGTGAAACGGGTGTGTAAATACTAGACCACGCTGCACACGGCCAAATTATTACAACAGAATATTACAACGCAACCCATCGTAGGCTGTAGCTCAAGATTTGCCCGATCGCTGCGACTGACGTCCGTCAATCGATGTGGACCCGAACGATCAGGTCTTCTCACTGGCGAGGCACATCAGGCCGCCTAAAGTCCAGCGAGCAATAATCAAATTGATTTATTTGGTTGTTTCGGGATTTGAGATTTAAATATTGAGCACAACCCACTACTGGCAATGCTGATCGTACTCTGGCATGAGCCTAAGGCCTATCCACGTCAATGTGGAAGCACTAGACTCGAGTTTCGCTCTCGTTTGAGCTAATCAGTAGTGCATATCCTTGACCGGACCCGGAAACAAAACCCGGATCACTGGCGTGTGAGACCGTATTAAGGGAAGCTAAATCGCAAAGACAACTAACCACAAACATCAGAAAGAGGCAGTCATCGTTTTTTGGCCACATTATGAGAAACAAAAACTGGAACATGTTGTGACAACTGGAAAGATTTGTTTAAAGATAGATAGAGGAAGACAGCATGAGAAGATTCTTGGCAGTCTTGTGTCATGTCACGGAAGGGAGTCAACACACGAATTTATCCATGACGTCAGAGATCGTAATTTGTGGAGAGACATGATCGCCCACGCCAGCCGACAAGGCACTGGATGATGATCAGCTAACCCCTTTTTTTCAATACCATTTTGAATTCTTGTACACTGTGTTCCAGAGAAAGACAATTCTAGTTATACTACTAACAGATGTTCTCAAGGTGTGTCCACTCCGACGCCAGCATCTTTGCCTCACCTGTTGATTCACGCAGTTGCCCTCTCTGATCTCACGAGCTAGAGATGGACGCCATAAATAACACTGGGCCGCCCAGACACCTGGCACAAACATCACAACTCTTTAAGGAAATCTTATGTACAAATGCAACTATTTTGCATTTTTAGAAGATGCTAGGAATTGAATTGGTTAAGAAGTAAAGATAAATCAACCACGGAATCTTTGTAAGAAAAGTATACAACACAACTTACATGACTCTTGACCAAAAACAGATTGGCTCGTAAGCGCGCTCTATCTGCCAGGAGGTCCTGGTAACTCTTGAATTGTTTCACATTCTCTTGTCTCAGCCCCGCCACGTCCTTGGCCAGGACCATCGCATGCCCTTGGGACATTCTCAGTAGTTCCATCTGCTCCAGTTTTTGTTGTTGCATCAAATTGCATTTCTACAGATGGACAAGAACAAGAGTGATGCATAATATAACATTTATAAGCATCAATGAAAGGTACAGAAATAGGCATCACATTGTATTTCTACAGATGGACAAGAACAAGAACGATACCATAAAATAACATTTAAAAGCATCAATATCAGGTACAGAGATGAACATCAAATTGCATTTCTACATATGGAAAAGAACAAGAATGATACCATAATATAACATTTATAAACATCAATAACAGGTACAGAGATGAGCATCAAATTGCATTTCTACATATGGAAAAGAACAAGAACGATACCATAAAATAACATTTATAAATATCAATAACAGGTACAGAGATGAGCATCAAATTGCATTTCTACATATGGAAAAGAACAAGAACAAGAACGATACCATAATATAACATTTATAAATATCAATAACAGGTACAGAGATGAGCATCAAATTGCATTTCTAAATATGGAAAAGAACAAGAACGATACCATAAAATAACATTTATAAGCGTCAATAACAGATACAGAGATGAGCATCAAATTCACCATCATGTGCCATGGCGATAGGCGTGGGCGATCACGGTGCGCCATCTGATACAATCACCAGTCTTCAATTTCTCTTAGGATTATGCCATGTAGCCAAACCATCTCGGTGTGTATCTCTCTGCCTTCTCCCTGCTCTTATGCCATCCCACCAATGTTGGCGGCAGTTGTCGCTGAGTTCTCTAATATATTTCTCCGCAGAACGCACCCAAAACAATCTCCTCTGCCTGGATCTCATTTCTCTAATCATCAGTTAAGTGTCAGCTGGACTTAAATGTTGATATCTCATCTTGGACATAAATTACAAGTGCGTCAGACGTCAGAGATGATTTGCCTGACAGCGAAGAACACTGAACATAGGGAAAGCTATCCCTCATGCAAAATCAGTCCATGCACTCCCTAGTAGTAGCAACCATCAGCAGCAGTAGCCCGTGAGTGGGCTACACTACACTCTGGTTCAAACACAGCGAACTCAAACTTCACACACACATTTATTACTTGTAGAACAATCTTATTCATTGTTGTTCCATGGTGTTCGTTGCATTTCCCTAAAAAAAAAAAAATTTTTTTAATAAAACAAAGTCCCACAGCCGTTACATGTTTCTCAGATTGTCTGCTTATTGACCATGATTCATATGCTAATAACAGTATAGGTTCTATATGGGGGGTCTGGGGTGTCAGGCATTGGTAGTACCTTTGGTAAAGATGACTGATGCCCTTTTCAAGGCCTATCCCCCATTAGTCCAAGCCTGACATCCAGCTCACGCCTGCGGCTCCTAGTAGCTGTCAGCATGCGACAGCGGCCACCTTCTGGACAACAGCTGTGACAGGCTAACTAAACCAGGCATGGGTAGCCGATTCTGTGTAAAACCAATGGGTGCATTAGGGTATGCCTACCCAGCATGTGAAGACAGGATTGCGCGAAAGGAAATAATTGATGATTCAACGGGCAAGACAGCGTTTACCTGCAAAGCGTTGTAGAATGTAATGAGCATGGCAAGGCACGTAGAGCGCCCTGGTTATCCACTGCACCTGTATTCGTCTCCAATCTGGACTTGTCTTGCCACTGGACTCAGATGGACTCAGGCGAGAGAGTGAGATTGACGAATTGCGCAACTCTTCCTCACTTTAATCCAATTTCATCGAGCAAGTCATTCTTCATCCAACGTCACATATCACCTTCAAGCCCTGTGGAGATGGGCGAGCGGCAAAGCGGCAGGCGTGGGTACGCTGGCAGCCGTAGTCGCAGACCTGCACACAGGCAGCTCAGGCCATATGGTCGTCTTCTACTGACCGGAGCAGCAGTGGGATTCGGCAGCCCCCCCCCCTCCCCCGAGTGACTGAGCAGCCCTCTGTAGGAAAGCACTGCTCACATCCATAGCATGAAGATGGGGTTAGTAAAGGTGTCCTAAACATTGTCTGCTCCATCATTACCTAACTAGCTAGCTGCGGTGGGTGGGTACTCTATACAGTACTGCGGTTGACATACAAAGTAAAAACAGGTAAAGCTGAAAAAGCAAACCATATTCCCTTGACAATCGGAACTTGGAATGTACGCACCCTACGTGATAGAGACGGCGCGTCCGGCCCAGAGAGACGAACACCACTGATTGGGAGAGAGCTGGGCAGATACGACATCGACATTGCAGCCTTGAGCAAGAGACGACTTGCAGAAGTTTAGTTTAGTTTAGTCGATGGATCAACATCACGGCACACGGGTGTAACCCATAAGTGCTCCGTTCTCCTCGTAACTCAAACCTGAGTCTGGAGAAACTCAGCTCAGTGCATGAATTCCGTAGCACAGGCGAGGATCCTGAAAATACTTTGGGTAGATTTTTAACTCAAAATTTTTCCTGGGCAGCGCCGTTAGGCTACTCTTTTTCGATTTCCAATTGCCAAGGGATTTTTTACCTGCGCAAGAATACATACGGGCGTCCGATCTCACTACCCAGAGACAAGGGGAGATTTTATTACTAGAAGTCCACGTGAAATAAATCCCGGTCATCACCGGGGCTTGAACCCGGGACCTCCAGCACTCAAGGCGGACACCATACCTCGTGACCACGCAGCCCCCCACTTGCAGAAGAAAGTCAAATCTGTGAAGAGGTGCCGGCTACACATTCTTCTGGAGTGGAAGAAAAAGCGAGGAAAGACGCCAGTCCGGTGTGGGATTTGCCATTTAGTCGACACTTGTTGGCCAACTAGCTGAATTCCCGACGGCTATAAACGACAGGCTTATGACCATTAAGTTAGCCTTGCTGAATGGAAGGAAGCATGCAACCATTGTGAGTGTCTACACACAAACCATGACCAATGAAGATGACGCCAAGAACAAGTTCTACGAGGAAATGCACAATGTGTTAACATGTCTTCCCAAAGGAGACAAACTTATAACTCCTTGGGTACTTCAATGCCAGAGTAGGCCACGGGCACCACCTCTTGGAGTGGCATTATTGGAAAGCATGGTGTCGGAAATTGTAACAGCAATTGGCTCCCCCTCCTTCAGACATGTTCTGAACACGATCTCCTGATTACCAACACAATTCTCCGTCTTCCGATGAGAAATAGGACATCGTAGACGCACCCTCGCTCGAAACACTGGCACCTCATTGACTATGTCATAGTCAGGAGGAACGATAGACAAGGCGTTCGGGTGACAAAATCCATGTGTGGTGCCAAATGTTGGACAGACCATCGTCTCATTGTGTCAAAAATAAACATACACATCAAACCACCACGGCGTCCTCAAGGGGTAAAAGTGCAAAACAAAAAACTAAATGTTGCTCGTCTAAACAGCAAAAAAGTGCAACTGTCGTTTGAAAATATGCTGGAAGACCGCCTCAAGTCCAATGCTGCAGGTAACAGGATACAGAAACAGAGTGGAGAGCCCTAAAGGACATAATTTACAACACTGCTATGGAAATCCTGGGTCCAACCCCTCGAAAGCATAAAGACTGGTTTGATGAAAATTCTGAAGACATCAACCAATTGCTGACCTAGAAACATCTTCTCCACAAGGCATTTTTGAATGACCCGAAGTCAACATAAAAAAAGATGCCTTCAATAACATCCGCAGAGTAGTGCAGCAGAAACTTCGGCACATGCGGGACTCCTGGCTGAGCAACAAAGCTGATGAAATTCAGGGCTTTGCTGACAGACATGATATGAAAAACTTCTATGACTCACTGAAAGCGGTCTATGGTCCTTCATCACCAAGCATAGTTCCCCTCCTCAGTCCAGATGGGGAATATTGGTCACCGATAAGAAAGAAAGCCTTAAACGCTGGGCAGAGCATTTCAGCAACATCTTAAATGCAGCCTCCTCCTTCGACGATGAAACCATCAACTGCCTTCCTCAAGTCCCCACTAATGATACTCTTGATGACCTGCCAACCATAGTGGAAGTAAACAAAGCCATCCAGCAACTCTCCAGCGGCAAGGCACCTGGTCCTGACTCCATCCCAGCAGAGATATACAAGGCAGGTGGGCCAGTCCTAACAGAGCAGCTTCACCAAGTCTTAACAAACATATGGGTGAATGAGACCATGCCACAAGATATCAAGGACGCGTCAATAGTTCACCTTTACAAACGTAAAGGAAACCGCCAATCCTGTGACAACCACCGAGGCATCTTCTTGCTCTCAATTGCAGGGAAGATACTTGCCAGAATTCTTCTCATTCGCCTCATAGCCCATCTCAATCTAGGTCTTCTTCCTGAGAGTCAATGTGGCTTTAGAAAAGAACGAGGAACTGTTGATATGATTTTCGCTGCAAGACAGCTCCAAGAGAAATGTCAGGAACAGAACTCCGAAATGTTCTTAACTTTCATTGATCTTACCAAGGCTTTTGATACAGTTAGCAGAGAAGGACTGTGGAAGATTATGGCGAAATATGGCTGTCCACAAAAGCTTGTCCAAATAGTGCGACTATTTCATGATGGTATGCAGGCAAGAGCTCAGAAAAATTGTGTGCTGTCTGAGCCCTTTCCTGTCACCAATGGAGTGAAGCAAGGCTGTGTCCTGGCACCTACACTTTTCAGCCTCATGTTTTCAGCTATGCTGACGAATGCCTTCGAGAACAACGACATTGGATACCAACTACCGCATGGATGGAAAGTTGTTCAATCTCAGAAGGCTGAAAGCTAAAACCAAAATTAACAGCGACACCGTCAGAGAGCTCCTGTTTGCTGATCATTGCGCTCTAGTTGCCAACTTAGAGGCGGACATGCAACATAATGTTTCAGCTTTCTCACATGCCTGTGCCAACTTTGGGCTCAATATCAATTTGGAGAAGACTGTAGTTATGTACCAGCCAGCTCCAGGGAATAATCACACTGTGCCGAATATCAAAGTGAATAGTCATAGACTAAGTGTTGTGGATAAATTCACCTATCTTGGCAGCACTGTATCACAAGCTGCCGCAATTGATGACGAAGTGAGTGCAAGAATCTCTTAGGCCAGCGCGGTCTTTTCAGAATGTACAAGAATGTGTGGGACAGAAGTGGAATAAGCCTGCAAACAAAGCTAAAAGTCTACAAAGCAGTCGTATTATACACACTGCTATAAGCTTGTGAAACCTGGAATGTTTATCAGCGACGCTAAACCACTTCCACACAGTCTGCCTTAAGAAGCTATTGAAGATTAAATGGCAAGACAAGAACCCAGACACTGAAGTCCTAGAAAGAGTGTCCATGCCCAGTATCCACACTCTACTAGTGAAGAATCAGATTCGCTGGGCTGGTCACTTTACTCGCATGCCAGATTACAGGCTCCCTAAATGAAGTTTTTACGGCAAGCTGCATTGTGGTAGATGCTCTTAAGGCGACAAGAGGAAACGCTTTAAAGACACTGAAGATCTCACTAAAAGATTTTGGAATTCACAATGACACTTGGGAGACTGCTGCCAAAGACCGAAATTCGTGGCGTACATCATTACGCAAGGGTGGGGTCACTTGTGAAGCAACGAGGACTGCAAGAGCTGTGAAGAAAAGGCTGGACAGAAAAACCACGTCAAGCATTCTTTGCCCACATTGTCAAAGAACATTTCGAGCCAAAATAGGCCTTATCAGCCATCTTAGAACTCATGGCTCCATACTTTCAACCCCACTGGATTAAATGAATGGTCATCATCATTCTTGATGGACAAATAACAAGTTCTATATAGCACATCAACACCCTTTTTCACGCAGCAGTTTATATAATTTTTAATTGGTCTGCATTAAATTACATTTCTAAATACAGCGCAGACCAATTAATGCGATCTTGGATGTGGCAAATTTCTGTTGTGAAAAACAATTTGTTTATCCTAGGAAATGTCTCCTTTTTTGACTTTGTAAAAAAAAATGCCCGGTTAAGCGGAGTCCGTTTATGACGAAGTTTCGGATATGCCGCACGATTAAGATTAAACGTGCATCGACTATATAATTTGATCTGCTTTTTTCAAATACCGGAACATACATTCAACTTATCGGAAATTGTGCATTTCGTCAGTGTTAGAATTTAAGATATTCCCCCATTAAAATTTAATTTATCATTTCTTTGAATTTAAGGATGTCATGGAAAGATATGCGTATTAACTCAAGTACGAGTACTGAGATGCAGAAGAATATTACAGCTTTTTTATTTCACAGTGTAAAAAAGTGCAGTTATTCTGTAGATATTTGTGTCAATTTTGTACATTAACACTTTTGGTGATTTACATATTTTTTGTGCCATACATCTGTCGTATTCAATGCTAATTCATTATTGTATTGTACGTTGTAACTGCATTACCATAAGCTTGAAATATGATATATATCTGGATAAGAGGAGTGACCATGATAACGGCTGGTATGCATGGCTGTACATTACCTTTGATAAATTATCATGAGCCATTGTTTTTTCTTGTAAATTATGAATTGTTTTGCCTAAATCACTGTCTTTGACTTTTAGGTCTGAAAGAAAACATATAACAAATAAATGAACCATCTTCTTAATAACAGCCAAAACAGATTACATCATTACAGAACATACAATTTCTCTTCTTTTGCTTTAGGATCGGCCTGACTTGAGATTATACGTCTGCCTCTAGTTCCCGCAGATCTGGTTCAATTTACATGCTTGGTTCCATTCACAGGCCTGGTTCCATTCACAGGTCTGGTTCCATTCACAGGTCTGGTTCCATTCACAGGCCTGGTTCCATTCACAGGCCTGGTTCCATTAATATGCCTGGTGTGGTTCATGGTCTGAACTGCATTTTTATAAAACAAGAAAAGTATTATAGACTCCCTCCCTAGATCTGGAATAGAGGATCGAACACCTGCCCTTCTCCGATCAGGGTGAAAGACTTGGAGGTAACATGTGTGCACTTCGCACATTAAAAACACTACGCCGCCCAAACTTTCAAACTTAGGAGACCTAACCACAAACAGATTATGTATAGTTATCTATGATTCCCGTGTGGCTGTGGAGGACATGGGGAAATCGCCACACTATCTTTCTAAGAGATTTTAAAAGATTATAAAGATTGTACTTGCAATTAACACTATTGTATTTAAGCTGCCTCTGTAAATCCCAAAAACCTCTGGTTACGTGCAGTGAACATCACATTGAAGGCCTATTTTGTCTGTCACGTGCCTCATGTTTTAATAGATGGTGTGCTAAGGAATATTTTGGTAGCTTTCCGATTGGTTGATTTAGTCATGTTCTTAGAATGTGTAATGTCTGTATGGATATAGGTAATACCAACAATAAATATAAGTGAGTGTTTTGTGTCTTTCAGCTCAAAGGATTCATTACATTTCTTTAATACGAGGAAGCTTCAAATGAAAACCAAATTTGTGTGTGTGTGTGTGTGTGTGCGTACGTGTGTGTGTGTGTGTGTGTGTGAATATATTCTGAAAAGGTAAAGAACAAATGTATCATTTTTCTATGTGATCACCAGAGCGTTCAAAACAAGTCCTCAACGCCGATAAAGTGCTGGGATTCCTGTATAAAAGAATTCTCTACGTCGCTTGTGTAACCACTCATGCACCACCTGCTGTACTTCTTCACAGAAGTCACGCCATTTTAAAAATTCCTACTCCACTCATATACTTGCTGGATTGACAGGTATGCATCACCATACTGGACCTTCATTCACCGATGAATTTCTATAGGTTTCACTCTTCACTGATTAAAAATAAAACGTATAACAGAACACTGCTCCTCTGTGGTGCTTGCCAAAAGCGGGGTGGCCATCTTTAAACTGTCCTTATGACGTCATCGTGTTCATCTGCACATTTATGTCACGTGCTTAACACTCTTGACATCCTTAACAACAATATTGACAGGTTACAAGATAATGGCATGATTATTATAATGTCTATCACACTTTTAAGGTTTTCATTGGAATCCCGTTCGTATATCTACAATTATTTCTGTAGAACGCACCTGACGAGATAAGAGAAATAAGCCAATCAATAAATTTAGCAATATACTGTCCGTGTCTTCAATATTCAAATTCACAACGGGAAAACTTTTTGAATCCCAGAAAATTTGTTAAATCTGATCCACAGTATTCTGGGGCATTAATAGACACCGGAGTCGCACTGGTTAACTGTTAACTAGGGCACCGGGGCCTTGGTAGCCTAGTAGCTAGATGCTCGCCTCTGGTTTTGGGATTGATCCGCATTCAATATTTTTACAAACTGACCTGGGGTTCCAGGTGGACCCAGCCTAACATGGATACATATCACTCGCCGAGTGGTGAATGGTATATACAAATGTGGGATTTGCGACCGTATGCTCAATGCATCTTAAGGCTGTAAAGCGGTTCTTTACTGTACTTATTAGCTAGGACACAGCAAGCTCTTCATCAACACTGACAGCGATAAAATGGACAGACAGATCTAGACAATAAACAGCTGATAGATGAGAATGCTCTACGATATGTAATCAGGGCGCGAAAAGTGGTCAAATTATAGTAATAGCACTATAAAGTGCCAAATGTGACCCTAGAGGCGATTAAGAAGGGTTAGTGTGAGGCAAATACTGCATCATGGTAGAAGCTTTTAACTGTAATATTCCACCAACTGTGAATAAGGTTTCAGAAAAGAAAACCAAAATGTGATACAAGATGCTAATTGTAAGGAAATAGATTTATACAGGAACGACGGCATACAAAATATCAAGGCATAAGATGGCGGGGGTTGATGTGTGAGGTACAAGATCAGTGATGTATTGTCAGAAAAGGATAGAGGGGGAGTAGAAGGAGGAGGAGGAGGAGGAGATAGAGTAAGGAGGAGGAGAAGCAGAAGGAGGTGGAGGGAGCAAAAGGAGAAGAAGAAGATGATGAAGAGTAGGAAGTGGAGAAGGAGAAAGAGGAGAAGAGGAAGTAGAAGAAACACCAGCAGCAGATGGAGGAGGAGATTCAAGCTAAAACACATGTACATACCTTTCTGCAGTATTGATGATATATGGTGGCAGGCACCCAGACTTTGACTTGTGTTGGTCAACTTCTTCTGTGTATCCCGCAAAGAGAAACCTAGTTTCCTGCCAGAAATAGATACCTTTTACCACATTACATGTGCGCAGACACCCAGCCTGAACTCACACTCATAGTTTACTTTACAACATAAGCTTTGTTGTATTCTGGCACGGGTAAGCTTATCGGCAAAATCTCACCACTTAAATGGGATATAAAATTATTTATCAGATTTTAAAGTGACATACTCTATAGTATTTATTATTTATCAGATTTTAAAGTGAAAGAATCTATGGAATTTATTATTTATCAGATTGTAAAATGACAGAATCTATTGTATCTATTATTTATCAGAGTTTAAAGCAACAGAATCTATGGCATTTATTATTTATCAGATTTTAAAGTGATGGAACCTATGATATTTATTATTTATATTTTAAAGTGACATAATCTATGGTCTCTGGTCGCCGTGGCAATGGCTCTGCTGACGCGATTCGTCATGCTGCTTACCCGCGTTCGAAACACAGCAGTGACCGATTTGGCAGCAGATCGTCTGGCTGATTTTACACGTATTGGTATGGGAGCCGGTCGTTCAGAAAGCAATAGCAAACTTAATTAATATTTTGCATATCCTTTACAGGACATCACTGTCAACATCAGCATCTTTCTTTTTTTGTTGATTTCTTGGCAAGATTACGATCAGTAGTTTGCCATTGCTTTCTGAGCGACCGGCTCCATACTCTCATAAGTCACTGGCGCGACTCGAACCGCTTCCAATTCTCGTGCGCTCACGTCAACCACGAGAGTATTCGGGGTTACGGAGAAAGCTGCTAACCCCTCTGCCAGGGAGCGCGACAATAGCAAACTACTGAACATAAAACTTGCCAAGACATCAACAATGGCAGTAAAATCCTGCTGTTGACTGCAAAGAATATGCAACTTTAAAAAAAAAAAAATCTATGGTACAGATTAAAGATTTAATAATAATAATAATCTATGGCATTTGCTGGTCAAAGATTCAAATCCGCACAGAGGCAGATTGTTATAAATGATGGGCTCGCAGTTTCGATACTGACCAGGTGCTTACTAATAAAATTTATAAAGTCATTCATCATAAACGTCAAGTAAAGGTGTCATTCTTCAACACGAAAACGCGAGACCCCCATACAGCCGTCAAAACTATAGCAATTATTGACCAGTTGCATTAGGAGTACTATTACACCTCCTTACAGTCCTGACTTGCTCAGACTGATTTTTACCCGTTTGGCCCTCTGAAACAGCATCTCTGAGGACACAAGTTTGACAATAATGACGAAGTGCATCAGGTAGTTCTCCAATGGCTCAAGGACCAGCCAAAAGAATGTTATGCTGCTGGAATGCAGAAGCTCATAGCCCGATGAGGAAATGTTTTACGGTGGCAGGTGTCCGCGTCGAAAATAGCTCACGTAATTTAAATTCATCTCTCATACTTCATCCAGAAATTTACGTCAGTCCGGACACTTACTGGGCGACCCTTGTGAGTCACATAAAATATTCTTCATCTTCTGAAATGCTGTCTTTGCCTGGGCTATTCTACATTTAATTTCCTTAATGCATCTTCCATCTGCTGTTATTAAAGTACCCAAAATACCCAGGAACCAATTTTCATAATCAAACTGACTAAATACTAATAAACAGACAATTTCAAAACAGCTTACTGTCCATAGAAACAAAAGCAAAAGCATATTGCAAAAGTGACCATGCAATAGTAATGGGAAAACAAACACTACAACTTTAGAAATTAAAGAATGCTTCAAGAAGTATTAGCTTGATTTGAAACAGGATATACGTGATAAATATGCCATTACTGTACAGAATAAGTACATTGGAACAGAAAAAACATAAGCAGTATAGATGAACAATGGCAAATGCTTACAGATTCAATACAATAGGCATGAAAAGAAATCACACCAAAAATAAAGAAGACTGCAAAAAATAAATGGATGACATAAAATAAATGGATGACAGAGGAAATTCTAGTTCATGGAAGAAAAAGTAAGCAAAATAAAAATCAGTATAAGAGAACATATACAGCTGGAAGATAAATAACAGTAATTAATGTATATCTGCATTTATAGAACTGTACAAGCCTTTTTCATAAATGTCATTGGCCTACTACTTACTTTTCCCTCCAGTATTTTGCCCACAGCTTACCGTGGCTCACTATTGTTAACTGTTTATATCAAACAACTGATACCTACTGATTCTCTTGTGTTTCCATCCTGGCCTGGGCTTTCAATGCTTTGTTGCCAGCTCGAAACTCCTGTAGAAATAGTTCCGTGTTAGAATCATCATAAACTTTTGGTAACATCGCCTACACAGAATTAAAACTGTGTTAGGAAACTTCTAGAGTATATTGTTTTTTTTTTTGAAATGTCTTTTAAAGGACGCTGTGAATAACCCCAGCCCTGAGTTAGTGAAAACGTAAAGATCGCTTTAAAGGAGCTTTGGGCATATGTTGTTAGGCATAGTCTTATAGACCAGTCGGATCTCGGTGAGTAATGTGGTCAGTAACTCACCAGAGGCCTTGACTTCCATATTTCCCGGTACTCATTTGAGCCTGGGTCGACATTTTAGAAAATTCAAATCAACCCAGAATGTTGATCAAACTCCTGACCCCCAGTATGGCCTGTGGGTGTCTAGCCACTACACCACCACGACTCCCCAGGTTGAGTTACTAGGTTCAGTAGTCTACCGGCGATGTGGCTTAGGGACAGTGAACACGTTTCAAATTGCCCGACAAAGCAAGTCCAGGGTGTGTAACCCGCTGCCAGCAGTTGGGTCTGTACCATTTGATCAGTACTGGCATATGGGTTAGAAACGTGAGCAAGACTTAAATAATTTCTGATAAGCTACAACTATTAAGACCATTTCGTATTGATTTCAATGATATGAGGCAAAGGTCATTGAGAAAGCAATGGCAAACTACTGAATGACAAAAAGTGTCTAGTAAATCACAAACAGCCAAAAATGCTGCAGTTGACTGCGATGTCCTGTAACTAACTAAGTGAATTCAACATTGACGTCCGGCCAACTGACCGGACTAGGTAATGGACCCATTACCCTGAAGAAGAAAAAAAGCCATACAGAATCACTACCATGGAAATTGTGAAGTGAACAAGACACAATACAGAGTCAAGTGGTAAGGAGAAGTCCCATTCGCTATTTGGAAGACAGTGAGAAAACTGGCATAGCACAAAAGTCCTTCCTCTGAAGACAAGGCAGATATTTTTTGTTTTTGTTTTACAGGACATAGCTGTCAACATCAGCATCTTTCAGCTGATTGTTGATTTCTTGGCAAGATTACGCTCAGTAGTTTGCCATTGCTTTCTGAGCGACCGGCTCACATACCCCGTAAGTTACCGACGCGGAGAGAACAGCTACCGATTCTCGCGCACGTCACGTTACTCACGAGAGTATACGGGATTACGGAGAAAGTCGCGTAACCAGGGAGACTGGCAAAGGAGATATAGGTAGAGACAAAACACGGCGGAAAGGATTAGAGACAGAGATGAGTGATATGGGATGGACAAGGAAGGCACTATATGAGATGGCTAAAATTACTAAAACAAATAAATGTTTGGAAGTCAAAAGAAATTAAATCTACTAGTAAACTTAGAAGTCGTGGTGGTGAAGTGGCTTGCTTGTCAAGACAGTGGTCAGGGTTCAATCCCTAGCAGAGGCAGGATTTCTGTTTCCGACCAGGGCTGCTCTGTGGTTGACCCAGCCTGATACAAATTGGTGGCAGGTAATTTTAATAAATGTCAAGAAATTGTCCGGAAAGGAAAGACAATGGGAAAGGCAAATAGCCACCCCACACCTTATATATGGTCTAGACTATGACATTATCTGCCAAGGAATCACGTTCACCTTTTACCAAACGTAGAATATTAACTATAACGTCAATCAGTACTGCTATATGGATTAGAAACATGAGAAAGACTAAAACAATTGCTGATAAGCTACTACATTCATTAACTTATGTCTGCGTAAAATATAAGAACTAAACTGATATAACAAAATCACGAATGCAGGTTTATGGGAACAACTATACAAATTCCAGTGAATCAAGGTGAGGCAAAAGCATTGGCACTGGATAGTCTGACTGAGAAAATATGTTAAGAATATAGTTAGAACGTCCACTCTCTGGCAAAAGAAACCGAGTGAGACCCACAACAAACACAAAGAAGTAATTAGAAACAGAGAAGAATGATACAGGCCAGGCACTGGGTTTGCAGGACATGGTAAAAGATAGAAGTGTTTGGCATGAATTGGCTGATGGTTGCAAAGACAACTTATCATAAATGTCAGAAAGAGGCGAAAGAGGCAGTCTTTATTTTTGGCCACTTTATAAGACAAAAGCTGGTAATGTTGTGACAACTGAAAAGATTTGTGGAAAAACAGATAGATGAAGACTGTGAGAGAATATTCATGACAGTATTGTGTCATGGCGCACAGGGAGTCGGTACACTGATTAATACATATTATTGGAAATCGCAAGATGTGGAGAAGCATGGTCGCCCACGCCAGTCGGCAAGGCACTTGATGATGATGATGATAATGATGATGATGATGATGATGATCAGCCCAGCGCCGTGACCAGGATCAGTCATGCGTGTGTCCTTTTGTTTCAACGTGAGATAACCTATTGACATTCTGTTAGAAAACTTGGCCGTGGTTGGATGAATGTCTGTTGGAAAACTTGGCCATGGTTGGACGAATATCAGTTGGAAAACTTGACCGTGGTTGGATGAATGTCTGTTGGAAAACTTGGCCTTGGTGGATGAATGTCTGTTGGAAAACTTGGCCTTGGTGGATGAATGTCTGTTAGAAAACTTGGCCGTGGTTAGATGAATGTCAGTTGGAAAACTTGACCGTGGTTGGATGAATGTCTGTTGGAAAACTTGGCCTTGGTGGATGAATGTCTGTTAGAAAACTTGGCCGTGGTTGGATGAATGTCAGTTGGAAAACTTGACCATGGTTGGATGAATGTCTGTTGGAAAACTTGGCCTTGGTGGATGAATGTCTGTTAGAAAACTTGACTGTGGTTGGATGAATGTCAGTTGGAAAACTTGACCGTGGTTGGATGAATGTCTGTTGGAAAACTTGGCCGTGGTTGGATGAATGTCTGTTGGAAAACTTGACCGTGGTTGGATGAATGTCAGTTGGAAAACTTGACCTTGGTGGATGAATGTCAGTTAGAAAACTTGACCGTGGTTGGATGAATGTCTGTTGGAAAACTTGGCCTTGGTGGATGAATGTCAGTTGGAAAACTTGACCGTGGTTGGATGAATGTCTGTTGGAAAACTTGGCCTTGGTGGATGAATGTCTGTTAGAAAACTTGACCGTGGTTGGATGAATGTCAGTTGGAAAACTTGACTGTGGTTGGATGAATGTCTGTTGGAAAACTTGGCCTTGGTGGATGAATGTCTGTTAGAAAACTTGACCGTGGTTGGATGAATGTCAGTTGGAAAACTTGACCTTGGTGGATGAATGTCAGTTAGAAAACTTGACCGTGGTTGGATGAATGTCAGTTAGAAAACTTGACCATGGTTGGATGAATGTCTGTTGGAAAACTTGACCGTGGTTGGATGAATGTCAGTTAGAAAACTTGACTGTGGTTGGATGAATGTCAGTTGGAAAACTTGACCTTGATGGATGAATGTCAGTTAGAAAACTTGACCGTGGTTGGATGAATGTCTGTTGGAAAACTTGGCCTTGGTGGATGAATGTCAGTTGGAAAACTTGACCATGGTTGGATGAATGTCTGTTGGAAAACTTGGCCTTGGTGGATGAATGTCTGTTAGAAAACTTGGCAGTGGTTGGATGAATGTCAGTTGGAAAACTTGACCGTGGTTGGATGAATGTCTGTTGGAAAACTTGGCCTTGATGGATGAATGTCTGTTGGAAAACTTGGCCGTGGTTGGATGAATGTCTGTTGGAAAACTTGACCGTAGTTGGACGAATGTCTGTTGAAAAACTTGACCGTGGTTGGATGAATGTCTGTTGGAAAACTTGGCCTTGGTGGATGAATGTCTGTTAGAAAAGTTGGCCGTGGTTGGATGAATGTCAGTTGTAAAACTTGACCGTGGTTGAATGAATGTCTGTTGGAAAACTTGGCCTTGGTGGATGAATGTCTGTTAGAAAACTTGGCCGTGGTTGGATGAATGTCTGTTAGAAAACTTGCCCGTGGTTGGATGAATGTCTGTTGGAAAACTTGGCCGTGGTTGGACGAATGTCTGTTGGAAAACTTGGCCGTGGTTGGATGAATGTCTGTTGGAAAACTTGGTCATGGTTGGATGAATGTCTGTTGGAAAACTTGGCCGTGGTTGGATGAATGTCTGTTGGAAAACTTGGCCGTGGTTGGACGAATGTCAGTTGTAAAACTTGACCGTGGTTGGATGAATGTCTGTTGGAAAACTTGGCCTTGGTGGATGAATGTCTGTTAGAAAACTTGGCCGTGGTTAGATGAATGTCTGTTGGAAAACTTGGCCGTGGTTGGACGAATGTCTGTTGGAAAACTTGGCCGTAGTTGAACGAATGTCTGTTGGAAAACTTGGCCGTGGTTGGATGAATGTCTGTTGGAAAACTTGGCCGTGGTTGGATGAATGTCTGTTGGAAAACTTGGCCGTGGTTGGATGAATGTCTGTTGGAAATCTTGGCCGTGGTTGGATGAATGTCTGATGGAAAACTTGGCCGTGGTTGGATGTCTGTCTGTTGGAAAACTTGGCCGTGGTTGGATGAATGTCTGTTGGAAAACTTGGCCGTGGTTGGATGAATGTCAGTTAGAAAACTTGGCCATGGTTGGATGAATGTCTGTTGGAAAACTTGGCCGTGGTTGGATGAATGTCCGTTAGAAAACTTGGCCGTGGTTGGATGAATGTCTGTTGGAAAACTTGGCCGTGGTTGGATGAATGTCCGTTAGAAAACTTGGCCGTGGTTGGATGAATGTCTGTTGGAAAACTTGGCCGTGGTTGGACGAATGTCTGTATGTGATGTTTCTGATGCTGTCCATGTTTATATATAACAGGATCAGCCGCTGTCATATCATGTCCTCGTTCTTTCATTCACAAGTAAACAATGAAAAAAAAACAACTGATACAACAAACATCCACTAATAATGATGAAAACATTGAGACAACAATAACACACTAGCAAGTCGTGTATACACTAAGACAGCATGGATTCACTAGCAGGTAATGGACTCAGTAAGACAACAAGCATAAAATATGCTATACAATTATAAGATAAATCTATACTTACCTTAAGCTGTTCTTCTGCTTTATCAAATTCACTTTTCAAAGTTTCATACATTATGTTCCATTTTATATTCTCATTCTCGGCTGACAGTTTTTCCTTGCGCAACTGGGCATTCTTTCTCATCATCAGGCGAATGGTGACCTGTAGAAATATGTGGTTCAGTCATCACATATACATCTAACATTCCATGCCCTTTACAATTTTATAAAATTTCTGAATAAATTAATTTATCTTTCTTCTTCTTCATCTTCTTCTTCTTGTGGACTGGTTAAGCCTTCCTAGGGAAGAAATTAATCTAACAACTCAAACTGAAAGTCAAAGATCATTAACACTATAACGTGATGTACTGTACGCAAGAAATATTTGATAGACTGACTACTTGAGTGATTGATTTACTAACTGATTGATCAATTGACTTAGCGAATTCTATGATCATACTCATTGTCCTTACAACTTCCATTCATCTGTGCTGAAAATTACTTCTAGGTTCTGATTACTGTAGGAAAATCTCAACTCACTGCATGATTCTAGTAGCTCTCAATGTCTGTATGTAAGATTCGTCCTCCTCAACATCATGCAGCAAGGCCTTTGCAGAAGGTTGCAAGGATCACAACTCGCTGGAGAGATGATCACAAAATGGCGACTGTACTTACGGAGTGCACAACCAAAGAGCAACGTGCTGTTCTGCGTTTTTTGTGGACAAAAGGACTGCCTGCAAAGGACATTCATAAGGAAATGCTTCCTGTTTATGCTGACTACCAGCCCGAATCAAAGCTTGCTTCAATGCAATGGAAACATCCTTCTTCGCCTTGTGTCCAAAAATTCAAGGTTACGCCATCAGATCGGAAGATTATGCTGACAGTGTTCTGGGATTGTTAAGGAGTGCTTTTACCCAATTTCAAGAAGAAAGGTGACAATGTGAATTCATAATCTACTGTGAAGGTCTGTCAATGCTTCATGATGCAATTCGAAGAAAACATCCAGGATCGCTGACTAGAGGAGTGTTGCTTCTTCATGACAATGCCAGACCACATACGGCTCGATTAACTCAGGAGAAAATTAACCAACTAAGGTGGGATGTTCTGGAACATCCACCTTACAGCCCCGACTTAGCCCCAAGCGATTTCCAACGTTTTGGTCCACTGAAAACCCACCTTGGCAGGAGACATTTCGCGAATGACGCCGAAGTTGAATGTGAAGTGAAAACGTGATTTAGAAAACAGAGCATGTAGTTCAATGCAGTCGGTTTGGGAGGACTGCTAAAACGATGGGATAAGTGCATCAGTATTGGTGGAAATTATGTTGAGAAATAAAGGGACAATGTATGTATAAAAAAAAACTGGTTTCAAGTTATCATAGTTACTTATTGTTCTACAGCCATTTGTGACTTACTTATTGACTTCCCCTCGTAGCAACAGTTTGGAATAGACGAGATTAAAGTAACAGATATTTGGAACAGATGAGCCTAAACCACAACCACCCCACCACTCCCACCCAGACCACCACAACCCCCGGGCCGTGTCCTTCGGTTCACGAGTGCATTCTTTCGGAGAGGCCCAGGGGTCGTCGCTGGAGCTACGGAGTTTGTGCTTTGTGCGACGCTTTCAGCAGCCTGCGCTGCGGAAAGAGACTGAGCCAGACCGGATAAAACCCGGTGCAATGAAATCGACCCGGTAGACTTTTAAGCGGCATTTTTAAGCTCCACCGGGTGATGAAGAGGAAGAAAAATGCAGAAGAAACATTAAAAAATGGTCGTACTCACAGCCTGGATTCTGGCCCGGTCGCGACAGCTGTTGACCTGCCCTTTCCTGGACTTATTATCTATTTCGAGGACGTGAATGAGTTTCGATTTCTCATCAATCTCCCTCTGCATGGCTCGTCTTTCAGCCATGTCGTATTCACATCTTCTCATGTCGGGCATTGCTTCTTTGACCTCTCGCTCCTGCTGTTCTCGCTGCAAGAAAATGGTCGAATTTATAAAGTTGTTAAACTGGTACGGAAGTTGATCAGTGGTCGAATATTAAATTTTGATTGACTGGCACCGAAGTTGATTAGTGGTAGAATTTATAAAGATAATGCCTTACTTTGTTGGGGAAACATTTCAAATTGGACAAAGACATGCGAGGAGCAAATGTAGCTTGAATAATAAAAGGCTACTATTTATTTCTTCCCAGACAAGCACAACAACCAATAAAATACTGTTGTTATACATCATAATAATGCAATAGTTATTTCAGAACGTCGCTCTCATCAGAAACTGCTTGAACATTTCTCATTCCTTTGCTAATTCTCCCGCTTCTTGCAGAGTAGCACAGAAGCTGATCAGTGGTCGAATTTATAAAGTTGATAGACTGGTACAGAAGTTGATCAGTGGTCAATTTATAAAGTTGATTCCTAAGAACAATACTCAATGTATCAAGAAGAGAGAAAACCAGAAATGAAGAAATCAGGACTAAAGTGGGGGTTACAGCGGCGCTAGATTTCATGAGAAAACAGAAAGATAAATGGTTTGGCCATGTAACTAGGTTACCAGCTAACAGTATACCACAACAAGCAATGATGTACAGACCAAATGGACGCAGAAGAAGAGGTCAACCAAGTAAACGATGGACAGAGGGAATAGCAGAATCCATGGGAATCTCAATTGATAATGTCCATAAACGGGCACTCTCTCGCTGTTTATACTTCACCACGACAACGTAAGGTACAAGAGGAACAAGATGAGATGAGATGAGGGACGCAAAGGTGTTTCCAAGGCACCAGGGCTGGGATCTATACTGGCCAAGACCTGCTGACACGTCCACGCCGTGCATCCTGGGCAACAGGTCCTTCGGGGACCTGGCTAACATCAGTAGGATCGATGATTCCTCCGAAGCCAGAGAGTATCTGCCTGCATGGCGAGGAACCACCAGTCTGCACACCAATAAGCGAGACATGGGACAACGGATACTCACGCAAACCTCAGGTCCAGTATGACATCATATTGATGTTGGATAACAGGATGTATTCATCCGACATACAGGACTTCACGCTGGAGTTTACAACCAGCGAACACAAGCAAGCAAGCAAGCAGATGAGATGAGATGAGATGATAGACTGGTACAGAAGTTGATTAGTGGTCGAATTTATCAAAAATAGAGAGAACAGATGGTTATGGGGAAGCATACTCGCATATGGTGCAAATGAAGATAATGAAGAAGACAAAAATTAATAATATCAAAGGTTTAAAGATTTTAAAGGCAAAGAGGTCAACTTCACTGTACCGGGTTTTATCCCATATGACTCAGGTCTCTTTCCACAGAGACGGTCTGCTGAAAGCATCACACAGAGAACTCAGTAGTTTCAGAGACGGTCTGCTGAAAGCATCACGCAGAGCATGAGCTCCGTAGTTTCAGAGACGGGCTGCTGAAAGCATCACACAGAACAGGAGTCTCTGTGGCGAAGTGGTCAAGCCGTTTGATGTTTGACTCGTGAGCCGAAGGTTGTGGGTTCGATTCCGGGCCGCGTCCTTCGGTTTACGAGTTATATGTTTCGGAGACTCCCATGGGTCGTCGCTAAAAGCTACGGAGTTCGTGCTTTGTGCGACGCTTTCTGTACTGCGGAAAGAGACCGAGCCATATGGGATAAAAACCCGGTGCAATGAAGTCGACCCTGTCGACTTTTAAGCGACTTTTTAGAACATGAGCTCCGTAGTTTCAGAGACGGTCTGCGCTGGAAGTATCACACAGAGAATTCCGTAGTTTCAGGGACGGTCTACTGAAAGCATAACAAAGAGAACTCTGTAGTTTCAGAGACGGTCTGCTGAAAGCATCACACAGAGAACTCCGTAGTTTCAGAGACGGTCTGCGCTGGAAGTATCACACAGAGAACTCCGTAGTTTCAGGGACGGTCTGCTGAAAGCATCACACAGAGAACTCCGTAGTTTCAGGGACGGTCTGCTGAAAGCATAACAAAGAGAACTCCGTAGTTTCAGGGACGGTCTGCTGAAAGCATCACACAGAGAACTCCGTAGTTTCAGGGACGGTCTGCTGAAAGCACAACAAAGAGAACTCCGTAGTTTCAGAGACGGTCTGCGCTGGAAGTATCACACAGAGAACTCCGTAGTTTCAGGGACGGTCTGCTGAAAGCATCACACAGAGCATGAGCTCCATAGTTTCAGGGACGGTCTGCTGAAAGCATAACAAAGAGAACTCCATAGTTTCAGAGACGGTCTGCGCTGGAAGTATCACACAGAGAACTCCATAGTTTCAGGGACGGTCTGCTGAAAGCATCACACAGAGAACTCCGTAGTTTCAGGGACGGTCTGCTGAAAGCATAACAAAGAGAACTCCGTAGTTTCAGGGACGGTCTGCTGAAAGCATCACACAGAGAACTCCGTAGTTTCAGGGACGGTCTGCTGAAAGCACAACAAAGAGAACTCCGTAGTTTCAGAGACGGTCTGCGCTGGAAGTATCACACAGAGAACTCCGTAGTTTCAGGGACGGTCTGCTGAAAGCATCACACAGAGCATGAGCTCCATAGTTTCAGGGACGGTCTGCTGAAAGCATCACACAAAGAACTCTGTAGTTTCAGGGACGGTCTGCTGAAAGCATAACAAAGAGAACTCCATAGTTTCAGAGACGGTCTGCGCTGGAAGTATCACACAGAGAACTCCATAGTTTCAGGGACGGTCTGCTGAAAGCATCACACAAAGAACTCTGTAGTTTCAGGGACGGTCTGCTGAAAGCATAACAAAGAGAACTCCATAGTTTCAGAGACGGTCTGCTGAAAGCATCACACAGAGCATGAGCTCCGTAGTTTCAGAGACGGTCTGCGCTGGAAGTATCACACAGAGAACTCCGTAGTTTCAGGGACGGTCTGATGAAAGCATAACAAAGAGAACTCCGTAGTTTCAGAGACGGTCTGCTAAAAGCATCACACAGAGCATGAGCTCTGTAGTTTCAGAGACGACCCCCATAGGTCTCCAAGAAAATTGAAACCCATTAACCGAATGATGGAATCCGGTAACAAACCCTGTAACTTCATAGTGGAAGCAGGCGGCCTAACCACCTGGCCACGGAAACCCTGTCAGGGATATCTTACAACATAAAGGACTTCTCTAGCCAGAAGATACCAACCGGCACATGTGATAACAACTCCCCATTGTGTATAATGAAGATCATCTACACAGTGCTGTTTGGTCAACCAATGTGTTGACAAGACAAAAGAACACCAGATATGACAAGACAAAAAACAGATAAGATATAATAAGAGAAGACAACTTGCAACAAGATAAGACAAAAAATTACAAGATATAACAAAATCGATATATACTTGATAGAAACAGAAAGCAAGAGATGACAAGAGATGACAACTGAAGACAAAAGATGAAAAGAGAAGACAATAAAAGACCAGGGAAGGCAACATATGACAACAGAAGACAAGAGATGAAAAGAGAAGACAAAGAGATGACAATAGAAGACAAAGATGAAAAAGATAAGACTAGTGCAGACATGAGATGAAAAGAGAAGACACGAGATGAAAAAAGACATAAGAATACTCAAAAAAAGACATGATATGACAAGAGAAGACAACAGAAGGCAAGAGAAGACAAGAAAAGACAACAGAAGACAAGAGAAGACAACAAAAGACAAGATATGACAAGAGGAGAAAACAGTAGACGAAAATATAAAAAAAAAGAAGACTAGTGTTCACAAGAGTAGACTAGAGATGAAAAGATATGGCAAGGTAAAACAATATATGACAAAACAAGACAATATAAGAGTAGACAAAAGACGACAAGTCTAGAGAAGACAAGATATGTCAACAACAAAAAAAGACAAGTTAAAACAAGATGTGACAAAAAAGACAAGACAAGATAAGACAGGACATTTCAAACAACGAGCGTGTTACCTTCAACGCTATTTCCTTCATGATTTCCTCCTTGATGGCAGCTTTCGCATGAGCCAGTTCTATATCAAATCTTTCTTGTAGCGTGCGCAATTCATTTTCCTTTCTAATCAGCTGGGTCTCGCAAAACTCTGCACTTTTTCTGCAACATAAGTTAGCCTCTTACTTCGAAGAACTAAACAATATGGCTTTAGCAAAACAAGCAAATTATTTTTTTCGTTTTTGTTGCTTCTATGAAGTTGCCTCATAGCCCGAGGATAAATATAATCAGAACATAAACACAGAAGTCACTGACCTCTCCTTTTTATTTGTTCCTCTGTTGAAGTACGACACACCAAGTTATGCACCTCATGGGTCAGTGTGTCCGACTTCAGCCTATATTTTTTGTCAGGTTGGCTTCCTCTAGACAGATTCTACCCATGGTAACGGACTTTACCCATGGGTAGGTTTACTTTCCTAGCAATTTTGCCAGGGTAGAATCCTAAAAGCCTACTCTTTGCAATTTCCAACTGCCATGGGATTTTTTAAACATGCTCAAACTGCACATGAAACCTCATGTTTTTCGCATTAACATGAGAGGGCTAAGTGTTTGATTCCAATATCCAAGCGGTCACAGGGACATCTAGTATCGTTACATACTTATGATTCTTGGAACCAGCCCTGTACCATATAAGCCAGTGATCTCTGTCAAGGCTCCCTACTGATAGTCTGTTGCACGATTTATTACCTGGCATGTTCGCTGCCTCTCGCCAGGTCCATACTGCAGAGTAATACATCAGTGCATAGATCAGTGGTTCTCAACCTTTTTTGGCCCGTGCCCCCCTTCACCATATTTTCAGAACGTCATTCCCCCCTTTCGTATTTCCTACATAAAAATTGCCCCCTTCCGCCCCTACACAGTATACGTAATAATGGAAGCAAATACTAAAACAAGTCTAGACGTCCCAATAAAACGTGATTTGTGGGTCTACTTACTTTACGAAATGAATTTTAGAAGGGTGAGAGGTACAGAACCATAAATTATGAAGGGAAAAACAAGATCAAGTAATCGGTTCTTGTATTAACACGATCTTGAAATAATCTTCATCCCCCCCCCCCCCCCCACTGGAAACCCCAAATTCCCCCCCCCCCCTGGGGGGGGGGATTCCCCACCGGTTGAGAACCACTGGCATAGAAGATGAATCATAATGTGGCCAAAATATTTAACTCTCATAGTCACTGATACAGTTCGTATGTGGAGCATCTGTTATTCCTACAGTCATCGCAGCCATTAGTGACGTCTTTCTTTCTGTTAAGATTATTTCAAGATTACATTAATACAAGAACCCATTACTTGATATTGTTTTTCCCTTCATACTGTACAGTTCTGTACGTCTCACCCTTCTAAAATTAAATTTATAAAATAGACCCACAAATCATGTTTTATGTGGACGTCTAGACTTGTTTTAGTATGTGCTATTAAAATTAGCTTCCATTATTATGTATACTGTATAGGGGCGGGGGCGGCATTTTTAGGTAGGAAATACGAAAGGGGGGAATGACGTTCTGAAAATATGGTGAAGGGTGGCACGGGCCAAAAAAAGGTTGAGAACCACTGCCCTAGTAGCAGCAACAACTAATAATAGTAGCAGCAGCACGTGTATGGACTATGCTCGAGTTCATAGCTAGCGATCGGCACCAAAATTGTTTTGGTGTGTGTTGCTTCCATGAGTTTATCTCTTAGCTCAACCAAAACAATATGGATTAGGCATGTTATTATTTTACTGCGTGTTGCTTCTGTGAGTTATAAGTCACAAAAACAACAACAACAAAGAAGGTAAAACAGCCGTTGACAACCTTTGGGCCGTATTTTATATATGGTGCTAGCCCATTCTGTATATAGATCAATCGGCACTTGATGGTGATGTGGTCGGCTGCATTTTCTGTCTCTGATATTTCTGGGTACCCATTTTAGACTCGGTTACAGGTCAATTTCAAAAATCCACCTCGGTGAGAATTCGACGCACCGAATTTAAAAAAATCATTGACACAATTGACAATGATAACTTAACGGGAAACGTTGATTTCTCCAGGGGCCTTGTCTGGAGCGGACATTGGAAGTTACGACTCTCCAGTCTTCTCTGTCATCTGATATTTTGATGAAGTTATCATGTTGATAAAGTTAACATTTTGATGAAGTAAATGTGTTGAAGAAGTTTATGTTGTTACTGTGGTGTTACCAATTAAGCAGTTCCAGCCAGTTTTGTGCAAACAGAAAAAGTTCATTTTAAATTTGAAATTACCGTGGGAATAATTCGAACAATACCCGTGACTATGTGGTTTAATTGTTTCAGCTTAAGCATTATTTAGTTATTCACTTCATGTGATATTTAACTCTGCAGTGTGCACTTGACAAGGTGCAGCGAAACATGCCAGGGAATAAATCGTGCGATATTTTGTTTGTGGCTTCTGTGTTTGGATGATAATGTTGAGAGAACTGGACAAATACAAGTGAAAATAAGGCGCAGACGCCTGAGAGGATACACATTTCGACAACCTGAGAACAATATTACTGGAAACATCCTTGTCTGGAATTCATAAGGCAAAAGAAATAGAGGAAGACTTTAAAACCTACGGAGAATGGAAGTAGAAATATAAGTGAAAATTAAGTGAAGGACATGGACGGAGCTGCACGGCATAGCTAAGGGGAGATAGGAAGGCCGGGGGTGAGTTGCCTGGGGTCCTATGATCCATTTGGGTAGGAAGAATGAAAGAAGATGAACGTTGTTGACATCTGTTAACACAATTTGGCAATTCTTGCATAAATTCAGTCAGTGTAAGTGGGAAATATCTCAGCATTGAGTTGAGTGAGTTGTTGTTGAGTGAGTTGTGTTGAGTTGAGATGAGTCAAGAACCGACATCACAGCACTCGGGACTGCCCATACATGACCTGACCTCATCTTCAACAGCCAGAAAAGAGTGCCATTACTAATAGTGCCAGTCGTAGCCTGATTTTATGTCCATTTGGCCTTTCCTCGGAGTATATTTCAGGATAATAAGGCATACATAATTCGGAGAAAGGTTCTGCTATCAGATTTTAAGAACTTGGTGAATGTAGGTTGATTGAAAGAACAATTAAACAAGACCACTTAATATTTGTGGTACGAGTGTACACACGCACGCACGCACACACACACACACACATCGTGAATGTGCCAATAATGTTTAAGGAATGCACAGAAATATCAGTTGTCGGGGAACCACCTAGGCCTCTGAGACAGAATATATATAATATGTATATATATATATATATATATATATATATATATATATATATATATATATATATATATATATATATGTGTGTGTGTGTGTGTGAGTCAGGTCTTAGTCAGATATGACTGAGCTACCGTATGACAGTGGACGGTACTAACTGCTTTCTGTCAGCGCCGAATGTTGGGCAGCGCTTACCAAACCCGACACCCCACATTGTGCCAACGGTTTCGGGCGGAAGAGTGCAATTGGGAGGGTACAAGCCTTATCCTGGTGCGAGGAAATGCAACCCAAAGACAAAATAAGTCATGGCAGGGCAGACCAGGCCCTAAGCCTTGGTTGGCAGCTGGTCTAGGATCGAAGCTCCGACAGGCGGACAGTTAGAGCATGGCTTTGCTGATCCGGCAGCTTCTGCAGCTTGTCTTGTTCCAGATGTATAGGTGTTAACTTTCCTCTGGAGTGAACTAGGCAGGCCGAGAGAGGGATCATGCTGCATGGGCAACACATGGTTTCTTTATTTTAGCCCAGGCTTTGTGCTATGGAGAGGCAATAACTCCATCGCTGGTCTTAACCGGTCTCGGAATCAAAGCGAGAGGCAACTGTTACGGGTTATAAGTCCTTGTCAGTTGGCGTAGACATGGGGCGCCACGCGTTGCCTCTGACGGTGGGAGACACCTACAGGTGTCACTGATCAGCTACCGCCCGCCTCAAGCTGGGCAGCCCCCGGCCAATTGGGTGCTGATCCGCCACAGCCTGCCTGCTTCAATGGGTGCTTGGGGCTAGGACAAAATCTGAATCGCTGGCTGTAAAACCAATGCACCAGGTACTAATAAAAAAAGAATAATAGAAACCTCAAGCTACGGCTTGCAACCTGGAACGTGAGAACCATGTGTCCAGGATTTTCCACTGACTTGACAAATATTGACGATGAGAGAAAAACGGCTGTGATTGATGCTGAACTCAATCGTCTTAACATTGATATTGCTGGCCTGCAGGAGACTCGCCTCGCTGAGGAAGGGTCACTCAGGGAAAACAATTACACCTTTTTTTGGAAGAGAAGAGGGCAGGCAGAAAAAAGGCAACATGGTGTTGGCTTTGCAGTGAAGCATTCGCTACTGGGAATGATTGATATCCCAGCTGGAGGTAATGAAAGATTATTATCACTGCGCTTGGCAACCTCTTGTGGATTTGCCACCATTCTCATTGCATATGCACCGACACTCACTTCCTCTGATGATGTGAAGGATACGTTCTATGAGCAGCTAGAGTCTGTGATCAAGGGGGTTCCAAAATCCGACTACATTTATATGCTGGGCGATTTCAATGCTCATGTGGGCAAGGACTCGAGTTCATGGCCAGTGTGCCTTGGAAAATACAACATCGGTCGCATGAATGATAATGGGCAATGGCTGCTGGAGCATTGCACTAGAAATGACCTATGTATTACAAACTCCTTTTTTAAAACAAAAGAGCTGCATAAGGTCACATGGAAATATCCAAGATCCGGCCATTGGCATCAGCTGGACTTCATTATCACACGGAGACATCTGAACCATACATCATTAACTCGAAGTTACCACAGTGCTGACTGTGATACAAATCATTCTTTGGTTGTTGCAAGGGTTAGACTGAGACCAAAGAGAATCTACACAGCTAAACACAAGTCTAGCCCCAGGATCAATATTATTAACACTCACGATCCTGGAAAGTGCTTTGAATTTCAACAGCAACTTGAAGACGCTTTCAATGATACATCAGAAAATTGTATAGTAAATGATAAATGGAGTAAACTTAAGGAAACTATTTATAAAACAGCGGTAGGGGTTTACGGCACTGTGGATCATAAGAGGCAGGACTGGTTTGCGGCAAACAGCCATTCACTGCAGCCCTTGATTGATAAGAAGAAGAAAGCTCTCTTAAGAAAAAAGGAAAGACCAACGCGTAACACTCTGAGTGAGCTAAGGCAAGCTAGGAAGGATGTGCAAAAGGCTGCCAGGCAGTGTGCAAATGATTATTGGATCAAGTTATGTGAGTCCATTCAAATCGCAAGTGATAAGGGAAACATAAGAAGCATGTATGAAGGGATAAAGAAAGCCTGTGGTCCAATGATCAAAAGAAGTGCACCACTGAATACCTTGACTGGAGAAATCATCACTGATAAGGAACGGCAGATGGACAGATGGGTAGAGCACTAATTGGAGCTTTACTCAAGGGAGACCAAACTAGCGGATGATGCCCTCAACGCCATAGAGGCCCTGCCAACTCATGACCACCTGGACACACTTCCCACTATAGCAGAACAGAAGTTAAGTGTGCTATAAATGAGCTTGCATCTGGCAAGGCTCCAGGTAAGGATGGGATTCCAATAGAGGTAATCAGGAGTGGGCAAGACACACTCACTCTACAGATCCACCAGCTAATAGAGCTATGCTGGCGAGAAGGACAAGTCCCACAGGATTTCAAAGATTCAAACATCATAACGCTGTACAAGAACAAGGGCGATCGGAGCGACTGTAACAGCTATAGGGGTATCTCACTTCTGTGTATTGTTGGGAAAGTATTTGCCAGAATTGTCCTGCGCAGACTTCAAGTCCTGGGAGATCAAGTCTACCCCGAATCACAGTGCGGCTTCCGTCAGAACCGGTCTACCATTTATATGATATTCTCATTGCGACAGATGCAAGAAAAATGCCGGGAACAAAATCAGCCACTGTTTATTGCCATCATAGACCTCACAAAGGCATTAGATTTGGTCAGTCGTGAGGGTCTGTTCAAAGCACTAAAGAAGATTGGCTGCCAACCAACTCTTCTGTCCATTGTGGAATTGTTCCACACAGGCATGAAGGGTATAATCAAGTTTGATGGTGCAACTTCTGAAGAATTTGAAATCAAGAGTGGAGTTAAGCAAGGTTGTGTACTATCCCCCACCCTCTTTGGGATATACTTTTCACTTCTATTGAAATATGCCTTTCGTGATCAGGATGACGATCACATCCACTCACACTCAGATGGTGGCCTCTATAATGCTCAGAGATTGAAGGCCAAGACCAAAATTATGAGGGTACTAATCAGAGAGTTGCTTTTTGGGGATGATGCTGCGATTACGACCCACTCTGAGGAAGAATTACAACATCTACTATCTGCATTCTCCAATGCTTGTTCTGAATTTGGTTTAACAATTAACAAAAAGAAGACACAGATTATGTCACAAGGTGCACATGGTGTACCATCAATCTCTATTGACGACGTCGAACTGGAGATAGTAGACCATTTTACATATCTAGGATCAGAGGTAAATAGCAAATTATCCCTCAATCAGGAAATCAACATCAGGATTGGCAAGGCAGCAACAACAATGAACATGTTAGCAAAAAGAGTCTGGGAGAACAGGAAGCTTACTGCCAAAACAAAAGTCCTCGTCTACCAAGCCTGTGTCCTTAGTACTCTTCTTTATGGCAGTGAAACCTGGACAACTAACTCACGCCAAGAGAAACGTTTAAACAGCTTTCATATGCGGTGTCTGCGAAGAATACTTGGTATTAAGTGGCAAGACAAAATCACAAATACTGAAGTATTGGAAAGATCAGGTTGTGTGACGGTGTATTCCATGCTCAGTCTTCGTAGACTCAGATGGATAGGACATGTTAGGAGGATGGATGATGGCAGAATACCAAAGGACATCTTTTTTGGTGAATTACAGACGGGTAGGAGATCTCAGGGTCGGCCTCTACTACGATACAAAGATGTGTGTAAGCGGGACATGATTGATACAGGCATAGATAATGAACATTGGGAGCAAGTCGCAGCTGAACGTGTTGCATGGAGGGTAAACATCAGAAATGGAATAAAGACAAAAGAGAAAATGATTGCAGATAAAGCACACACAGAGCATGAGAGACGTATGATGGTGCACAATGGTGGAAATGACCATGTTTTCACATGCATCTACTGTGGGCAAACATTTGCAGCAAGAATTGGCCTTACCAGCCACACTCGCCACCGCCATGGGACGTAGTTATTAAGCCTTTTTGAAGCACAATGTACCAAACTATCGTCTGTCAAGACGGAAAGGTGCCAATATATATATATATACAACTACATACAACTTCAAATGATAATGGATGGAGAGTCATCAACCTGGCAGAAGCCAAAGGACTGCAGATTAGCAGTACCAGACAACAAAGAAAGGATATACACAAACAAACTTGGAAATCATGTGACAAGAGAACCTATAATCAAATAGATCACATTTTAATTAACAACAGAAATGCATCAAACATACAGCAAGTCAGAAGTTATAGAGGAGCTGAGTGCCACAGTGACCACTTCCTCGTTGGAGCAAAATTTAAAATAAAACTTAAGAGAGCTTTCTATACTAAATTACAAAGATTACACCCAACATATAACAGAGAAAAACTACAAGACATTACAGTCAAAGAGAAATTTACAGATGAAATAAAATGTAAACTTGAAACTCTGCAAAACCCTTCGGAGGAAAGCGTTGACCAAACTTGGTTGAACATCAAGAATACAATTCAATCTACCGCAGAAGAATGTCTCGGTGTGTTAACCACGCATAGAAAGAACAGATGGTTCAATCAAAAATGTGAAGAAGCAGTCATTAGGAAGAAGAATGCCAGACATGTATGATTAAATGACATCAATAACATCCAAAAGGAAGAGCATTATAGAAATGAATGTAAAGAGGCTACAAAAATAGTCACACAGCAGAAGCGAGAATATATGAGTAATATAATCAAAGATATGGAAACTAATCACCAGAAAAATGAATCCAGAAAATTTTTTAAAGAACTGAAGTCAATGAAACGAGGGCACCAACAAAACACATATGGTTTAAAAGACAAAAATGGGAATATGATAAATACCAATGAGGAAATGTGCAACACATGGAAAGAATATTTTATTGAATTACTAAATTGTGAAGCTCCAAGCAACATTTTCCCACAGGAAGAGGTTCTAACATGCGAACCACAAATTGAAGAACCTACATTTGAAGAAATCCTATATGTAATCACACGACTTAAAAACAATAAGGCAACTGGGACTGATGGAATTGCTGCTGAATTTATAAAGGCAGGTGGCCATGCATTACATCTAAAGCTATACGAACTAATAATAAAAATCTGGAGGACAGAAGAATTACCCCATGACTGGAAAGAGTCATTATTGATACCTATCTTTAAGAAAGGAGACAAGTTCCAATGTGGAAATTATAGAGGAATATCACTACTGTCCACAAGCTATAAGATACTATCCGCAGTATTACTAAATAGACTAAAACCATATTCAGAAGACATATTAGGTGACTACCAGGCAGGTTTTAGACAAAACAGATCAACAATAGATCAGATATTTATCTTACGACAAATAGCCGAGAAACATTGGGAATATAAAAGAGATCTCCATAACATTTTTGTGGATTTTAAAAAGGCTTATGATAGTGTCCATAGGAATAGTCTATGGAATGCTATGCAGGAATTTGGAATACCAAGGAAGTTAATCAACATGACCAGACTATGCATGGAAGATACTTATAATATAGTAACATATAAAGGCAGGAAATCAGACCCTTTCCAAATAACATCTGGCTTGAAACAGGGTGATGCACTATCGCCGCTACTCTTCAATCTGGCTCTAGAGAAAGTTGTAAGGAAGATAAAGGAGGAATGTGATATTGGAGGAACATCCATGCTGCTTGGTTATGCAGATGATATAGATATTATAGGACAAAGTGAACAAAAGTCATTGGAAATATTGACTCACTTAAAGGAAAAAGCCCAACAGATGGGGCTGGTTATCAACCAAGATAAGACAGAATATATGGTAATTTCAAGAGACGGAATGGCTAAAAACTCTGGCCACATACAAATAGATAATATGACCATTAAAAAAACGGAAACATACAAATACCTGGGTACAATCTTCAACTACTCCAACATCATAAGGGAAGAAATACAAACTAGAATCAACTCTGGAAATAAGATATACTATGCACTACAACATCTACTAAAATCAAAGGCGCTATCTCGTAACACCAAAATCACAATATACAAAACACTGATCAGACCAGTTGTGCTGTATGGCTCTGAAACCTGGAGTACAACGAAAGGAGACGAAGCCTTGTTACAAACCTTTGAGAACAAAATTTTAAGACGCATCTTTGGACCCATTAGGGATACACAAAGTGGAGAGTGGAAAAGAAGAAGTAACAAAGACATTTATGATCTGTTTAAGTCTCCGCTAATCACTGGTATCATGAAGGCTAATAGACTACAATGGCTGGGGCATATAGAAAGAATGGAAGATAATAGGGAAACAAAACTCGCTTACACTCAGGAAATAAATGACCGTAGACCCCGAGGTAGACCAAGAAGACGGTGGAGAGATAATACATGTACAGACCTACAAGCACTTGGAATCAACGACTGGCAAGAGAAGGTCCACCAGAGAGACGAATGGAGACGGATTGTATTTGCAGCAAAGAACCTCAATGGCTCGGAAAGCTGAAGAAGAAGATATATATACATACACATACACACACACACACATATTCGAATCCATCATCACCAGGCAAGCGTACTATCCACCGCGCCTACCGCGATGCCGAGTTGTCTTTCATTATTATTATTATTAATTTATGCAGAAGTAGTTTCCTGCCACGGGTCTGTGATGTAATTGGGCCATCACATGTTATAGGCCCGCATGCACTGAGGGAAAGGTGACCCGTCTTTCCCTCACTTAGCTAGAGCACGAACCCTCGTCCGACCACGCCTATGACAGCATCAGTGCAGATCCCTATCAACTGTGCTAACGCGCCCGCTTTTCTTTTATTACATGTAATTCATCACTCTGTGAAAGTCAGCCTTGGCACCGACATTCCACAATACATATATCCCCAGTTTACAACAACTCTATGCGTGTATCATTACGAACGTAAAGACGACCATCGTTTTCGTGACTGCTATAGCCCGCATTGTCTTTACACACTCGTCTCGTCTTGTACTATCTTGTCAAACATGTAAAGATGCACGGAGACTTACTCGATATCTCTGAGTTTTTTCACCTCGTCTTGAATCTTAGCAAGCTCTCGGTTCTTATTTCTCATCATGTCCTCCAGGTGTTTCACTTCAAGTTTTGCCTCAATTTTTTCAGCCTCTAAGTCCTTCTTGGCCTGATAGGATGGGAGAAAGATATGGCACATCCAGAGGAAGTCTATAAACACACACAGTGGTGGACTGGGTCTAAATATACTGACCGCCATAAGACAAAGCTACTGAAAGGACATTCACGTGTTTAGCAGATTGTCTAATGATCACAGGGGCCCAGTTGCTATAGGCCAAGCTGACACCCAGGCCATTCCGCCACTGCATTTACAACTATTAAAGCCACACAGTTAGAGGTAGTTATATATAGTACACATAACATATGTGCTCTG
Source organism: Cepaea hortensis (assembly GCA_963921405.1). Classification (NCBI taxonomy): domain Eukaryota; kingdom Metazoa; phylum Mollusca; class Gastropoda; order Stylommatophora; family Helicidae; genus Cepaea; species Cepaea hortensis. The sequence goes on from OY992877.1 coordinate 200,529,125, forward strand.
TGGTGAAGGGTTTACGAACACAACTCGTAATCCCGCAAACCGCATTCAAAACACAGCTGCGACCGATTTGGAAGCAGGCCGCCTTGAGTTGGTTTTGATACAATGGTATGAGTGCTGGTCTTTCAGAAAGCATTGGCAAACTACTGAACGTAAACTTGCCAAGACATCAAAAATACTCATAAAATAGTTTTAAAATGCTGGGTTTGGCCGGGGCGTCCTGTAAAGGATATGCAACTAACACACAACATCAAAGCGTACCTGTTTAAGGCCGACATTAAAATTGATAAATTAACCTGTAGCGGGCTGTAAGAATCTTAGGGTCACTTATATCAAGAACATGCGGAGCTGCATTCGGAGACAATGTAGGCATGTCCTCTGACAGTGTCCTAGAGGGACAAATAGTCCTGTGGTGCAATTTTTGCTCAGGGGGAACTAAGCACAAATAGGTTTGTCACGAGAGCTGTGCTAATTATTCGCAGAAGTAAAGTCAGTAACAGATCCTTAGTTTAGTTTAGTTTAGTCGATGGATCAACATAACGACACACGGGTGCAACCTATAAGTGCTCCGTTCTCCTCCTAACTCAAACCTGAGTCTGGAGAAACTCAGCTTAGTGGACAAACTTCGTAGCACCGGCGAGGATTCTAAAATACTTTGGGTAGATTTTTAACTTGAAATTTTGCCCGCCGTTAGGCTACTCTTTTTCGATTTTCAACTGCCAAGGGATTTTTTTACGTGCGCAACAATACACACGGGCGTACGATCTCACTACCCAGAGACCAGGGGAAATTTTGTTACTAGAAGTCCACGAGAAAAAATCCCGGTCATCACCTGGCCCTGAACCCGGGACTTCCAGCACTCGAGGCGGACACCATACTTCGAGACCACGCAGCCTCCAGTAACAGATCTTTGATCACCATGAGGGGTATTTGGCATGCCGTGCTAGCCTCAGATTTTGTATCGACCAAAAATGCACTCAGTGTGATGGTCAGTATTACTTCGGGCACCTTCACTTCTGAAGTCAGTTCCTCGCGCGCATTCCAGGCTGGGTCAATCTAGGAGTAAAGGTCAATGTTAACAAATTTGTCTCGATCTGAAGTTCAGCCCGTGACCACCGGACCGGCATGCAATCGTGTAGTCACCTCGCTACTGCCCCTATCCTTCTCTAATGTGGCATCAATCATTTCTGAAACACCCTTTACAGAATGCTTCTTCCATTGCCAGTCTCTTAATTTAGAAGCATTTAACAAAAGTACATTACCCAAAGAAGGACATTTTCTGTTGATATTCTTGCACTTGTTGCTCCTGCTCCTCTTTTATTGTTGGTGTTATTGTTGTTGTTATTATTGTTAAACCATCGAAACGAGTTGTTCATTCCTCTACGACCTGGGGAATTGATACCTCATGACTTTATTCCATCCTAGTAGTCTAGCAACTCGCTAATTCCTAGCATGCTCCTAAGATCTCCAAGAGGTGGGTGCAAGATCTGACCACCGAATGTCTACCATCATCGTGGAAAATTGTTACGACTTCCTTGCATTCTTGTAGTTTGCCAAGCTTGAGTCCTCAGCCAGCTTCATCACAGAGCAGACCATAACAGACCTTCCCTTTGTTGACCATAATAGTATCTGTCCACACGGAGAAGAAAAGAGGTCTGTGTCAGCATAAAATCTGACTCTGGAACATCAGCACGTTTGGTTTCCGGCACTTGTATTAATTATTGTGCTATCTTATCTGTTGTTTCTTGTATGCTGTTTCTGTACTTAGCTTTATAACTCTTGTTTTTGTCTTTTGATATTTAGTAAGTCATATTTTATATTTTATTTCTGTTTGCTACATTGTTATTAAATTATAGTGCCCTCTTAACAGTTATTTCTGTAGATAATTTGCTATATGTTGTTTCTTTAAATTATTCCTTAGCTGTTGTATCAACGTAATTTCATAGCTGTTATTTTCGTTCGTATTTATTATCTATGTTTCCTGTGGTATAATTTCTTATCTGTTGTTTCTGTTCATAATTTCTTGCAAGTTGCTTCTGAACGTATTTTTATTTAATCTGTCGTTTCTGTAAGTAATTTTGTACAAGTAGGTCCTTCTTGTCTTATTTTTGTTATTTTCAGGTTGTGTCTTTTCTGCCTCTTCTCGTTACTTTTAACACTTTTCTAAAGCATTGTACATTTGTTGTTTCTGATTCTCTTTTAATTCGCTGTCAGCGCCCATGTTTGGCATTGATGACACAGAACTAAGAGATACGATGTTTGATATAATACTCTCTAAATTATTCTTTTATTTGTCAGCTGTAGGAGAAGTACAGGAAACAAACTAGATCAGTATTGGTTGCTTTTATTAGCTTTCCCATAGCACTAGGCATGATAAGCTTCTTCTCTTACTTCTTCTTATTATATACATAGTATAATACACAAATGACAACATATACAACAGTACATGTAAATGCTTCAAAAGGGGATATGCATTTATTACTTCACATAAACTAGACCACAACATAATACATTAATGTGGTTAGTTCTCTCCTTGGCCATCTTTCCATCCCAGACAATTTTCGAAGCCTGAAAATCTAGTTACCCAGGCTGGATTGATGAAACCATTTCTTCCTTTGACAGTCTGGTAAGATGTAAAAGTAGCCATTTTTGTGCCCTAGTATTCGGACGACTCCACGATCTTAATTAATTTTTGTATTATATCAAATGTAGCTGTGTGTGTGTGTGTGCACATGCGTGCTGATGAAGGCTTTCTAGCCACAACATTCATCCTGTCTCTTACAATTGTGTTCCTGTAAAGCTGGCCAATTGTACTTTCTTTTTTTTGTGTGTGGATTATTTAGGTTGACTCATGACCGTATTGGTTCGGGAACATTTTCTTCCACGAATAAAAATTGAACTCAGGCCACAGGTATACCACTAGGAGAGGAAACAAGTGGGTAATCATGAGATAACACAGGGCTTACTTCGTCCACCAGCTTCAGGGCATTTCTATGCTTCTCGGCCATCTTCAGTGCGGCCATGACGCGCGGGTCTCTCCTTTGTCGCGCCTCGTATTTATCAATCTTCTCCAGGTAGCGCTCGATCTTGTTGGACAGGATCTGGTTGGCGGCTTGACTCTGAAGGTACAAGTCGTACATCTTGCGTAGCTCCGACATAATTCTGGTTTCATCCATGCTGGATTTCACGTTACGGATAGCCTTGTGGGAGAAAATAGTTTGATTATATGTCACGTCTGCCAGTTTCTAAGTAGATGTTTCATTAGTCATTAGCCATAGTTTCAACATCACGGCAATTGTTCACCCCATAATGCTTCATTACTGAGCCAGTGAATATCATACAAAAATACTTCCCGCTGTCCTATGTGAAAAGTTAACAGACAGCAGACCTGACAAAACCAACAGTAAGCACACGCTTACGTGCATAAGGTTGCTGTCAGAATGTCAACACAACAGTCCGCCATTAGAATTACAGTTCATCGTCGACGGAAGTAGCAAACACTATAAAACTATATAGGTACATGAAAACTTTATTTCCAGCACTATTTGCATCATCATCATTATAATCACTGTTATCAATATTATGTTCCCTGCCAACTGACGTAGACTTTCATGTCTCTCCATAGATTTCAGTCCTTGGTGGTCTGGACCAGCTTTGCTGATGATATCCCTCCATACCACTGTCTCAGTCCACCAAACCTCATTGCTCTTGACCTGCCTCTGACTCTTCTTTCACTGATCTTAACAGCCGTCACTGTTGTGGACAGAAATGGGTTAACGTAAATAAATGTCAGTAGCGTGGCAATCACTCACGACAATCCACAAGACAAATACGGAAAGGGTTAAACAAGCGTTAACTAGAACAAAGGCAGGTTAGCAAGATTCAAACAGAGTACAGGATCACGACAATGTAGACGCACAGGTAGAGAGCACAGCGACATGGCAGCTAGACTGGTCATTCGAGGCTCGGACAGCGTACAGGACACAAAACCAACGCCTTTCTTCTTATTCCATGACCAAAGAATGCTGCTTGCCTCTTTCAAATAATTGCATATAATATTCTACTTTCATTAGTCTCTTGGTAGATCAGCATGGCCGAATGGGTAGGAACGCGTGTTCTTAAACATCCGGTGTGCTGATGCCGAGGTAAGGGGCTTAACCACTACACCGGACAGTTGGACTAAAATGTTGACTTATCGTCCTTGACTTGGGGGCGTAAATTACAAGTACCTCTGAAGTCGGAATGGGTTCGCCTGATGACGACAGACACTGCTAATGACTGACTGACTGGCACCTTGCCGTCTTGACAGACGATAGTTTGTAAAATGGGGATATCTCTCCATAACACAAAGCCTGGGCTGAATTTAGAGACCATGCGTTGCCCTTGCAGCGTGATCCCTCTCTCGGCCTGTCTAGTTTATTCCAGAGGAAAGGTGACACAAATACGTCTGGAACAAGACAGGCTGCAGAAGCTGCTGGATCAGAAAAGCAATGCTTTAACTGTCCGCCTATCGGAGCTTTGATCCTAGACCAGTTACCAACCAAGGCTTACGGCGAGACTGCTAATAGTGAAAGCTAATCCACACACAAAATTCAGTCCAGCACTACTAGAAGCAGTGTGTATAGACTACGCTTGAGTTCAAAGCGAGCGAGCGAACGCCAAAAACAAATGTAGCCTCTTCCAGGCAATCGTTGTTTGTTACTCTGATGGTCTAAGGTATTAGTAACATAGATTAATTACACTTTTACATGTTCATTTATAGATCTGATCAGGTCACAAATAATGAAATACGCGGTACTAGGAGAAAACGTAAACAGTAGTCAGGAGTAGATTAACGTAACAATTAAATGTGGTTGTGTACACTTGTGTATCCTGTATGGGTGGGCATTCTTTCACAAATTGCTCTGGGCTTCCAGTCGACCGAGAGAATGACCAGGAAAGTACAAGAAGATGAAGAATCATTATGGCGAACTACATTCGCCCGAATACATCTCTGGCGTCTGCGTCTGTGGCTTACAGGTAGTGAACGTGCTTTCATAATCCCAACATGCCGGGTTTGAAGTCACTGCAGGCTATTTGGAAGCAGATCGCCTTACGTTGATTTTCACAATGGTATAAGCGTCTGCCGTTCAGAAGCCATGGTAAATAAATGGTCATAAAATGACCTAGAAAATAGAAAAGGCCGGAAATACAGGCACTGATTGCGACGTCTTGCAAAGGAGAAAAAGGACAAGTAACTAAACTAACTTTACAGCTCTGGCATTCGTGTTAGGAGGCTGGTTAGCCCTAAAGATATACACCACCCAAAAAATTTAAAATGTAAAAAAAAATAAAAATTGAGAAATAAAAAAAAAAAAGAAATAAAGAAATAATGTCAAGTGGGAGGAACCTGCCGTGCGTATGTGAAGTGCTAAGATAAATTACATTGTTAGGCCTGAGAGCACGGAGGTAAATGTAGTCAGTGTTTTCTTCCTGTAGCGAGTAGCTAATGCAGGCCTCAAACCCAGCACGCTCATGCCATTGTCAGAGTAATGTCATAACCATTACACCAACGCACTAGTTAAATATAGATATACAAGTACGTCACAAAGCCTCTAGTATGTGGTTACTGATTGCAGACAATGAACAGGATCTGCAGCACGTCGAGGATGCCGTATTGTACACAGTAGGGAGCTAATGAAACCAGAACATTATATATTAGCTAAACAACAATAAGAAAGAGACAAACAGGATACGTTGGTCATGTGATGAGAAGAGAGGCAGTGAAAATCATTGTGACAACTGAAAAGATCAGTGGGAAGAGAGGCAGAGGCAGACCAAGAGAAATTATGCTGGATGGAATTAGCCAGTGGCATAGGGGAATATCATCAGCAGAGTTGATCCAGAACAACGAAGACCAAGATCTGAGAGACAGTTGGCAAGGCGCCCAATGATGTGATGAAGCAACTAAGATTAGACTGATATTGTAAAAAATCAGAGATGTTGGTTATCTCTAAGAAACGAGGAATATATAGTGAAATATCCAATTAAATGGGAACATCTTTAAGCACGTGAATCGGTGCAATTATATTGGGAACAGTAATAACATCTGTAGAAAAATATCTTGTAGGGATTAGAACAAGAACCTCCATAATAACGGTAGCCTTTTGCAAGATGAAAAACATGCTCACCAACAAACACTTGTTAATGGCAGTGAGAAAATGCGTGTTGACATTTTTTTTTTTGTAAAGAAAGAATCTTCTACACTGTTATATGAATGTAAAACAGGGATAGTAAACAGACAAGTTGAGAAACATCTAATTGACAGTAGATATGTGGTTTTTTTAGACAAATTCAAAGAATACCATAAAAGGTCAGAAAACTAAATTAGACAGGCCTTCAAGAAACAAATGGAAATCGTAAATTTCTAAGTGAAATTAAATCTAGTCAGTCAAGATTTTTTCGGCTCGTAATGAAGAGGCATCGGTCTCCTTGGCGAAGGGCTTTGCGATTTTCTCCGTAATCCCATATAACCACGTGGGTAACGCAGCTGCGCGAAATTCTGTAGCGGATCGCGTAGCGTTGGTTACTTACGGGGTATGTTAGCCGGTCGCTCAGAAAGCAATGGCAAACTACTGAGCGTAATCTTGCCAAAACATCAACAGCAGCTGAAAAATACTGGTGATATCTGCAATAGTCTGTACAGGATATGCGAAAAATTAAAATGAAGAGGCATAAATTTGAAAATTTAGTGAAAACTGGCATACCTGGTGGAAATAGCAATAGAAAGGCAAAGAAATAAACACCTATATGTCTTGGGCAAATGGTATAATCGGGACAAGAACACAGACCTGGGTCAAGACTACAGTGATGTGCAAAATGGCGATGTGGGGCAGACCATTACTGGACATGATGGTCAACCGTTGTTATACCGTTGTTTTTGTTTCGTTTTGTCGTGATTATACTTTTAAATATTCTCTTTCAAGCAGCAGCATCATGTGGCAGGTCATTTACAGAACATCGCTCTCATTTCGGCGGGCCTAAAAGCCCCTCGATCTCTGGCCATTTCTTCCGCCTCATGCCAAGGTATTCTTCTGACAATGTCTCACTTCCATCTTCGCGCTAATCGACCCCTGCTTCTTCAATCCTGTCCATCCTGTCCATCATTGTTCTCCCCAAGTCACTGTCATCATCATCAACATCATCTTCCACTTCTGCCGTCAAGTGTCGTGGGGAGGAATAAATTGCGCTCCAGCGCCCGATGGGTGGCACTGGATAGTGTCATTTAGTGTGACTGAACAATGTGTTTGATGTCGTCAATCCATTTTCTTCTTGGCCGTCATCTTGATCTATTCGCAGATGATCTTTGATATAAGGCCAGTGATGGTAGTTCATGGTGTTGCATTCTAATAACGACATGGCCAAACCACCTATCTTCAGTCTTTCAATAAATGTGGCACAAGGTATTGATCCCACTGTCTGTCTGAAAACAGCATTTCTTACTAGGTCCCGGATTGTTAAGTTGGCAGCTCTCCTCATGCATCTCATCTCGCAGATGTTGATTTTGCGAAAGTGTGATTTGGATAAAGTCCAAGTTTGAAATTGGTAGCATAGGGTTGGTGTGAATATGCTGTTTATTATCTGTCGTTTTGCGGACATGGGTATATTTGGAAGTTTCAGTAAGGGTGATAGTTGACATGTAAGTGCACTAGCTTTTTGACATCTGATTTCGATTTATCTGTTCAATCTGCCATCTGTGATCATACTTGCAAGATATTTGAATTCTTTAACTTGTTTCAGAGTTGTGCTATTTATCTGTATATTTGTGACGTTTTATATTGCCAAAGTATAGGGTGTATTTTTAATGACTGTGCAGTGTTTGAGAATATTGCCGGTCCAAGTTTTGTATTTACCTATTATGTTGTATGAACTTTACAGAGGGTGAATACAAAACTTGGACCTGCAAAATTTTCAAACACTGCACAGTCTTTTAAAAAATACCTATAGATATGATACTGTTTATGAGGCAGTTTATTTTTTCGATGTTCAGATCGTGAGTAATTTCATTAGTTTTCTTCTTCTTGGTCCACAATATTCTAAGACCTGTTCTGTAACAATTAAGTTGAAAAGCCTCGGTGTTCTTCATTCATACATTCATTCAATTAGTAGCATGTCCTTTGCAGGACCTCGCTCCCATAACAACCTTCCGGAAAACCTCTCGATCATAAGCAAGATGTCCCGCGTTCGATACGCCGATCTGGAGATCATCCGCCATATCCTGCACCCATCTTCTCTTTGGCCTTCCTCTTCCTCTCTTCCCGGGCATATACCCCTCCATTACTGTTCTCTCCAAACTTTGATGATGTTTCAAGTGACCAAAATATTTAAATTTTCTTTTGATCTTCATTAGTGATTGTAAAACGGTCCATGACTCCCATCCACGTGTACCACAGGGCAGATGTACGTTCTCAACAGTTTTACTGTACCTGGCTTGCTGGTGTTGTGCCATAGGTTCTTAATGCTGTTTAATCTCTTCATTGTTATGGTTGGATAATCACTTCATGGCTATGGCAGGACTTTGTCTGACGCCTTGTGAAGAGTTCATGTTAGTGTTGATTATGGGGGTCAAGATATTCAAAGTTTGTGACGTTTCATTTTCAATGTCTATATTGTAGATTGTGATCTTTGGTTGGTATGTAGATGTGTCCGTGAACGTTATTTGTGATTTTAAGTTCAGAAAGCGAATGCGATTTCCACTGTCTTTACATACATGATCTCATCATCTCATCTTGTCCCTTGTAATGTATAAGTGATGAAGCATAAACAGTGGAAGAGTGCCCGTTTATAGGCTTCATATATTGTGATTCCCATGAATGTTGTTATCCCCTCTGTCCTCGTTTACATGGTCGGCCTCTTCACCTGCTTCCATTTGGTCTGTAGATCATGTGCTTGTTGTGGTATACTGTTAGTTATAGCCTAATTATATGGCCAAATCTATTAACTTGCTGTTTTATTATGAAATCTAGCGTTGCTTAACCCCCACTTTGGTCCTGATGTCTTCATTTCTGATTTTCTCTCTTCTTGATACATTCTTCTCAGGAATCTCGTTTCCGTTGTTGTAATTTTTCTTTTCTCTTTTTCTGTCATTGTCCAGGTTTGGCATTGGTAGCACATAGTTGGAAGGTAGCTTGTGTTGAAGGGTACTTTTTGTATATCGATTGATACATGTTTGTTCTTTAGTTTTTGTGCCATTTGTCCAACGAGTTGGTTTGCCTTATTGCATCTGTTTTCGATCTCGTCTTCTGATTTGCCATTTGATGATATAATTCCTAAACATTTGAAGCTCTTTTCTTGTTTTAGGGGGTGTTCTTTGTTGTTTTTTCTTCATTGGTTATTGTCATTACCTCTATTTTACTGATGCTGATGTTCACGTTATACTCCTTACACACATCGTTTAGGCTATTTAAATGGGCTTGTAATTCTGCTTCTGATATTGCTTATAGTGCTAGATCGTCCCCAAATAGGAGTTCGTTAATGGTGCAATTCACTGCTTGTTCTTCTTCCGTGTTCTGTTAGTCATGCGGTGTTCTTACGGTCTCTGTTTACGTAAACACAAGAAATAAATGGGGAGAACCGTTGAGGCCACTAAGACGATTACATAAATAGACACACATAATATTATTCGGCGGTCACAGAAGAAGAAGAAGGAAATAGAGATTAGAAGACGCACTTTTTTTAAAATTCGCATATCCTTTTTACAGGACATCACTGTCAACAGCAGCATCTTTCAGCGGTCTGTTGATTTCTTGGCAAGATTACGCTCAGTAGTTTGCCATTGCTTTCTGAGCGGCCGGCTCAGTTATCCCGCAAGTCACCAGAGGGGGACAAACCGCTCCCAGTTCTCGCCCGCTTGGAGACTCTGCGTGATAAACAGGATTATGGAGAAAGTGATGTAACCCCTCAGCCAGAGAGACCGGCAGAAGACGCACTAGACAACATAAAATTTGAAAGCTATAATAGTTACCGAAAGGGATCGAACCTGTCGCCTCCAAATGACGACGGCGCAGTTGGTCAGTTCTAATGCTGTACCGATCAATCATTTCTCTTCTTTAAATGTTTGTTCATATATACTCAACAACAGCATTACAGTCCAATGTGTTTGTGTGTTTGTTATTTGACCTATGCTGGTTTAATATAAATTATGAGACCTATGGTGATAACTCATGGTTTGATACGAGTTCTGTCCGTATTTCATAGTTGTTTGGTTCATGTGCATGATAGACACGACCAATGGAGACACTTTTTTTTGGAGTGTCTAGTTGGTCGTGCGTCGAAGTACAGTTGTTCCTGCAGCGATGCGCCGTCGTCATTTGGAGGCGACAGGTTCGATCCCGGTCGGTAACTATAATAGCTTTCAAATTTTATGTTGTCTAGTGCGTCTTCTAATCTCTATTTCCTTCTTCTTCTTCTGTGAGTGCTGAATAATACTATGTGTGTCTATTTATGTAATGGTCTCTGTTTAGCTGGTTTCTTTACATATGCTGTCTATATAGGTTATGAACAATAGTGGGGACAGGACACAACATACATAATCAACTCTTCTAATCCTTTAGCATTATTTGAGAGGAGGGATGTGTCGACTGCATATCTAAGTTCTGGAATTAGATTTATACCAGTTACGAATGAATGAAAATTGTCTCTGACCTCCTTATTTTTGACATTTCTCATGAAATTTTCTGCATAGATGTTAATTGGTATAGAGAGATAATGCAGCCCTGTCTTACTTTCTTTTACACCCCAAACCAGTTTGATGTTTCACCGGCTACTCTGCCAGCTGTTCATGATATAATGATTCAAATAAGTGGATCAAATGTGCAGGACAACCCATATCATCCATGCTGATCCACGGGGTCTGATGCTGAGCACAGTCAATATATATATATATATATATATATATATATATATATATATATATATATATATATATATATATATAAGAGAGAGAGAGAGAGAGAGAGAGAGAGAGAGAGAGAGAGAGAGAGAGAGAGAGAGAGAGAGAGAGAGAAAGAGAGAGAGAGAGAGAGAGAGAGAGAGAGAGAGAGAGAGAGAGAGAGAGAGAGAGAGAGAAGTATAGATAAAAGCGGGAAATAAAGATAAAGTGAGACAGAAATAGAAATAATAAGAGAAAGAAATAGAGAAGAGAGAGAGAGAAATAGACATAAAGAGAAAGAGAGGGAAAAACAGGGTGAGAAAGAGACAGAGAGAATGAGTGAGAAATATAAAAACAGAGAGAGAAACAAGAGAATTAACGAGAGAGAGAGAGAGAGAGAGAGAGAGAGAGAGAGAGAGAGAGAGAGAGAGAGAGAGAGAGAGAGAGAGAGAGAGTATAGATAAAAGAGGGAAATAAAGATAAAGTGAGACAGAAATAATAAGAGAAAGAAATAGAGAAGAGAGAGAGAGATAGAGAGAAATAGACATAAAGAGAAAGAGAGAGGGAAAAACAGGGTGAGAAAGAGACAGAGAGAATGAGTGAGAAATATAAAAACAGAGAGAGAAACAAGAGAATTAACGAGAGAGAGAGAGAGAGAGAGAGAGAGAGAGAGAGAGAGAGAGAGAGAGAGAGAGAGAGAGAGAGAGAGAGAGAGAGAGAGAGAGAGAGAGAGATTACACTAAAGACAAGAACAAAACAATGCCCTCGCAGAGTACATTCAATAAACATTCACTCGTGGCCAGATTATTAGCGTTACATTTTTGAGAATGATATCCTCCGTGTCGGTTGTGATGCGTAAGTTTGACCTGGTTTGTAATGGCGGCTCCATGTCCAAGTATATATCCTTGATAGAAGCAGACATAGCCAGTGTCACGTCTTCTCTCCCTTCCTGAAACAACAAAACAACTCTTATTTAAACATCCTTGGAGGGGTATGTGCATGTGAGCTGTCCATGTCCACGTCTCGGCAGTTATCCTACTCCGCTCCCTACATAGGCTTACATTCAAAACAATGTATGCCCTTAGTGGATGTAAACACAGAAACCGCAAACAATATATCGCACGATTTAATGCCTGGCATATTTCCCTGTATCTCGTCAGGTGCATACTGCAGAGTTATATATCATATGATATGAATAAATGAATTATACATTGGCTGAAATACTTAAAGCACGTAGTCACTAATATTATTCGATTGTGGCGCGGAACATTAGTTATCCTCACGGTAATCAAAAAATTGTTAATGAAATTTTTCTGTTTGCACAAAACTGGCTGGAACCACCTAATTGCTGAAATTTTGATATATATGAGCAATCGCTTATTGTTCGTCGAATAATATATATTAAATACATTTTCTTTATTAACTTTATGACAGCTATTAAGCAGACAGTTAAAAAAGATCGCCGAGCTCTTCGTGTGTAAAACTCTGCAGTATGTAACTGACGAGATGCAACGAAATATGTCAGACAATAAATCATGCAACATATTGTTTGAGGTTTCTGTTTTTAAATAGGCTCAGCTGTTTTATTTAAAATATTGGCTCTATTTGTTTTCTGGATTCCTCCTCCCATCGGCAGATTGCCTACACGGGCTAATGGGCACTGTCTTCCCACATTTTATTTCAGGTTTAGTTGCTCCTTTCTTTGTTTTCACAGGAACTTCCACGAGACAGTGGCAGCTTGGCATTCGTTTATAGATATCGGCGACGTGATTGTCCTCTCTCCCATCCACGAAATCCCTCTCCTGAGTCGTCCTCCGGTGTTGTCTCAGTTGGTCATGCATCAAAGTACACTTGTTCCTGCAGTGAGGCGCCGTCGTCATTTGGAAGTGACAGGTTCGATCCCGGTCGGTAACTATAGCTTTCAAATTGTATGTTGTCTAGTGCGTCTTCTAGTCTCTACTTCCTTCTTCTCCTTCTGTGAGCGCCAAATAATACTATGTGTATTTATTTATGCAAAATGTTCGCACGTAGCGCAGGTCAACTGTACTTGTGACTCTTAAATGACCCCGAGCCAGGACTGGCGCATCCCTGGAAATAACTGACAGTCCAAATATCTGCTGCATTGTTTTTACGAAAACATGCCTTATGCGGAAGTCGTGGCCGAGGAGTTTATCATTAGCAAGCTAACCTTCCCATGCGCTGTCGGTGGGTTAGTGTCGGAGGTTAGTTTCCCACATCGGCCAGTTTGAATTTAATGCTCATTTCTCCCGTTCAGGAACCAATGGTAAACTGTTGTTGTGTTGTTTGTCCATCAAGAATGATGATGACCATTCATTTCATCCAGTGGGGTTGAAGGTGTGGAGCCGTGGGTTCTAAGATGGCTGATAAGGCCTATTTTGGCTCGAAATGTTCTTTGACAATGTGGGCAAAGAATGCTTGACGTCTCTGGAGGAGGATTTCCTGCAGTGGTTTTTCTGTCCTGCCTTTTCTTCACAGCTCTTGCAGTCCTGGATGCCTCACATATGACTGCACCTTTGCGCAATGATGCACGCCACGAATTTCGGTCTCTGGCTGCAGCCTCCCAGGTGTCATGATGAATTCCAAAAGCATTCAGTGAAATTTTCAGAGTGTCTTTAAAACGTTTCCTCTGGCCACCTTGGGAGCGTTTACCACAACGCAGTTCGCTGTAGAAAATTCGTTTAGGGAGCCTGTGATCTGGCATGCGGGTCAAGTGACCAGCCCAGCGAATCTGATTCTTCATCAGTAGAGTGTGGATACTGGGCATGGATGCTCTTTCTAGGACTTCAGTGTCTGGAATCTTGTCTTGCCATTTAATCTTCAGTAGCTTCCTTAGGCAGACTGTGTGGAAGTGGTTTAATTTCCTAGCGTGTCGCTGATAAACAGTCCAAGTTTCACAAGCATATAGCAGTGTGGATAATACAACTGCTTTGTAGACTTTTAGCCTTGTTTGCAGGCTTATTCCAGTTCTGTCCCATACATTCTTGTACAGTCTGCCAAAGGCTGCACTGGCCTTGGAGATTCTTGCATTCACTTCGTCATCGATTGTGGCAGCTTGTGACACAGTGCTGCCAAGATAGGTGAATTTGTCCACAACACTTAGTCTATGATCATTCACTTTGATATTCGGCACAGTGTGATTATTCCCTGGAGCTGGCTGGTACATAACTACAGTCTTCTCCAAGTTGATATTGAGCCCAAATTTGGCACAGGCATGTGAGAAAGCTGAAACATTATGTTGCATGTCCGCCTCTGAGTTGGCGTATAGAGCGCAATCATCAGCAAACAGGAGCTCTCTGACGGTGCCGCTGTCAATTTTGGTTTTAGCTTTCAGCCTTCTGAGATTGAATAACTTTCCATCCATACGGTAGTTGATGTCTATTCCAATGTCGTCGTTCTCGAAGGCATTCATCAGCATGGCTGAAAACATGAGGCTGAACAGTGTTGGTGCCAGGACACATCCTTGCTTCACTCCATTGGTGACAGGAAAGGGTTCAGACAGTTCACCATTTTCCTGTACTCTTGCCTGCATGCCGTCATGAAATAGCCGCACTATTTGGACAAACTTTCGTGGACAGCCATATTTTGCCATAATCTTCCACAATCCATCTCTGCTGACTGTATCAAAAGCCTTGGTAAGGTCAATGAAAGTGGAGAACATTTCGCAGTTCTGTTCCTGACATTTCTCTTGCAGCTGCCTTGCAGCGAAAATCATGTCAACAGTTCCACGTTCTTTTCTGAAGCCACATTGACTCTCAGGAAGAAGACCTTGATCGAGATGGGCTGTGAGGCGATTGAGAAGAATTCTGGCGAGTATCTTCCCTGCAATTGAAAGCAAGGAGACGCCTCGGTGGTTGTCACAGGATTGGCGGTTTCCTTTACGTTTGTAAAGGTGTACTATTGACGCATCCTTAAAATCTTGTGGCATGGTCTCGTTCATCCATATGTTTGTGAAGACTTGGTGAAGCTGCTCTGTTAGGACCGGCCCACCTGCCTTGTATATCTCTGCTGGGATGGAGTCAGGACCAGGTGCCTTGCCGCTGGAGAGTTGCTGGATGGCTTTGTTTATTTCCACTATGGTTGGCAGGTCACCAAGTGTCTCATTGGTGGGAACTTGAGGAAGGCAGTTGATGGTTTCATCATCGAAGAAGGAAGTTGCATTTAAGATTTTGCTGAAATGCTCTGCCCAGCGTTGGAGGATTTCTTTCTTATCGGTGACCAATGTTCCCCCGTCTGCACTGAGGAGGGGAACTATGCCTGGTGATGAAGGACCATAGACCGCTTTCAGTGAGTCGTAGAAGTTTTTCATATCATGTCTGTCAGCAAAGCACTGAATTTCATCAGCTTTGCTGCTCAGCCAGGAGTCCCGCATGTGCCGAAGTTTCTGCTGCACTACTCTCTGAATGTTCTTGAAAGCATCTTTTTTTGATGTTGACTTTGGGTCATTCAAATGTGCCTTGAGGAGAAGATGTTTCTCGGCCAGCAATTGGTTGATGTCTTCGGAATTTTCATCAAACCAGTCTTTATGCTTTCGGGGGGCTGGACCCAGGATTTCCATAGCAGTGTTGTAAATTGTGTCCTTTAGGGCTCTCCATTCTGTTTCTGTATCCTGTTTAGCTTCAGCATTGGGCTTGAGGCGGTCTTCCAGCATATTTTCAAACGACTGCTGCATTTTCTTGCTGTTTAGGCGGGTGACATTTAGCTTTGTTTGCATTTTCGCCCCTTGAGGACGCCGTGGTGGCCTGATGTGGATGTTCATTTTCGAGACAATGAGACGATGGTCTGTCCAACATTCGGCACCACACATGGATTTTGTCACTCGAACGTCTTGTCTGTCACTCCTCCTGACGATGACATAGTCAATGAGGTGCCAGTGTTTCGAGCGAGGGTGCATCCACGATGTCCTATTTCTCATGGGGAGACGGAAAATTGTGTTCGTAATCACGAGATCATGTTCGGCACATGTCTGAAGGAGGCGGAGTCCATTGCTGTTACAATTTCCGACTCCATGCTTTCCAATAATGCCACTCCAAGAGGTGGTGTCCGTGCCTACTCTGGCATTGAAATCCCCAAGGAGTATAAGTTTGTCTCCTTTGGGAACAGATGTTAATACACTGTGCAGGTCCTCATAGAACTTGTTCTTGACATCATCTTCGTTGGTCATAGTTGGTGCGTAGACACTCACAATGGTTGCGTGCTTCCTTCCATTCAGCAGAGGCAACTTCATGGTCATGAGCCTGTCGTTTATAGCCTTTGGAAATCCAGCTAATTTGCCGACCAGGGCCGACTTAATGGCAAATCCCACACCGGATTGGCGTCTTTCCACGCTTTTCCTTCCACTCCAGAAAAATGTGTAGCCGGCACCAATTTCACAGATTTGGCCTTCTTCTGCAAGTCGTGTCTCGCTCAAGGCTGCAATGTCGATGTTGTACCTGCCCAGCTCTCTCCCAATCAGTGCTGTTCGTCTCTCTGGACCCGACGCGCCGTCTCTGTCAAGTAGGGTGCGTACATTCCAAGTGACGTTGGATGAAGAATGACTTGCGCGATGACTTGGATTAAAGTGAGGAAGAGTTGCGCAATTCGTCGACCTCACTCTCTCGCCTGAGTCCATCTGAGTCCAGTGGCAAGACAAGTCGAGACGATTGGAGATGAATACAGGTGCAGTGGATGACCAGGGCGCTCTACGTGCCTTGCCGTGCTCATTACGTTCCACAACGCTTTGCAGGTAAACGCCGTCTTGCCCGTTGAATCAGGAATGATTTCTTCCGCGCAGTCTGCCGAATCCTGTCTTCACATGCTGGGTAGGCATACCCTAGTTTACCTCTTGGTTTGACACCAAATCGGATACCCATGCCTGGTTTAGCCAGCCTCTCACAGCTGTTGCCCGGGGGGTGGCCGCTGTCGCATGCTGACAGCTACTAGGAGCCACAGGCACGAGCTGGGTGTCAGACTTGGACCAGTGGGGGATGGGTCCTGAAAGGACATGAGAGCCATCCTTACCAAAGGTGCTACCATAATGGTAAACTACTGAACGTCAAATTGCATAGACAATTGTTTTTACTTTTTTATTTTTTAACATTCGCTCGCTTTGAACCCAAGTGTAGTTCACACACGCGCTACTACTTCTATTGCACTGGACTAATTTTTGTGTGTGGATTAGCTGTTCGATTACCAGTGTCCTTCGCCATCAGGCGAACCCACTCCAACTTCTGAAGTAACCTGGGGGGGGGGGGGGGGGGGTCATCTCAACGCCCTGCCAAGGAAACACATCTCTAACCCAGAACTGTTCGCATCCCTACACGTGGGCAGGCTCCGGTTTTTCGCGAGTTGTTGCCGATAGCGTGAATGTCCCATCCCGTACTTAATAAAGTAGGGGACCAGATGGTCAGTGCAATAGTACACAGTGTGTTGTAGGTGAGTGGCTGCAATTGTATTTTTGTTGTTGTTGTTTTGTTGTTGCTCTATTTAAATATAACTTGTTTACGGAAATCCCATGGAATATTTTGCCGTAAGGATCTGTACTTTAGTCCTTAGCATATTATCAAATACAGCATATGAGGTGAAGTAGCCAGTTTCATTCTATGTTGCATTTACCTCCAGACCATCACAAAATTGTCCGGGGGTAAATGCAACATAACATTAAATATGAGAACACATAAAAGCGCAACAACAAAAAATTGTGCCGATGCGGGCCCTGCTCTGGGTCTGTGATGTAATAGCGACATCACATTTAAAGCCTGGGAGCTGGGAGGAATAGACGGCCAGTCTTTCTCTCACTTTGGCAAGCGATAAGCCCAGGGGTCGAACCTGCCTCGAGCCATGTTCAAAGCATTACCGACACAGTTCACCATCAAAGTCACCTGCGCACAGGCATATAAAAAAGCATCAGATGAAACTGGCTCTTAACGTGCGAAATACTATAGGTTCCTAGTTTAGTGTGTTTTGCACAGTATTTTCAAACACGTACGATGGGAAGTCAATAAGTAAGTCACAAATGGCTGTAGAAAAATAACTAAATATGATAACAACTTGAAATCAGTTTATTTTTATACATACATTGTCCCTTTATTTCTCAGCATAATTTCCACCAACATTGATGCACTTATCCCATCGTTTTATCAGTCCTCTAAAACCGGCTGCATAGAACTGCGTGGTCTGGTTTCTAAACCACGTTTTTACTTAACATTCAACTTCAGCGTCATTCACGAAATGTCTCCCACCAAGGTGGGTTTTCAGTGGACCAAAAAGGTGGAAATCACTAGGGGCTAAGTCGGACTAAGATGGATGTTCCAGAACTTCCCACCTTAGTTGGTTAATTTTCCCCTGAGTTAATCTAGCCGTATGTGGTCTGGCATAGTCATGAAGAAGCAACACTCCTCTAATCCGCAGTCCTGGACGTTTTCTTCGAATTGCATCATGTTATGCGCTTTACGAGACCATTTGTCAGCATAAACAGGAAGCATTTCCTTATGAATGTCCTTTGCAGGCAGTCCTTTTGCCCACAAAAACGCACAGCAGCACGTCATTCTTTGGTTGTACACTCCGTAAGCACAGTCGCCATTATGTTTATGCTCTGCGCATGCGCATGAGACACCTAGCGCCACCTGACGAATGAAAATATAAAATTCGATGTTGCTGTCACCCAATGACACCTGTAGAGAACACCAACTACATTTACCTGCCATCCCACAGAACTGTGTGACTTACTTACTTACTCGCCCTCGTAGCTTTAGCGTGGAATATAACTGGTTTATTTACCTCATTATTTTGAAGGGACGCCATACTTGGCGCCATACTGCCCAGATCTTCATCATCTTGCTCTTCTATTGCAGGAACCGGTGCAGCTGGAGGTTCTTGTTCCTAAAACACAACACAGTTTATCAGTAATAATATACCCGGATGTGACGAAACGGATAAATATCGTAAGATCTCTGCATAATAGCCCTTTGAAGGGAGTGCCATGCGTTGGTCTCCCTTTAATTTAATGTCAATTAATAGGGGAGTTCCCTAGAAAAGTAGTGCGGGGGCGGAGCTATTCTAGTTATTTATAGAAGAATCTAGAATGTTCCCCCAAGTGCGTACGTGGTTTTGATCTCTAAGTTCACGAGTGCGTTGTGCAGCACGGGTTGGAGGAACCCATCGTGACTCTGGTTTTCTTCATGTATCATGAAAGTCACGCGGCCCGTGTAGGCGAGGGGAAGGCGCACTGACTTTGTCGTGAGCAGTCGCCCACCAAACCTCAGCGTAGACAGATCGCAGCCAAGAGGCTGTTATAATTGTGATGTCAATATTCGCGGCCAGTGCGGACATCTACAGTCAAGGTTGTGATTCTTCAATCACAGGTTAGTTGAGTACTTATTCTATTATTTAATTGTTGTCGTGATGCCGTGCTGATTCCCGGAATGAATTAATTGCCGTCGTAAAATTGAGTTGTCGCGTAGCGTTATCCGTTACAGTTGGCGGTTTGCATTTTTAAGTAGGCTTTATCGATCAGCAATGTAATGTGTTACCTGACGGAACAAGCCGTATTCCACAGCGAGTGGTGTGTAAATAAAATAGGCCGAACGATGTGCGTTACAGTGTGTAGCAGTTACGGGTTTGGTTTATTCATTACGCAGGCAAGGCGACAGTTTGTCCGTCATGACATCAACATGCTAGACGCTGTAAATGATAAGGTATAGCTTATTATTAGAAATGTGTAATGTGCTTCGTGACATTAGAATGGTAACGTACTTGTTCTATCAGTGATGGTGATGTTTCGAGGAATCAAGGTGAAATCAGCAGTGGTGTATTTGCTGTATGCAGATAGCAGTGTTATTCCGCGTAAGCCGAATGGCGTTGCATCGGTAGGATACCAATTGATAAGAAGTACTCATGATACTATTGTGACTGCTTGTTGTCCTGTCCGTCCGCCAGGATGACCGTGCGTGTTCCATCTTACGTTTGTCTAGGCAGCGGGAGGTAGGCCGGTACCCCAATCCGATGGGTAATAGGTCCGACCCAATGCAATCGTGCATATCCGATGGATGAACATACCCGATCGAGGGTGATGCGGCGCTCCGTAATTCGAGGCCGAGGTGTCTAGATAGATCGAGGTTTGAACCTAACCATTTCTGTCTCTAATATTCTACTCTTCTGGAACCCTGACTCGGTTCATGGAGTACTTGGAGTACTGCCGTGAGGTAGTAGTTGGGAGGGGCATAGTGGAGTCTGGAGGTTTGCTACATTGGATGACGTGACTTAAGTCGTCACGGGACAAGGTACACGAGACCCACAGTAGCTGTGGGAAAGTGTAGTGGTGGATGGCCACCACAGCTGTGCTCGACCGGCACAGGTATGACTGACCTGCAAGATAGTCAGTGAATACAAGGGCAACTCAGGATCTGGGGCAGGGATCCCAGACCTGACACTATGGCTGTGATATGATTTTGTCATTTAAGTGTAACAAGTCCTGAGTTCTCCTTAGTTAATGCTATAGTAATGAATTATCAGGAGTATAATTCATTATGGACATATAGTTATTAATGTGTGTAATTCATCAGTCCATGGGTGAAGGGATTGATGAATTGATGAGTCTGTCAGGAAGGAGATGTCCGGCTGGACACCTTCTCGATACAGTAATCCCTACACTGAAAGGAAAGTAAGTGTATATGTTGATTGAGGATGGGAGATGAAACCGGATTGGACTGGCACCAGGCGAAGGATGCTTGACAGAGTCATACAGTCGACTCTGGTGCTAAGGGTTATATGTAGCCCAGAAGTGTTACTTGACTGAACAGGTGTGCTATTGCTTTTTCTACCATCATTATGCCTATATATTATAGTGACTAGGTAGATCTATGATGTGATGATTTCATACTCATGTTGGTAGACATGAGGAATATCTGAGAGGCAGGTGACAGGGTGGAGATGCTGGTAGTCTTTGTTGTAGTTGAGTACTCACACCAACCTCTCCGTGTTTCAGGATCTGTTATTACTATACAGTAGAAGATTCAAGAGCTGCACCATGAGCTCTATGGGCCCACTCATTCCAGTGCCTATCCAGAAGTTGATTGAGGCCATACTGGGAGTGGTTGTCTGATTCTGCGAGATCAATGTTGGAAGGAGCTGAGTGCTGAATAAGTCGGTAGGTCTAGGTTAGGACCTCCGTCAAGAGTCCGACGAGTGTCATCCGATCCTGAGAGGATCCAACACTGAAACGTCTGGTGATTCAAGCCAGTGAAGCACTGGTGACATTCAGTCTCTGTGTAAACCTTGGTAATTGCAAGGTAGTGACCCTTCAAGTTGAGCGAGGTGATCATTGTTACCGGTCACCATGACCTGTGTTATATGCTTCTGGCCCGGCTGGGTTATGGGACACCATGTATCAGTTGATGCTTACATAGTGTTTTTACATTGGTTACCTTTATGAAGCCAACATGTGGTCCAGTGAACTAGGACATTGATTACAACATTGGTGGAAACACCTGAGTGACATGGTTGTGAAGGTAGGGAGTTACCTCATGCCAACGTTATGAACTGTTGACAAGGTTTGTGACGGTAGGGAGCTACCTCATGCCAACGTGATGAACTGTTGACAGTGTATGCTAGGTTGTGAGTACTACCCATGGATCAGGGTAGGTACATAATACTGTGTGAAGATCTATTGTCCAAGGACATGGAACTAAGGTGAAGTGTTTAGTCACCTGATAGACTTTACCAGTGAAATTGTGTGTTCGTGTGGAGCAACCGCTTATTGTGTAAGTGACATATCAGTGTGTGGGTCACTGTTGAGATAGAAGAGTGACCTGGCTCTTGTGTATTTTGAGACGGCGCTACATGTATTTTTTCTGCAAGTGGGAGACCGCTAATGTTATAGGGTCGGCCCAGACTTCATCAGGAGTGTGACGAGTGAAATAGTACGACAGCAAGGAAGGATCCTTGTTCATCAGTGCAGTGTCAGTCAGGCAGTGGTACTGCGCTTGATCAGCCCTTGCGTGGTTCTCTGGGTGAAGAGGGAACTTTGGAGAGGCAGCAGACCTTGGAGTTCCAGTCCACTGGAGGAGCCTGGGTGAGTCGCTACCACGACTGGACAACCGCACGAGCTATCGTCCGCCTCCATGATGAATACTCATCTGCGTCTTTGATCTTGTACATAGTTCTCCTAGTCTGGCTTTCAGCCATCCTTCTCTGTGTTGTGGTTGACGTAGTTCAGAATTAAATTTTTGTTCTCTTAGCTATGACTTTGTGCAGTGATATGACTGGTGTCTGGTCCGAGCCCCCTTGGGGTTTGGAACCCTAGGTGAGGGAGGGAAGGTTAAGCTGTCCCGGCTTGTGTGGGGCCTGGTAGATGTAGAGTGCTATTGAGGTGGTTGGAGCAAAGGCAGGGGATAGTAACTATCGTGGCAAACCAGTCCAAGCCCCGGCGGTCTTGTCACAAGATAGAGTGGGGGCCCGTCCGGGATCTTCTCTTTGTTCTGACATCTCGTAGGAATAGGTTATAGTGTCATCTGTCCTATACCTATTGTCTACTTGACGAGTAGGGCTACTGATACCTTTCTCTTCGACGTGGACAGACATTTAGTTAAGTTAGTATAGATACATAGTTACAGTGTTGGTTGGAGTACAGTTAGCATTGTGATTGGGTATTGCATATCTATACTGATACTAAGTTACACTAAGCATGGCTACTCGTACTTTAGATTTAGCTAAGGTGCGGGCATCTGCAACTGAGATGGGATTGGAAGGTGAGGAGTTTAAAGCCTATGTACTGGAAGTAGAGAGAGACTTCAGAGCAGAAGAGAGGGAGAGAAGAAAGTCAGAAATTGAGCTGGAAGCTCGAAAGGTAGCACTTGAAGAGCAAAAGTTGGTGGCAGACCAACAGGCACAAAAACTGGCAGCTGACCTAGAGTCTAAGAAATTAGATGCTAGGAAGTTGGAAATGGAACATGAGTTCCGTATGAAGCAACTTGAGGTAGAGGCTAAATCGGTTGGTGAGTCTGAGGGAGCAGTAGGTGGAGTAGCTTTACCTAGCTCATCAGTAGCCAGCAGACCAGCTTACCATGCTATGAAATGGCCGTTTCCACCATTTGAACCGGACCAAGAGAAGATAGATCAATTCTTAGAGAAGTTCGAGACAATGTGTAAAGCTATGGGTTTAGAGCCTGAGCGTTGGAATCTTAAGCTTTCACAAGGACTCCGTGGCACCGCGTACGAAGTGTATGCGCGTCTTCCCCCAGGGATGGAAAATGATTATCCAACCCTGAAATCGGCTCTTTTGAAAAGATTCGAAATGACAGCCCATGCTTACAGGCGGAGGTTTAGAACTTCCAGGAGAGAACCAGGTGAGATGTTCTCGGCCTATAGTGTGAGGTTGAACTCATACCTGTTGAAGTGGATGGCATTGGCCAATTTCAAAGAGGATTATGAGAGTCTGAGAGAGTTGATGGTGGTGGATCAAATGAAAATGCAGATGTCCAAGCCTTTAAGGAATTTCTTAGGGGAAAATGGGGCGGAAAGGCTAGACATAGTAAATAAGTTAGCTGAAAGGTATGTGGAAGTCTATGGTGAGACTGGGGATTCCAGTCAGACTGATTCACAGAAAAGGCAGAAGGGGCTTGATCAGAAGCCCAAGACCAAAGGTCCCAAAGAATCATCCAATGTAGCAGATCCTGTGGTAAAAGACTCTGGTAAGAAACCCGATAAGCAAAGCCCTCCCGCCTCCCCAAAACGGAAGTGGAGTAAGAGGTGGTGTAAGCACTGTAAGTCTCCTTCCCATAATACTGTAGATTGTCTGAGGAAGCCAAAGGACTTGCACTTTGCGTGTCTCGCCTCTACTAGAGGTAGACCTAGCGAGACCACACCTAAGGGTCGGGAGAAACCAAAGTCTGAGAAATCACCTGCGATCGAAACGATAGAGGTGAATGGGAAGCAGGTGGAATGTCTATACGATACAGGATTGCAGTTTGAAGCTGTAATCTCATCCCACCTTGTGAGCCCAGGGCAGCTCACCGGCGAGACAAGAGAATTTCAGCTGGCCATGAGGAGCTCCGTAGCTATGGACTTGCCGATTGCTCGGATTGACATTCGGTGCAGGTACGTTACGGGTAGCATCCAGGCGGCTGTGCTGCCTGATCCTATTTACCCTTTGATCCTCGGTCGTCCGCATGTATTCCTGGGGGACCCCAGGGAACATTGTCTAGTGAGCGCTAGGCAGGCCAGGGCTAAGGATGGAGAAAGGCAGTGTGGTAAGGAAATAGACCATTCTCTTGCGAGGTTAGTGAGCAGTGCTCAAAGTAGGGACCCGACTTTGCGTCCTTACTTACTGGAGGTGTCCCAAAGTTCTGTCCCGCCAACTCCGGGTCAGTTCTATGTAGAAAACCGGTTGCTTTATCGTAGAGCCGGGCAAGGGGATAGCCAGTACGGTCAGATGGTAGTCCCTACTGACTACAGATCCCGCTTGATACATAGAGTGCATACCTTATCCTTAACCGGACATAAGGATGTGGGGACAACAGTCCAGTGTCTTTCCAGCCACTACCACTGGCCTGGAATGACAGGCGACGTGCGGAGATATATCCGGTCGTGCCCAACGTGTTGTCTGGCAGCACCAAAGCACAAGACCAAAAACGGTTTATCGCTGCAGATTGGAGATAGGGTTCTCGCGCTTCTCCCAATCGAGGGGGCGGAATTCGAACTCGGATGGCAGGGCCCTTTTCCTGTGGAGCGGATAATGTCCCGATCCACGTATGAGGTGAAGGTCCGCGGGGAATTGCGAAAGTTCCATTGTACTCTCCTTCAGAATTTGGAGAGGTCCGAGGTAGTTTCTCCACCAGATAGTGCGACTACCATCGCGCTAGAGTCGGTTCTGGGTCCAGACGAGGGCGAGGAAGACTCAGTCCTACGCAGTACATCCTGTGGGGAGGGTCTGCGGTCTCCTGAGCGTTCAACCGTAGATAGGGCGAACAGGCTCCGTCGGGAAGAGGCCCATGGTGTTAAGCACACTGGGAATCGAGGTCGGACAGGCGAAGTCACATCTGGCACGACGGGATCGTCGGGTGACTCGATACGCCGACAGGCTCACTGTCCTTACTCGCGGGAGAGAAGACAGGAGCAAGGGTACTCCAGACGAACCTGGAGTAAGCGACCATTCATTTCGGTCGACATCCGCGAACAGTCCACGAAGGAGATGCCTAGTCGGGATAGGAAAAATCCTATTGTCGGAAGGGACGAACGAACCTTCAGTAAAGTAACCGATGGCCTGCAACAGGTGGATGCGGAACGGTCCAGTGTAGACAGATCCTGTAAGCCAATCACCAGGCCGTTACGTTTCGGGCCTAATCGCTGGAGATAACGTAGGTTTGAGGCGGTGGTTGGTGATTCAGCATCCATACCATTCTGGTGGATCTCCGCAGGGAAAGTGAATGTTATGGAACGTCTTTTCCTGGGAATCCAATCTTGATAGAGTAGAGGTTCAGAGTTCAGACCGATCTTTGTCTAGTGAGTTCGACCGGGTCGACCATCTTAAGTGGGGGCCTATGTGACGAAACGGATAAATATCGTAAGATCTCTGCATAATAGCCCTTTGAAGGGAGTGCCATGCGTTGGTCTCCCTTTAATTTAATGTCAATTAATAGGGGAGTTCCCTAGAAAAGTAGTGCGGGGGCGGAGCTATTCTAGTTATTTATAGAAGAATCTAGAATGTTCCCCCAAGTGCGTACGTGGTTTTGATCTCTAAGTTCACGAGTGCGTTGTGCAGCACGGGTTGGAGGAACCCATCGTGACTCTGGTTTTCTTCATGTATCATGAAAGTCACGCGGCCCGTGTAGGCGAGGGGAAGGCGCACTGACTTTGTCGTGAGCAGTCGCCCACCAAACCTCAGCGTAGACAGATCGCAGCCAAGAGGCTGTTATAATTGTGATGTCAATATTCGCGGCCAGTGCGGACATCTACAGTCAAGGTTGTGATTCTTCAATCACAGGTTAGTTGAGTACTTATTCTATTATTTAATTGTTGTCGTGATGCCGTGCTGATTCCCGGAATGAATTAATTGCCGTCGTAAAATTGAGTTGTCGCGTAGCGTTATCCGTTACAGTTGGCGGTTTGCATTTTTAAGTAGGCTTTATCGATCAGCAATGTAATGTGTTACCTGACGGAACAAGCCGTATTCCACAGCGAGTGGTGTGTAAATAAAATAGGCCGAACGATGTGCGTTACAGTGTGTAGCAGTTACGGGTTTGGTTTATTCATTACGCAGGCAAGGCGACAGTTTGTCCGTCATGACATCAACATGCTAGACGCTGTAAATGATAAGGTATAGCTTATTATTAGAAATGTGTAATGTGCTTCGTGACATTAGAATGGTAACGTACTTGTTCTATCAGTGATGGTGATGTTTCGAGGAATCAAGGTGAAATCAGCAGTGGTGTATTTGCTGTATGCAGATAGCAGTGTTATTCCGCGTAAGCCGAATGGCGTTGCATCGGTAGGATACCAATTGATAAGAAGTACTCATGATACTATTGTGACTGCTTGTTGTCCTGTCCGTCCGCCAGGATGACCGTGCGTGTTCCATCTTACGTTTGTCTAGGCAGCGGGAGGTAGGCCGGTACCCCAATCCGATGGGTAATAGGTCCGACCCAATGCAATCGTGCATATCCGATGGATGAACATACCCGATCGAGGGTGATGCGGCGCTCCGTAATTCGAGGCCGAGGTGTCTAGATAGATCGAGGTTTGAACCTAACCATTTCTGTCTCTAATATTCTACTCTTCTGGAACCCTGACTCGGTTCATGGAGTACTTGGAGTACTGCCGTGAGGTAGTAGTTGGGAGGGGCATAGTGGAGTCTGGAGGTTTGCTACATTGGATGACGTGACTTAAGTCGTCACGGGACAAGGTACACGAGACCCACAGTAGCTGTGGGAAAGTGTAGTGGTGGATGGCCACCACAGCTGTGCTCGACCGGCACAGGTATGACTGACCTGCAAGATAGTCAGTGAATACAAGGGCAACTCAGGATCTGGGGCAGGGATCCCAGACCTGACACTATGGCTGTGATATGATTTTGTCATTTAAGTGTAACAAGTCCTGAGTTCTCCTTAGTTAATGCTATAGTAATGAATTATCAGGAGTATAATTCATTATGGACATATAGTTATTAATGTGTGTAATTCATCAGTCCATGGGTGAAGGGATTGATGAATTGATGAGTCTGTCAGGAAGGAGATGTCCGGCTGGACACCTTCTCGATACAGTAATCCCTACACTGAAAGGAAAGTAAGTGTATATGTTGATTGAGGATGGGAGATGAAACCGGATTGGACTGGCACCAGGCGAAGGATGCTTGACAGAGTCATACAGTCGACTCTGGTGCTAAGGGTTATATGTAGCCCAGAAGTGTTACTTGACTGAACAGGTGTGCTATTGCTTTTTCTACCATCATTATGCCTATATATTATAGTGACTAGGTAGATCTATGATGTGATGATTTCATACTCATGTTGGTAGACATGAGGAATATCTGAGAGGCAGGTGACAGGGTGGAGATGCTGGTAGTCTTTGTTGTAGTTGAGTACTCACACCAACCTCTCCGTGTTTCAGGATCTGTTATTACTATACAGTAGAAGATTCAAGAGCTGCACCATGAGCTCTATGGGCCCACTCATTCCAGTGCCTATCCAGAAGTTGATTGAGGCCATACTGGGAGTGGTTGTCTGATTCTGCGAGATCAATGTTGGAAGGAGCTGAGTGCTGAATAAGTCGGTAGGTCTAGGTTAGGACCTCCGTCAAGAGTCCGACGAGTGTCATCCGATCCTGAGAGGATCCAACACTGAAACGTCTGGTGATTCAAGCCAGTGAAGCACTGGTGACATTCAGTCTCTGTGTAAACCTTGGTAATTGCAAGGTAGTGACCTTTCAAGTTGAGCGAGGTGATCATTGTTACCGGTCACCATGACCTGTGTTATATGCTTCTGGCCCGGCTGGGTTATGGGACACCATGTATCAGTTGATGCTTACATAGTGTTTTTACATTGGTTACCTTTATGAAGCCAACATGTGGTCCAGTGAACTAGGACATTGATTACAACATTGGTGGAAACACCTGAGTGACATGGTTGTGAAG
The DNA here is from genome assembly GCA_963921405.1 of Cepaea hortensis. Classification (NCBI taxonomy): domain Eukaryota; kingdom Metazoa; phylum Mollusca; class Gastropoda; order Stylommatophora; family Helicidae; genus Cepaea; species Cepaea hortensis. Next base: position 200,557,153 of record OY992877.1, read on the forward strand.
GTAGGGAGTTACCTCATGCCAACGTTATGAACTGTTGACAAGGTTTGTGACGGTAGGGAGCTACCTCATGCCAACGTGATGAACTGTTGACAGTGTATGCTAGGTTGTGAGTACTACCCATGGATCAGGGTAGGTACATAATACTGTGTGAAGATCTATTGTCCAAGGACATGGAACTAAGGTGAAGTGTTTAGTCACCTGATAGACTTTACCAGTGAAATTGTGTGTTCGTGTGGAGCAACCGCTTATTGTGTAAGTGACATATCAGTGTGTGGGTCACTGTTGAGATAGAAGAGTGACCTGGCTCTTGTGTATTTTGAGACGGCGCTACATGTATTTTTTCTGCAAGTGGGAGACCGCTAATGTTATAGGGTCGGCCCAGACTTCATCAGGAGTGTGACGAGTGAAATAGTACGACAGCAAGGAAGGATCCTTGTTCATCAGTGCAGTGTCAGTCAGGCAGTGGTACTGCGCTTGATCAGCCCTTGCGTGGTTCTCTGGGTGAAGAGGGAACTTTGGAGAGGCAGCAGACCTTGGAGTTCCAGTCCACTGGAGGAGCCTGGGTGAGTCGCTACCACGACTGGACAACCGCACGAGCTATCGTCCGCCTCCATGATGAATACTCATCTGCGTCTTTGATCTTGTACATAGTTCTCCTAGTCTGGCTTTCAGCCATCCTTCTCTGTGTTGTGGTTGACGTAGTTCAGAATTAAATTTTTGTTCTCTTAGCTATGACTTTGTGCAGTGATATGACTGGTGTCTGGTCCGAGCCCCCTTGGGGTTTGGAACCCTAGGTGAGGGAGGGAAGGTTAAGCTGTCCCGGCTTGTGTGGGGCCTGGTAGATGTAGAGTGCTATTGAGGTGGTTGGAGCAAAGGCAGGGGATAGTAACTATCGTGGCAAACCAGTCCAAGCCCCGGCGGTCTTGTCACACCGGACTAGAGATGCTGCGATACCACGTGACACGGACATTAAAACATTGGTAACTAGCAGATTTGTTTGCAAGAACAAACCTCCTCCTCCTCCTCTTCTTCTTCTTCCAGTTCTCCTCATCATCCTTTTTATTGTTTCTGCTTCTTTTTCTTATGCTTCTTTTTCTGTCTATTCTCCTTTGTCTAAGTGTTCCTCTAGTGCTTCTTCTCTTTCACCTTCTACACTTCTTCACCTCCACATCTTCTTCTTCTTCTTCTTCTAATTCTTCTTCTTATTATTATTATTAATTTAGGCCGCTTTCTCATTTTCCTCATCCTTCTTCTTTGTCTCCCTCATGTTGTTCTTCTTCTAGTCCTCACCTCCCATGTTCTCCTCCTCCTTCAATTCCTTCTTCTCGTAGTCTTCCTCTTTCTCTTCTTCCCATTATTATTCTTCCCAATCTTTGTCTTCGTCAGGACCCTTTAGGATCATGACCTGGAGAGAATGACACAACAAGGAATGACTACAGGATCTGGCTGACATTCAGCGCTCCGAGGACAAGCCAGCCGGACACATAATCAGACTGCAGACTGTTACTATTGGGACTCTTTCCCGTCTATTAAAGATATAGAACACAGCGCTTATGGGAATGTCCCGTGTGCTGTTATGTCGGTTCTTGGCTCAACTTTCTTCTTGGGGATGACCCTAATTTATACTTTCTTACAATTTACTTCTAACCCTAATTGCTAACTTTGTACAGTAACATAATCACTAAATATTGCAGATCCTATTCTTTGTCTTAAATCACATCCGTATTATCTGCATATCTGATACTGTTGATGTTATGTCCTTGGATGGCGCTTACTCGCATGTCTTCTTCTATAGTGCCGCTGAATACCAGCTGATTTATTTTTCGGATTATTTCAGGAACCTCAAGGAGAACCTTACAATTGGTTTTGCTGTTTATTATGCTCTAGAGCAGTGGTTCTCAAGCGGTGGGGAATTCCCCCCCCCCCCCCCCCCGGGGAATTTTTGGGGTTTCCAGGGGGGGGGGGGAATGAAGATTATTTCAAGATCGCGTTAATACAAGAACCGATTACTTGATCTTGTTTTTCCCTTCATACTTTACGGTTCTGTACGTCTCACCGTTCTAAAATTCATTTGATAAAGTAATTAGACCCACAAATCACGTTTTATGTGGGCATCTAGACTTGTTTTAGTATGTGTTTACATTATTACTATACTGTGTAGGGGCGAGAGGGGGAAATTCTTAGGTAGGAAATACAAAAGGGGGTGGGGGGGGGAATGACGTTCTGAAAATATGGTGAAGGGGGGCATGGGCCAAAAAAGTTGAGAACTACTGCTCTAGAGGCAGTGGGTCTAATGGACACTCAGCCAGCCAAGGACAACACGGGCGGACCCTCAATCAGGCTGCCACTGGTGCCATCATGGGGACTCTTCCCTGTCTACAGGAGACAGATCACGAGCGGGAATGTCCCAAGGGTATGTTGAATCTTGATTTTATATTCATATGCTTTACAGTAAAGGAGAATTCACAAAGAAAACGGAATTAAACAAGACATGGGAAGTCGAAACCGGACAGAAATGCTGGGACGAGATCAAATATATCGGCGGGAACGCGTAAATATCGCAACTGCTGTAACACTAACAGGATCAACGATCAGCCTAAGCACAAAGACGAAAATGAAGAATACAAACAACTTACAACAAGTAACAAGCACACATGTTCCTAACGCCGCAAGCAATTAGAAATGCCAATTTAAACAAGCTATAAATTACCGCCTGCACGTGTATCGCTTCTTTGGACATCTTGGCGAGAAGTTGCAGACTTTTAAAATGTGTTCAATGAAAGAAGCTCAGGCTGTCCGTTACATGCCCACACTGCAACATCTGCTCGATGCAGGCGAGCAGATGAAAGATGGCGCGATCTTGGTCTTTAACATGTAATGACGTAGTCCGCGGTTTTGGATAAAGTGCGTCCTAATCTTTCTTGGCGTGTCTTGTAGAAATTAAAGATGAACCTGTTGAAAGTTTTTGCACGTTTGCACTCAACCCCGCGTTATGTCTCTGATGAACACAATAGTTAGTTTCAGATTCTGGAAATTCCCGTAGTTTTGGTTGCTGTTGGTGGAATGAAATTGGCCGGGGCCAATCCTAACGTACGGAAGCGAATCGTGGACAATTAGCCAACAAGTGAGGTATTAAAGTGTAAGCTGCAGAGGTAGAAGAATGTTGAGAACACTATGGATGGGGAGAAAGAGCAATGGACATATCTTGAAAACAGTTAACTCAGAAAGAGAAATGGTTACTAGCATCAGGAGAGGAGTCCACATTCTTTGGGTATATGTTGAAAAGGTGAAAGCTGGAGTATGTCGTCACAACGGGATAGTTAGAGGAGAAGACAGCAGAGGGAGACCACGAGAGGAGATGCTGGACAGTTTGGCATCATAACATGAAAGACATGATATATCAGTGTCAGAAATGATTTGCAGCACAAGAGGGAAGGCATGTGTAGTAGTAGTAGTAGTAGTAGTAGTAGTAGTAGTAGTAGTAGTAGTAGTAGTAGTAGTAGTAGTAGTAGTAGTAGTAGTAGTAGTAGTAGTAGTAGTAGTAGTAGTAGTAGTAGTAGTAGTAGTAGTAGAGGCAGCAGCAGTAGCAGTAACAATAGTAGTAGTAGTAGCAGCATGATCACGAATGCTACACGAAATCAACTAGACAAAGAAGAAGAAGAAGAGGAGGAGAAGAAGAAGAAGAGGAGGAGGAGGAGGAGAAGAAGAAGAAATATGAGGAGAACAACGAAGAAAATTAAGAAGAAATTGGAAGAAATAGTAGTAGTAGTAGTAGTAGTAGTAGTAGGCTAGTAGTAGTAGTAGTAGTAGTAGTAGTAGTAGTAGTAGTAGTAGTAGTAGTAGTAGTAGTAGTAGTAGTAGTAGTAGTAGTAGTAGAGGCAGCAGCAGTAGAAGTAACAATAGTAGTAGTAGTAGCAGCAACTATAGTAGTAGTCGTAATAGCAGCATCAATAGTAGTAAGGGGAGGCTTCAAATGAAAACCTTGAAAGTGTGATAAAAATCACAATAACTATGTCATTGACATGTAACCTGTCAATATTGTTAATAAGAATGTCACGATGGTTAAGCATGTTACATCACGGTGCAGACGAACACGATGACGTCATGTAGACAGTTTAAAGATGGCAGCCCCACTTTTGACATGCACCTCAGAGGAGCAGCGTTCTGTTATCCGTTTTTTTTTTTTACATCAGTGAAGGGTAAAACCTATAGAAATTCATCGGGGAATGAAGGCCTAGTATGGTGATGCATGCCTGTCAACTCAGCAAGTGTGTGAGTGGAGTAGGAAGTTTCAAAACGGCGGAACTTCTGTGACAAACTGTTCACGACCAGGTCAGGCACATCGAGTAGTGACCCCAGAGTTTATATTTTTACAGGAATCCAAGCACTTAAAAGGCGCTGAAGGACTTGCAATGCACGCATTGAATTGATTGACTACATCGAAAAAATGATGAATTTGATCTTTACATTTTCGGAATAAATTAACCAAACACAAAAACAAGAAAAACATTTAAGGTTTTCATTTGACGCCCCCTCGTAGTAGTAGTTTAGCAATTAATATTATGTTAAATCCTACAGGTTTATAATTACTGATATACAGTATATATTTTTCATCCAGAAAATTCATTTCTACTACTGTTTTGGTGTATCATCATACACATATTTCAAAATGTCAAAGGATCCCCCGTGGCGTAAAGGCTAGACTCTCACCTGTCCCTCTGGTGGTCTCAGGATCCACCCATATTAGTGTGGTTTCGAAGTTAAAAAAAGAATTGCCTGCTCTTCTAGGTCAACCGAGCTTAAAAAGGGTACCAGGAAATTACTTTGGAAGTAAAGGCAGCCGGTGTGCTGCCGTCTGGTCTATAAAAGTATTGGTCTGATTTCACATACCCAGTGTGTCTTAGGCGCGTAAAAGGAACGCGTACTTACTTATCACCACAAGGATCATTGCTGTAAGTTGGGCATGACTGTAAAAGCTGACTGGCCGTCGTAGTGCCCCATTACAACACACATGGAGATTCGGCGAACCTCTCTTAAACTTGTGATGAAGTTCATGTTTCAGATTGTTATGTCCTGTTCGCAGTCTAAAGATATGACTTGATTTTGTTATGAAAGTTTATGATTAATATAATTTTCCAAACATTAATAGGCGATGTTTGTGTCTCAATCTATTATAATCGCCTTCATCAAGTGATTTGTCAACTGGCTTGGGCGATCATGCGCCTCCGAATCTCCGATTCCCTTGCACTATGTATGCATTTATGTGCCGATATTTGTCAATGCCACGATGGAAGACTGCGAAATTTCTGTGACCTTTAAATTACAATTGTCGAATTCGATTCTAGCCTATGTAGTACCTATGAACCAAATGAATATAGCGTCGTTGCGGAAATAAGAGTGAGTAACTGAGAGATATATTTTGCCAGTCACATAAGTTTTATTCGATTACTGTGATAATCAGATGTTTATAGAGTATCAACAACATTCGACAGCTCTCACATAATTAAACATCAAATGAACAGATGGGCATAATTGTCATATAGTAAATGACAGACATGTAGAGTGTGAACTGATGTGCACACACATCAGTGTCATCAGTGAACAAAAATAGATAATAGCAAAATAAGAGCACGGTGTAGCATGATGAATGCTACGTCATCAAGTCGCGTTGACTAACAACACGATTGTCACTTACACACTTTAGCTTCAGCCTTCAACCAGAGCAGACACACCGCAGCGCTACACGTACAACAGTACAGACGATTCACTAGGACGCTCTAACACCCTCACCGATTGACAACCACTAGTCCACGCATACGGCCACATCTACGATTAACCCACAACACTCCTCAACCGCAAGACATCGATCGCCGGTGCTGGGCGATGTTGGCATGCCCACTTAGTCTCGAAAGCTGACCAACCATGCTGGGAGAACCTGAGGCTTGACTGGCGGTGGATGTTAGCACCAATCTCCAGACACACACACACCAAGGGGTACGTGGTTACAAGACGGACGTTGAGGGAGGCGTGGGTACTTTTGCTTTCTTTCACCCCAAACAAACTTTGCGAGCTATATTTAGAGTCACCAGCTATATTTAGCGCCGACGGTGATCTCCTCTGTGTTCGGCTGGAGTGCGTGTCAATGCGTTTCAATTGCCCCATACCACAGTGTTTCATTGGCTGTGGCAACCGTTTCTGTGTGAGTGTCTGTCTCATCTTGAGTTTTCTGGGAACTGGCAGCAGCTGTCCACGACAAGCAGAGTAGCGTGGCTTTTCTGCAGCATCATGGCATCTTACATTCTGCAAGACGCTGTTCTCATAATCATGTCATGGTGCTATCGCTGACTGAGCGTCAGGACAGATGGAGATGCCGACATTCATCATGTCGGCAGGACATCCCGCTGAGACAAGGCACATGGCTGCAAGGCTCGTGTCTCCCGTACAGACAGATCATTCTTTTCATACACTGCTGGTCTCAAGAGTTGACAAGCATTTCATTTTGCCAGTTACAGTTGGGGATGTCGCCGAGAGCAACTGTTGACTGGAGTAATTACCTACGAGAGGTTTGTGCCCACAAACTGTTAGTCAATTCGGTAGTAATCGGAGGACCAAATACCCACTGTCGAGATAGATGAAAGCCTATTTACAAGGCGAAAACATAATGTCGGACGAGTGTTGCCACAACAGTGGGTATTTGGTGGCATCTGTCGTGAAACAGCCGACTGCTTCATGTTCTGTGTTCCAGACAGAACAGCAGCCACGCCTCTGCCGCTGATCAGGACACACATTCGGCCTGGCACAATTGTAGTCTCCGACCTCTGGCGTGCGTACAACGGAATTGGAAGTATTCCCGAATTGACGCATCTCACAATCAACCACTCCTACAACTTTGTGGACCCTACCACCGGTGCACATACTCAATGTATCGAGCGCATGTGGAGAACGGCCAAGGAGAGAAACAAGAGGCAGAATAGAACACACACACACAGGCATCTACTAGAGTCCTACATGTGCGAATTCATGTGGCGCCGACAGACTAAATGCGCTGGTCTAGATGTGTTCAACACCATTCTTGCGGACGTTGTTGGATTCTGGCCACCGCAAGAATAGCGCACCACCGCCGCAAAGAATTGCGCACCGAGCTACGGCGCAACACACGGAAACCCCTGGATGTTCGGCGCAACACAGGGAACCCCTGGATGTGACGTCATACCCTGGGATTCCCTTTTGTTTGGGGTGAAAGAAAGCAAAAGTACCGAGGTGTGATAGTGAGAGTTGTGGCGGGAGCATGCTGCATCCAGTGAAAGGTGTGAAAGGCCTGCGTGCTGCCGGCTGGATGGTGTGCTTGGATCCGTGGTAGAACATAACCTCCTGATGAAATAAAAATCATCTGATCATCGCTCCAAGGCGTTCCTGAGTACATGTCCTTTACGTTGCTGTGATGATCTTGGATGAAGAATGCCGCCCCGCAGGCATTGACGATTAATCCAGGGGATCCACAAGGTTAATATCATCACCCCTAGAACTAGCAAACGATCCACCTCTCTGACAAGGGAAGAATGATCATTTCATGACCTGCAGTTATGAGACTGACCCCATCGACATCCTAACAGTAATAATTAAGAGAATTTCTGATTAGACCAAAGGATGTCCCAGATATCCAGCCAGCAGAACTGGAGTTGTATGTCACTTGCGAGAAACCATCAAAAGTGGTCTCGAGGTATGGTGTCCGCCACGAGTGCTGGAGGTCCCGGGTACAAGCCGCGGTGAGGGCCGGGATTTTTGCACGTGGACTTCTAGTAATAAAATTTCCCCTGATCTCTGGGTAGTGAGATCGGACGCCCGTGTGTATTGTTGCGCACGTAAAACATCCCTTGGCAGTTGGAAATCGAAAAAGAGTAGCCTAAAGGCGCTGCCCAGGCAAATTTTCGATTTAAAAATCTACCCAAAGTAAGTATTTCAGGATCCTCGTCTGTGCTACGGAGTCCGTACACAGAGCTGAGATTCTCCGGACTCAGGCTTGAGTTAGGAGTAGAACGGAGCTCTTGTGGGTTACACCAGCGTGCCGTGATGTTGATCCGTCGACTAAACTAGGAGAAATTGAAAAAAGCAATCAAACTACTTAAAGAATGGGAAGCTGCTGGTCTAGATGGTATCCCAGCAGAAGCTATTAAATCAAATACAGACATTGCAAATGAACTGTTGCACAAACTATTTGGTGGGTTCTGGGAGATGGAAGAAATATCAGCACATTGGAGAGAAGGATATTTGGTGAAGTTGTCTAAGAACGGAGACCTGTAAGAGTATGAAAATTATTGATATATAATGCGATAGTCAGTGTCTGGAAAAATATTACGCAGGGTAATTCTGGATAGATTAATAAGAGATGACACTGACAAAAAACTAAGGGATGAACAGGCATGCTTCCCACCAAATTGATTTTGCACTGACCAGATAGTCACATTACGTATAATGACAGAGCAAGGTATTGAACTGAATTAGTCACTTTGCATTGGATTTATGGATGATGAGAAGGTTTCGGTCTCCGTGGCTAAGGGCTTGCGAACGCGGTTTGTGAGCCCGTATACCCGGGTTCGAAACACAGCCATGCTGGTTTTTTCGAAAAAGGTATAGGAGTTGGTCGTTCAGAAAGCAATGGCAAACTACTGAACGTAAAATTTGCCCAGGAATTACGAACAGCGAAAATGCTGAGGTTGACTGCTACGTCCTGTGAAGGACACGCAACTTAAATTTTAATTTTGACAGAACTGGTAGTGAATACCTTTGATATTGATTCGGCACCATGGTATCCCACAGAAAATCATTAACTTAGTATGGGCAACATATGAAGATGTGGAATGTAGAGTTGGGAGAAAATTGATAGACACATATGAAAGAGAAACAGGAGTACGACAGGGTCACTTTTTGTCACTATTATTATGTTTAGTGACTATAGACAAAGTTATGAAGAAAACAATAACCACCACCAGAAATGAAATACAATGAAGTAACTTGATGGTTTGGACTTGTCACTCCTATCGTGCACGCGTAATTGATTGCAGGATAAACTAATAACACTGGATTGGATGTCACACCGATAAGGTCTAAAAATGTATAGAGGAAAGACAAAGAGAAGCAGATTAAACGAAGTAAATAATAACATGATCTCCATTAATGAAGCGGGAATTCAAGACGCTGAATCATACACCTATTTGGCCAGCAATGTAGACAAAAATAAGGGAACAGACAGAGATACTAACATAAGAATACAAAAAGAATGAGAAGCTTTCATTTGATAGCACAAAGAAATGTACGGAGGGCAAACGAAGTTAAACATAGCACCAAGCTTAGAATGTTTAACACCAATGTCAAAGCAGTACTACTGCGTGGGTCAGAAAACTGGAGAACAATTAAAAGAATAACTTGTAAACTACAAACATTGACTAATGCAGAATAGTATGAATGCAATGCTGCGACAGAAACACCAACGTAGAGCTCATCACCAACTAGACAAATATCAATCAACCAAGAGGTGAAGATGTTGGCGCTGGATATGTAACACACTAAGAACACCTGAAGACATTGTAATTCAACACTCTCTGCAACCCACAAGGCAATCGAAATAGAAAAAGACCTACAATATACGGGAGAATTATTACAGGCAGAGACGAATAACAGAGGACACGGAGGGAGATGGAGGGGATCGCCAAATATAGGACAGCTTGGCGAGATTTGGTTGAGGACTTATGTGCTATTGGGGAATAACGGGTAGAAGGGGAAGAAACCAACTGGTACTTTTGTGAGCGACATAAACTTGCAGGTGTGAGAGCGACATAAAAGTGCAGGTGTGAGAGCGACATAAATGTACAGGTGTGAGAGCGACATAAACGTGCAGGTCTGAGAGCGACATAAATGTGCAGGTTTGAGGGCGACATAAACGTGCAGGTCTGAGAGCGACATAAACGTGCAGGTCTGGGAGCGACATAAACGTGCAGGTCTGAGAGCGACATAAACGTGCAGGTCTGAGAGCGACATAAATGTGCAGGTCTGAGAGTGACATAAACGTGCAGGTCTGAGAGCGAACAAAACAAGGAGCAATATTGACAGAAAGGACTGATGTGCTCAAGTATTTCACTACGCCCTACTTAGCATATGAGCAAATTCGTCGAAAACTTGTACGAGTTGTGAGGTCAACAATCATTTTCTGAATTGCATCTGCCACTTCAAGCCATTTGTACGAGGTCTGCATGGCCGAATGAATATGAGAGCTGGCTCTTAAACTTCCGGCGTGCTGATGTTGGGGTAACGCATGAAACAACGGTTAGTGGGACTAAATTGTTGACTTCTCGTTCTTGACCTGGGGAACTAAATTGAAAGTTCTCAGAAGTTGGAGTGAGTTCGCTTGATGGTGAAGTAGTATCACGTGTATGGACTACGCTTGAGTTCAAAGCGAGAGAATGCTTAAAAATATTACCCTTTGTAGTTTTGTTCATAACTGGTTGGATTTTGCAGCTAAAGTTTTTTTACAGGATGCAGGAACTAGTCTTACACAGCCTTCCTTAATCTCCTTGTACGACATGCATGGCAAGGCAAACCAGGCCCTAAGCCTTGGTCGGCAACGAAGTCTGGATCAAAGCTCCGACAGGCGGACAGTTAGAGCAATCCTTTGTTGATCCTGCATCTTCTGTAGTTTGTCTTATTCCAGATGTATTGGTATTGCCTTTCTACTGGAGTAAACTAGGTGGGCCGACAGAGAGATCATGCTGTACGGACAACACATGGTCTTTACAGTTCAGCCCAGGCGTTGTGCTATAGAGCCATAACTCCATCCCTCGCCTTACTATCAAAGTTTGTAGTTATTATGCCATTTTATTTTTATAGCGCAATGAAACAAACAATTGTCTATCAAGACGGCCTGGTGCCAGTGAGTGAGTGGTAACTTACACTTATACTATTATTTGCTTCAGGCATGGGCCTTGGTAACGCACAGACGATTAACTCCTGTACTGTATTTATACCACATGCTGTATTTATAGATGCCCTGTTGTAGTCGTCTGGGTTATATCAAAGTGCATTTTTGGTCGCCGTGTTTAATGCGCATTCGCTGAAACTTCCGGTGCGATGATGGCAGGATAGGGGGTTAAGACCCTACATCAGTTAGTTTGACTTCAACGTTGACGCGTTCAGAAAGCAATGGCAGACAACTGAAAGTAAAATTGCCCAGAAAGTGAACCTGTGGTTGGGGTTGATCGAGCCGTCCGGCAAAGGGCTCGCATCAAAGAGAAATATATGTTGTCGTTTCAGTAAATACATGTTTCAGTATAATACTGTTGCTATTGCATATATTCTATAATCATGTCTTTAAATTTGACATCTATACTGTGTTATCCACCTCTACCATTTCTTTCAGTATATTTACAACTTTCCAATAAGTGACTCACATTATTACTATATTACTTTTCAATAGTCATCACCTATCTATGACTTTGTTTCCTTGTCACATTGTCATGATAGTGCTTAATCTGTCCTTGCAAGTCTGTAAGACTACCTACTACCTACCTTTAACATGTTTCCCATTGTTATTGACTTAGTGCAATGTGCCATACATTCAACTAGCGGTATCCTTTTACTTCAGCAAATAATATCGCACATTATTATGCTTCTGACATTCAGCACACTTGCCTTCTTTTACAGCAACATAACCTACTCCAAATTATATTTATCTTTGTATATTAAGTTCGTTTGTTGCCTGGAATGTTCTTATTAGAGCATTCAATTATGTATAAGCACGTCTTCCTTTGAAGCATTGATTCCAAGTTAGCGCCAAAGTTTCTATTATCTTAGTTTTCATTGTTATTTTAATGTCATCTTTGTTCAGGGTGATATATATTGTGTTATCCTTTACGTTGCTTTTCTGTGCTTCTTTGTCCGACATTTAGTAACACGGATCACAGAGACATTTGACTAGGGGCGTTAATTACAGTAAGGTATGTTAAATAATTGAATGCCATGGGATGATTAATCGTCTTAAGCGACTTCCCGTGTCTGCCATGAGTTTATATGCAGTAGTTTTCCCTAGTTTAGTTTAGTTTAGTTTAGACGACGGATCAACATCACGGCACACGGGTGTAACCCATAAGTGCTCCGTTCTTTTCCTAACTGAAGCCTGAGTCCGGATAATCTCAGTTCAGTGCACAAACTCCGTAGCACCGGTGAGGGTCCTGAAATATTTTGGACAGATTTTTAACTCGAAATTTTGCCTGGGCAGCGCCGTTAGGCTGCTCTTTTTATTATTTTTTTTAAATTTCCAACTGCCAATGGATTTTATACGAACGCAACAATAAACACGGGCGTCCGATCTCACTACCCAGAGACCAGGGGAAATTTTGTTACTCTAATTCCACGTAAAAAAATTCCCGGTCCTCACCGGGGCTTGAACTCGGGACCTCCAGCACTCGAGGCGGACACCATGCCCCCTTTCCCTATGCAACCCAGTTTAATTTGATATATAATGCAACATGTCTACTACCATATTAACAAACTGTTAAGTGATAACAGTGACACAAGCCTACTTCCCAATTTCCGTCATCCCTTTTTGTTCGGTCCAAACCTACTGTTTGTTTGGCACAGAATCTGTTAAGGCCCCTATATACACACCTTTCGCGCATATTGCATACGGTGCTAGACCTTTGTTTGTATAGACCAATGGACACTCTGTGAATGTCGTGGTCAGTACCACGCCCACCGCCTGTACCACCCACGACATTTTCTGGTACCCATTTTAGCCTGGGTAGACCGGGGAGACTCCATCTCAGACTCAAAAGCACCTGGTATGACTTCTATAAGGGACGGTGAATTTTTTTCCAAAAAACCATTTGGATCTAATTCTACACACGACCCCTTGATCTATTGGGTGTTGAGATCGGACACCTAGGTTTCTCATATAAGGGCGAAAAACATGAGGTCCCATGTGTAAGTTTAAAAAAAAAAAACTACTGCGGTTGGGAATAGCTAAGAGTAAGCCGTAAAGTCGCCGCCCTGGCAAAATTGTTAAGAAACAAAGCCTACCCACAGATAGATAGAGCCCTCTACCTAGGATGAAATTTATCTAGAGGAAGTCAACCTACCCACAGATAGATAGAGCCCGCAACCTAGGATGAAATCTATCTAGAAGAAGTCAACCTACCCACAGGTAGATAGAGAACAACTAACATGTTGAGGAGTGTCATACCTAATTATGCACCTCAAAGATTAGTGTGATCTACTTCAGCATGCATTTGTATAATGTCTGCTTCCTCTGGACAGATTCCATCCAAGATAACGAGCTTCATCTATCCGCCAGCAGTGTTTATTTCCTAACAGTTTTACTTGTGCAGCGGCCTTAAGGTCTACACTTTACCATTTCCAACTGCTATGGAATTTTTAATGTGCTCAACTTGGAGAAGCCACCTCCCGTTGTTCCCTTGTATCCGAGAATGCTAGATATCCGACATCACTACCCGAGAGCTCCAGGGAACGTTTGATATGATTACATACCAATGGTTGTCGGGGGAATCCCTACCTCAATTCTGAGATCGAAGCTGCTAGCTTCTAAGTCTAGGGCGGACACTCTAATATCACAGCAAGGGCTAATCCCTCTCTTGTATTGTCAGCAACAAACAAATCCCCCACAGTCAGCTTCACGTGCATTCTATCACTTGCGATCAGTGTTGGAAAAGACAGGATATGCCCACCTGGTACGTAAGGCTAACCCGGTCAACAAATGCCTAAGAAGTCGGATGTGTCGGCCGAAAGGCGCAGATATCGCTCTAATTTAAACACGGATATAACAAGAGTGTCCAAAACAAAATATATCAGACAATGGAAGACGAAGAAGAAGAAGCATATGCCCTAATAGGTGATAAAACCAAAGTAGGTGGTGGAATAATAATAATAATAATAATAATAATAATAATAATAATAATAATAATAATAATAAGGTAGAAGAAGAAGAAGAAGAAGAAGAAGAAGAAGAAGAAGAAGAAGAAGAAGAAGAAGGGGAGGAGGAGGAAGAAGAAGAAGAAGAAGAAGAAGAAGAAGAAGAAGAAGAAGAAGAAGAAGAAGAAGAAGAAGAAGAAGAAGAAGAAGAAGAAGAAGTTAGAGTAAGAAGAAGAAGAAGAAGAAGAAGAAGAACAACAACAACAACAACAAGTATAGGATGCAGAACAAGAATAGAAAGAAGAAAGATCAGGGGCAATGATGAGGCAGAGGTGGAGAAGGAATGGGAGGAAAAAGAGGAGAAGGAGGAGGATGAAAAGGAGGTGGGAAGGGGAGAAAAGGAAGAGATGAGTAAGGGTTAGCCTAACATCTTGTAACATATTTTACTTATTCTGTGAGCAGAACATCAACCAAAGTTACTCATCCATTATTACAATTCTAAACCAGACACACATAAAAACAACGCTAGACTCGACTTTGATTGTGAAATGCGTCTCCGGAAGTATTACTATTAGAATGTAAGTAGTTATAGCGTTCTTTCGCCGAATATTCTACACTATGAAAAATGTGTGTGTGTGTGTGTGTGTGTGTGTGAGAGAGAGAGAGAGAGAGAGCGCGCGCGCGCGCCAGCGCGAGCACGAACACAGACGAAAGGGAGAAGAAAGAATGATAAACACAACTGAGTTGTCTGTACTGAGAAAACTGTAACATAATAAGCGTGTTTATATTGATGGGCTGGCGACCGGAAGTTCTTGCTTGTAGTGTGGTGGTTATGGGGCAAGAGGAGAATCTGGGAGAGGGGGGGGGGGGATGGATTGACGGCATGAAAGCGGCAGTTCAAACACTACCTGACGATATCAACAGCCAAGCAACTAATCCATTGGTGAAAGCTTGTTCCCACGCTCAGCTACAGATGGGAGACTGACCCTGCCCATAATGCCTCACTCATCATCATCACCATAATCTTGTCTTCAATATGGGCTGGCAGTGAAGTTTCCTGATCATTTCATTTCATAAGTATCTGTCTTGTGCCGCTCTCTTTAATTCCATAGTTCAAGGATGAAAGCAATTAGTGGAGCTGCGGTAAAGCTGTGGACATGTAAACACAATAAAATAATGCTGCGTAGTACAGCTTCCGGCGACTAGCATTTATCTGCAAACAAATACACAATACAAACACGAGGAAGGTGCTACAGTGACTACATTAAGGCATAGTAACCGAATAGGAAGGGTCAGCTGGGCGCCCTATAAGAAAGAAAGGAAACAACCAAAATTCGACCTCGTTCAACCTTCAGGCGTAGGTCATATTTGAGGTTAATTGTTCTCTTTTGATTATCTGTAGTCTCATTGCTCTCTTTCGAGTTAATCCTAAACAGACAGCTTGTTTCGCTCTCTGCTCATCGGATTCTGTTGGGTCTTACATGGCTCTCAGCTGATTGTCATTTTCTTTTCTGCGTTGAATAGGTCCTTCTGAGGACCGATCCTGAGGTGGACCTGCCAGATTCAGTTGCCTCCCAGTTGTTGAATCCCTCATGTCCCAGTAACGCCATAGGATTATGCTTCGACCACGGCAGGTGCCTATGTAGATTAGTGGCTAGATGCTGGTCTGCACGTCTAGTGGCTAGATTAGTGGCTAAATGCTGGCCTGCACGTCCTGTGGCTAGATTAGTGGCTAGATGCTGGCCTGCACGTCCTGTGGCTAGATTAGTGGCTAGATGCTAGCATGCACGTCCAGTGGCTAGATTAGTGGCTAGATGCTGGCCTGCACGTCTAGTGGCTAGATTAGTGGCTAGATGCTAGCATGCACGTCCAGTGGCTAGATTAGTGGCTAGATGCTGGCCTGCACGTCCACTGACTAGATTAGTGGCTAGATGCTAGCTTACACGTCCAGTGGCTAGATTAGTGGTTAGATGCTGGTCTGTACGTCCAGTGGCTAGATGCTGGCCTGCACGTCCAGTGGTCATGGATTCGAATTCGCAACGGGGTGGATTTGTATTAAATTGGTACCCAGAAATGTCTTGGGAAGTAAAGGCGACTTAGGTGATACTAACCGCATCCTCTAGTGAAGGAAGCTGAGTAGTCTCGAGGTATGGTGTCCGCCTCAAGTGCTGGAGGTCCCGGGTTCAAGCTCCGGTGAGGTCCGGGATTTTTTCACGTGGACTTCTAGTAACAAAATGTCCCCTGGTCTCTGGGTAGTGAGATCGGACGCCCGTGTGTATTGTTGCGCACGTAAACAATCCCTTGTCAGTTGGAAATCGAACAAGAGTAGCCTAACGTCGCTGCCCGGGAAAACTTTCGAGTTACAAATCTACCCAAAGTATTTCAGGATCCTCACCGGTGCTACGGAGTTCGTGCACTGAGCTGAGATTCTCCTGACTCAGGCTCGAGTTAGGAGTAGAAGGAAGCACTTATGGGTTACACCCGTGTTCCGTGATGTTGGTCCGTCGACTAAACTAAACTAAAACTAAAACATCCTCTAGTGAGTGCCCATTGGTCTATACACATATGAACAGCTATGGCTGGTTCCTGAGACAGACAGACAGACAGACAGAGAGACAAACAGACAGACAGACAGACAGAGAACAAAAAGTACAGGGTGTATTTTTAATGACTATGCAGTGTTTGAAAATTTTGCCGGTCCAAGTTTTGTACTTTAGAGAGGGTGAATACAAAACTTTGACCGGCAATATTTTTAAACACTACGCAGTCGTTAAAAATACACCCTATATATGTTTGTTACGTCTCTTTCCCCCCCCCCCTCTCTCTCCCTCTCTACTCTCTCTCTCTCTCTTTCTCTCTTTCTCATCTCTTCTCTCCTCTCTATTTCTCTCTCCCGCTCCCTTCTCTCTCTTACTCTCCTCTCCCCCCCTCCTCCCTCTCTCTGTCTCTGTCTGTCTCTCTCTCTCTTACTCTCCTCTCCCCCCCCCTCTCTCTCTCTCTCTTTCGCAGAAGACACACATACCTGTTTTACTTTTACATTGTCAAATTCTCCTGCAGCCGTCATTTCTCTTCTCTGTTATAAAAAATACGGGTTTGGCACCATATGCCCAATGCGCATTAAGGCGTGTAAACTGATACATACAACATTTTTTTTATCCACTCAATCAATCAACATTCCTGTTTACCCAGCACACAAAAAGTGTTTGTGTACACACATTCAGCCCTGACGTAACAAACAATAAAATGTCCACTTTAGTTAACTATTTTAGTGCCAACACATAATTTGCGTATTCATTTTTGTTGTAACAATAACAACATTACATCACATCTGTGCAGTTAAACATGTAACCACTAAATTTATCCTGAAAACCAATTGTTAATTAATGTCAACCGTTTTATGAGCCGCAAATAAAGTAATGACTGCTTGTTTTCTAACAAAAACATCACAGCAAGTACTACTTAGTTTGTCTTTCTATGCCCTGCCTACGCCCCCTTTAGGCAAACCGAACTTGGTGTATGTAATAGCAATCTACAGGGTGCCCCATAACTTCAGCATGGCAGGAAAGTGGGCCGCAAGACAAATAACAGATTTAATCATTGGTTCATCTCTTTGTAGTTCAGCCTAACCACAGATTGGACTGCCAGTCTGGCTAACATTTCAAGATTTCAAAATAATTCTTCCCGTAGTGAATTTGAATAACAAAGACACAAACAATAGACTGTACGATTTATTGTCTGGCATATTTCGCTGCATCTCATCAGGTACATAATGCAGAAATCACACAACATAAACTAAAGCAATAAGATAAATCCTTCAAACTGAAATATACAACACACATACGCACACAGACATCTGAACTGTCTCATCATCAAGTGCCGTGCCGACTGGCGTAGGCGTTCATGACTCTTCACAGATCTCGGTCTTTGGTTTTCTGGATTAACTCTGCCGTTGATATTCCTCCATGCCACCGTCGCAATCCATCCAGCATCATTTCTCGTGGTCTGCCCCTGCTTATCTTCCCCTCGTTCTTTCTAGTTGTCACGATGTTCTTCAGCGGCTCTCTTCTCATCACATAATCAAAAAAAGCTATTTGTCTCTTTCTTATTGTTGGATATAAATTTCTTGTTTTGTTAGCCTCTTTAAGGCATTCGTTGTTAGTTACTTTGACATTCCAAGGAATTCGCAACATTCGTCTAAGGAACCACATCTCTGTTGCTTCCAATCTCTTCCCAATTTGTTCACTGAACTGTCTACCACGGTAATTTTAAACTATCATGTCGTTTTGTTTGTACAAAGTTGGACAAGTCTCTGAGTTGAGCTAAGCCAGGAACCGACAGCATATCACTCGAGACATTCTCATACGTGCTCCGTTCTCATCTTCAACAGCAAGCCAAGAGTCCCAATACGAATGCTACCAGCTGCAGTCTGACTATGCGTACGTCTGGTCTTTCCACGGAGTGCTGCGTGTCGGCCAGATCCTCTAGTCACTCCCTGCCCACCCATTCTCTCTAGGCTGTGATGATTTATCTGTTTATCCGCACCTTACACATGATCTCACAGCGCCCCGACCACGTCTGCCTTGTCATGCACCAATAGCCACCCAACGGTGCAGTCCCAGCCAGTCTGTCCGCCTGCTCATTTCCCACCACATCAGCATGTCCTGGAGAAAAGGGCCAACTATGTTTCTTATCTTTGATATTTGAATTGAAGCATGCCACTCTGCACGAAGCATGCCTGTCTTCACCATTCTCATCAAGCTTTGTGAATCCGTTATAATCTAGACATGAATGTGATATTTGTCTTCCAGCCAGCGGAAGGCCGTAGTAACTCCATTCTCATACTAGATGTTCTGGTATCATATGCCAGGTTCTCCTTTCATCAGCCACCGTCAATTAACCTTAGCTACAAATACTCAGGCACTTCTTTTGTCTCATAGCATAAAGCTATCCGTGTAGATGATGACATCACCTGGTCGTGCACCAACGTGAATTAATTGTTGCACCTCCCATTCAGCGATGTCATGTCTATCCGCAGATGTGAAGCTCCACTAACTGTCTTCACACCCCGCTGGTTTCTGAGCTTGCAGAGGGGAAGCAGGAATGTGCAACATACACCTTGTGGAGATGGTACTTATGTATGGTGTTGGGAGGAAATGCTGGACACCAACGTCACTCCAATAGGTACAAGAAGTCAGGGCTGTTGGTTGGTCACCACAGCTCTATTTTGTTTGTTACTAGAGTTCTTTTTGATATGACTATGGGACATCCTGTACACAGATGTACGAGGCTTAATGCAAATGTATGTAGAGCAGACACAATTTGCGTAATTGTATGGACATTTTAATAGGCTGTATCGTCTTAATTTCGTTCTTAACCTTGTCGCCAATTAATTAGCATGTGTGAAATGAACAATGATGCTTTATTAGCATTTTTCAAACAGGTGTTCTCTCATCTGTTGTGTCTCCAACTTGAAGGGGTAGAGGGGATCGGTTGTTCCAATGGCCCCAAGAGCTATGCCGACGGTAGCTTAGCCACTGGTAGGGTCTCCCTTGTCGGACTTGTCAAGGGATGGGAACCAGACGGAGACTCTCCAACCTGCTGCCTTGCAATTACACTAGACAGTCAAAGGCTAGAGAAAGCAAGCCTGACAAAATGCTTGTCGACCTTTTCAAAGTCGGATATACTGGGCAACAGGCTTGTCGAAACAATGCAAGCCAACTCACTTAATGATGTCAATGAAACACGTCTTATTTTTTGGACGGACACATTGGCTTGTGGCTGTAAATGTCTTTCCTGTAGTCGTGCTACCCAGTTACATTTTGTGTTCATTCATTTCCAGTTTCAGCTCTATAGCTTCAATACCGCTGTATTCAATACGATTGATCACACCAGTAGACTCGGCTTTACCACACAATTAGGTACATGGATCTATCTATTCAAAGTAACGGGAAGCCAAAATTCAGGGGACCAGGAAAGGAGAGCGCCCACGAGGCAATTACATCATACAGACTTGCAGGAATATTTGGGTTCTTGTTAAACTGTGACTGAAGAGAGTAGGTGTTGTGTTTTGCACTCGCTCGCTTTAAACTCAAGCGTAGTTTATACACGTGATACTACTGATTTTTGCATGTGGATTAGCTTTCCCTATTACTGGTGTCCTTCGCCATCAGGTGAATCTACTCCAATTTCTGAGGTACTTGTAATTTACGTCCCCAAATCAAGGACGAGAAGTCAACATTTTAGTCCACCTAACCGGTGTAAGGGTTGAAACCGCTACCTCGTCGTCAGCACACCGGAAGTTTACAATTGAGTTGCCTTATCCATTCAGCCATACTGGCCTCCAAGAAAGCACTTGAAAACAGGGAACAATGGAGCGACCAGATCATGTGACTTCAACGCCAGGCCTCGGCCCGACTATCCAGATAATAATGATGATAGCGAAGCGAACAAGGCACAGTGGCGTGAGATGATTAGCTAACTCCAACAAAAATCTTTCCCTGGCCTAGGGCTTAACGTTTTTCTCCGTAATCCCGTACGTTCTCGTGATTAACGTAACCTGCGCGAGAATCGGTAGCGGTTCTCGCCGCGTTGGTAACTTAGGGGTATGTGAGCCGGTCGCTCGGAAAGCAAAGGCAAACTACTGAGCGTAATCTTGCCTAGTACATCAACAGCACTTGAAAAATGCTGGTGTTGACTACAACGTCCTGTAAGGGATATTCAACATTTAAAAAAAAAACACACACACACACACAAATATTCGCACTGGCACACCCGATGAGACGACGATCAAATATTTTAAACACTATTGTCGTAATTCTTTGTCGACTACATATTTGAATAGACAAATCGGAATTCGCAGTTATATGATCAGTATCACTCTAGTCGTCTTACTTCCCAAAACAGTGCCTAGTACCTATTTAAGACTGGGTCGATCTGGGAGCCCAGGTCCATTTTCACAATTCGGATCGGCTCCGATGTAGATGGAACCCATGTTCACCGGGCCGGCAGTGAGCGTCTATAGTCTGTCCAGAAATGAATTCCTTCATTCACGATCAATTATTTTCAAAACTGTTTTTCCTGCTGTCTTATATTTACCCAACCCAAGGAATATGTCTTTGATAGGTCCAAAAGAAACTTAAATCATGGAAAGCGGCGACATTTCTTTGATGTTTTGGTGAAAAACTAGTGATTTCTCCCTATCAAACTTGTTTCACAGTAAAGCCCCGTTCCACTGCCTCAACGTGTGTTCCCTCAATAACTACAAAGGAAAATCCACCAATCGAGGTGTAAATGACTCGTTAACTGATAAGATAAACATCTCTCACCTGAACTGGAAGAATATGAAATAACTGACAGCAGTCGGGTTTTTACACTTTAATACGTGCTGCAGAAACAACGGGATAACAGCTCTCCAAGATTATAAACTGCCCTTGCGACAGGGTCAGCGTTTATATATACATCTAAGGATCAGTTCCCTGTTCTACTCTGTTCACCTTGAATCCCAGTCTCCAATCTAACGGTTCAGTATTTCAGTAAATCGTCTAGGTTTTTTCACACCCGATCCTTTCATTGATGTATCCTCGTCCACACATTCTTCTCCCGTTGCTCACTTGCTGATCCTAGCAATCATTGCGTCCAGAATATCCCTTTCAATACGGAGCCTTCAGAAAACACAACTGCTTCGTGTCACAGTCTCACATCGTATGTTTCTTTGTTGTCCTCTGACGTTTCATGTTTCCCTTGGTTTCTCCTATTGACTGTCCACTTTGGTGTGTCCATAATGGAAAATCCCTTTTCTCTTTTTCTGTATCTTCTTTTGGTGCGTGCCTGTCATATGGCATCCACTACTCGAGGATCTTGTCATAATGCCAATCCCATGTCCCACGAGAAAATTAACTATTCAATGCTAATGTTTCCGTGTGAAGACGTAATACATTTAATAATGTGCACTTCATCTCTGCCCATAAATTATATACCGCATATAAACAAACTTTGAAATCTGCTGTACAATCTCCAGAAACATTTAAAAAAAAAAATTCGATGGACATAATGATAAGGTCATATGCTAAATCTTTCATCATTTTCCCTCAGTTGGTTACTGAGATATGGAATTTTATATTGGGGCAAACAGAAGTAAACAGACTATAGCTACTACGCTACCGCGGCTGCCATAATCATAATCGTATACACCAGAAGGTACTCGATGGTTATGGTTAACTGATTCAATGCCGAACCAAAAGTGGGCTTGGACCAGGCATAGTGCACAATCAAATGAACAAGAATTGTAATGTAAAGTTCCCTTCACTGAGCAATGAAATTGCAAAAGACACCATGAAACACAACAAATAACACGGTGACCCTAGTATGGCGATATATCTTCCTTCTGTCTAAATGTGAGGTCACATAAGGCGATGTATTATCCTTTGAAATTTAATCAGTTAATATCAAATCGGAGTCTCCGTGGTGAAGTGGTCAAGCCATCTGACCCGAGCTCCGAAGGTTGTGGGTTCGATTCCGGGCCGCGTCATTCGGTTCACGAGTGTATATTTTTCGGAGACTCCTGGGGTCGTCGCTGGAGCTACGGAGTTCGTGCTTTGTGCAACGCTTTCGGCAGCCAGCGCTTCGGAAAGAGACTGAGCCATATGTGATAAAACCCGGTGCAATGAAGTCGAAAATGTCGACTTTTTTAAAATATCAAACCGGCGGCCTTTACTTGCAAGGATACGTCAGCCTAGAAGCGCTGGTCACTTGTTAAACCCCGTGTCGGTGGAGATTCCAACACGTGACCCCCAGGCCGCCAGGTAACCAGCCAGACACTGCGCTAGCCGGGCTCCGGAATGAGGCGATTACAAAAATTAATTTCCGGAGAAACCATGAGATCAGTTAAAAATACGAGAAATACATTCACGCGTAAAGAGCTGTAAATGCAAGAGAATGGACTGCTTTGCAACGAGTTTTATCTCTCATGGCTTGGTCTCTTTCCGTAGAGCGACAGGCCGAAAGCGTCGCACGGATCACGAACTCAGCAGCTTCAGCGGCGGCCCCGAGGAGTCTCCGAATGCCAGCGGCTTCACAACACGTATTGATGGGCACTTAGTGAGGACAAAAATGTAGAGATCAGACGACAATATATATATTCTGAAAAAGTAAAGAAAAAATGTATCACTTTTCGATGTAGTCATCACTGCGTTCAATGCAAGTCCTCCAGGGCCGATAAATTGTTTGGATTCCTGTAGAAAAAAATATTCTCTTGGTCGCGTGTTTAACCACTCATGCACCATCTGTTGTACCTCTTCACTGGACCGAACACATCTTTTCTCTCAATGACTCTTTGAGTTGTCCAAACAAGTGAAATAACCCGGGGCTAGGTATGGCGAGTACGTGAGATGTGGTACACTGAAAGTGGAGGTCACTGAGCAACAACAACAAACAAACAAAACGATAAGAGAGCGCTGCTCCTCTTTGGTGCATGTCAAAACTGTCTTTATGATGTCATCGTGTTCGTCTGCTCCGCTATGTCACCTGCTTAATACTCTTGACATCCTTAACAACAATATTAACAGGTTATAAGACAATGGCAAGGTTATTGTAATTTCTATCACACTTTTAAGGTTTTCATTTGAAGCCCCCTCGTACATACAAAAAAAATGATATCTATCACTCAAGGATAATTAAACTAAGTACGTACAGAAATGATATCTACAATTAACGATGACTAAACTAAGTACACAAAGAAAAGTTAAATATCACCCAAAGATAACTGAACTAAGTGCAGAAAGAAACGTTAGTTAGTTAGTTAGTTAGTTAGTTAGTTAGTTAGTTAGTTAGTTAGTTAGTTAGTTAGTTGGTTGGTTGGTTGGTTAGTCGACAGATCATCCTCATTGCACATCGAAACATTCAGTCCATAAGTGCTCGGATCCCCTCTTCGGCAAATCTCGCTGCGAGTAGCGGCTCACGACACCAGTTCTGTGTTGGTTTATTACTCTTCTTTGGCTTCCTGCGTAGTGTTCTTGTTTGGCCACACCTCTTTTAACTTTCTGTTCTCGCAGCCTGACTATGGTTGTAGATTCCCAGTCATCTCTTGGTTCTCGTAAACGACTTACTTCTCGTCGAGCATTCAGAATGTCTGCCTGGTCCATAGCTCGTCCCCCTTTAACAGAAGCCTACCTGCAAGCCTGTCAGCCTACTCATTTCCTTGTGCGCCCGCATGCCCTAGCACGAAGATGAAACTAATCTTTGCCAGCCAAGACCGCTCCAGAGACAGCAGTCAATCTCTTCGGACCCACCCCATCTCTATCCTCCTGAGCATACTCACTGAGTCACCGAGGACACAAGCCCGATTGAAAATGTCCGTGTCTCGAGCCATGTTATTGCTTTACTTAATGCCATGACTTCCATAGTCAGGCTGCATGTGGTCAAAGCAAAAGCACCAGACTCTTTCTTCACAGTTTTCCCTCCGGCCTAAGCCGTAAAGGGTAAAGCTCATGAGCTTCTCGCTCCTCAGACGACCGACCCATCCGTGTAAATGACAGCATCATCCTCTAGAAAATTCTCGAAGATCAGAGCCTGTACTTCCGCCTCCACAGCAGGTGGATTTTCTTGTTTGCATTTCCTGTCTAGTTGGATGCACACTGAAAAGGATGTACAAAACTCTGTTGGCACTTGTACCCACTCCTCGCCAGGTTCTACGTCCTCAAGTGAACACACCTGCTGAAGAATGTCTTCGGCTTTACCCATCCACGACTTTCCTCTTTTTAACCTGCTGCCCTTTACCTTCTTAATCTCGCTATGCAGTGGATGTTGTGTGTTTGCGTTGACTCTGAGATAGGCACGTGCTTGGCAAATTTGTATTCTGTCCCTCATGGTTGGAAAATCAAGAAGGTAGCGCATCGCCCTGCATGCTGTATTTCTTGTACATCCAAGAATTATGCGTATGGCTTCGTTCTGTAGAAAAAAAAAACCGCTATATTTTATCAGGAAACAGCAGATTAAATGGTTTGGCCATATAACTAAATTACCAACTAACAGTATACCTCAAGAAGCAATGATGTACAGACCAGACGGAAGTAGAGGAAGAGGCCGGCCACGTAAACGATGGATAGAAGTAATTACAGAGACCATGGGAACCTCGATATGCGAAACCCTTGGACGGGCACTCTCCAGATGTTTATGCTTCACCTCGACACCGCAAGGTACAAGAGGAACCTGATGGGATGAGATGAGACTGCCTGTTAAGGAAATGTCATAAAGAACTGAAGCTGTGTATATTGGTTATTTCTTTTCAATATAGCCACGACTTGAATTGACACACGTACATCACCTGTTTGATCTTGAAAGACCTTTGGGAATAAAGTACCCAATTTTCCGAGAACTAAACCAGTTCCTTATGACTGTCAAGATGATTTCCTCTCAACTGCATTAAACAAAAGAACAAAAAAACATTTTGGACATGTAAAAAGTTTGATGCAGTCAAATCCGGAGTCGAAGATGGATAACGAAGAATTAATAATTGTACAAACCATGCATTGTAAGAGTACAGTAAGAGGGCGCGATGTCTTCAAGCAAAGGAAGATCTTGTGTGCATGCTATAATATAGTGTGGCGTCAGCAAATGGGTAGTTCCAGCCAGTTTTGTAAAAACATAAAGAGATTGTATTAAATGTTAAATTACTGTGGGGATAACAGATGTTCCACAGTCAAACAATACCTGTAAATGTGTGTTTTAATTGTTTTGGTTTAAATATTTTTCATTTATTAACTTAATGTGTTATATAACTCTGCAGCATGCACTGGACAAGATGCAGCGAAATGTGGCAGGCAATAAATCATGCAACATATTGTTTATGGCTTCTGTGTTTAAACAAATAAAAGTAGTAGTGGAACATAACTGACCATATTTACATCTGCGTTAAATCACAAAAACCAACAAATGAAGGAAAATCTACCTTAATGTATGTACACATGCTGCTGAAAAATACCGTACAAACAGAAGACACCTCATTATATCATTACATGTGGTTTAAAGTTTATATTCATATTTCACTGTCAGTTTGAAATCTAAGTATTTCAATCACCGTCAGTGGCAGGGGGTGTTAACCAATGGACGTTGTATTATGTGTTCATTGCAATCTGTGCGTGGCTTTTTTGTGAGTATAATACGTCTGTTTTCAGCTGGTTATTTGTGATATATTTCGTTGATGACGTTAGTTAATTCGTCAGCAGACCATCCTCATTGCACATTGTACTACTAGCACATTTCCACAGCTTTATCGCATGTCCACTAATTGTAGTCATACTTTAACTATGTTTACAACTGCAACTCTGTGTACAGTCTCGTCCTGTTCATCGTTATATGTTTTTGTTTGTGTATTAGTCACTGTAGTGTCTTCTTGTGTTTGTGTATGTTTTTTCTTAACTGTGTTTATATACTTGTTTGCTGATTGAAGCTAGTCGCCGCAACGTTCTAATTTCCGTAATTGTGTTCTGTAAAGCTACATTCATCATCATCATCAGCTTCCACTTTTGCCGTCAAGCGTCGTGGGGAGGAATAATTGGCGTTCCAGCGCCCGATGGGTGGCACTGGCTAGTGTTATTCCAAGTGATTGTACAATGTCTTTGATGTCGTCAATCCATTTTCTTCTCGGGCGTTCTCTTGCTGTCGTCGCAGATGATCTTTGATGTAGAACCAGTGCTGGTAGTTGATAGTGTTGTATTCTAACGACATGGCCAAACCACTTGATCTTTTGTCTTTCGATAAATGTGGCACAAGGTGTTGATCCAACTGTCTGTCTGATAACAACATTTCTTATTCGGTCTCGGATTGTTAAGTTGGCAGCTCTCCTCGGGCATCTCATTTCACAGGTGTTGATTTTGCATAAGTGTGATTTAGATCATGTCAAAGTTTGAGATTGGTAGCATAGGGTTGGTGTGAATATGCTGTTTATTATCTGTCGTTTTGCGGACATAGGTACGTTTGAATGTTTCAGTATGGGTGATAGTTGATATGTAAGTGCACTTGCTTTTTGACATCTGATTTCGATTTCTCTGTCCAGTCTGCTATCTTCTGTGATCATACTTCCAAAATATTTGAATTCTTTAACTTTTTCAGAGATGTGCTATTTATATGTATACTTAGTGGACCAGGCGATCTGCTAACTTGCATTACTTTGGTTTTGGCTGTGTTTATTCTCATATTGTGTCTCCTGCATGTTGAACTCAGATTATTAATATGATTTTGCAGTCTGCCCTCGTCGCTATAAAACAGGCACTGATCGTCTGCAAATCACATTCTTCGACTCCGGATTTGACTGCAACAAACTTTTTACATGTCCAAAATGTTTTTGTTTTTGTGTTTAATGCAGTTGAGAGGAAATCATATTGACAGTCATAAGGAACTGGTTTAGTTCTAGGAAAATCGGGTACTTTATTCCCAAGGTCTTTCAAGATCAAACAGGTGATGTACAGGTGATGTGTCAATTCAAGTCGTGTTTAGTTTAGTTTAGTCGATGGATCAACATCACGGCACACGGGTGCAACCTATAAGTGCTCCGTTCTCCTCCAAACTCAAACCTGAGTCTGCAGAAACTCAGCTCAGTGCACGTACTCCGTAGCACCGGCGAGGATCTTGAAATACATTGGGTAGATTTTTAACTCGAAATTTTGCCCGGCGTTAGGCTACTCTTTTTCGATTCCCAACTACCAAGGGATTTTTTACGTGCGCAGCAATATACACGGGCGTCCGATCTCACTACCCAGAGACCAGGGGAAATTTTATTACTAGAAGTCCACTAGAAAAAAAAACCCGGTCATAACCGGGACATCCAGCACTCGAGGCGGACACCATACCTCGAGACCACGCAGCCCCTTTAAGTCCGCTATATTGAAAACAAATAACCAATATACACATTTTCAGTTCTTTATGACATTTACTTAACAGTCAGTCTTATCTCATTCCATCAGGTTCCTCTTGTACCTTGCGGTGTCGAGGTGAAGCATAAACAGCTGGAGAGTGCCCGTGCAAGGGCTTCGCATATCGGGGTTCCCATGGTCTCTGTAATTACCTCTATCCATCGTTTACGTGGCCGGCCTCTTCCTCTGCTTCCGTCTGGTCTGTACATCATTGCTTCTTGAGGTATACTGTTAGTTGGTAATTAGGTATATGGCCAAACCAGTTAACCTGCTGTTTCCTGATAAAATCTAGCGTTTCTTTCTACAGAACGAAGCCATGCGCATCATTCTTGGATGTACAAGAGATAAGCATTTAGGGCGATGCGCTACCTTCTTGATTTTCCAACCATGAGGGACATAATACAAATTTGCCAAGCACGTGCCTATCTCAGAGTCAACGCAAATACACAACATCCCCTTCATAGCGAGATTAAGAAGGTAAAGGGCAGCAGGTTAAAAAGAGGAAAGTCGTGGATGGGTCAAGCCGAAGACATTCTTCAGCAGGTGTGTTCACTTGAGAACTTAGAACCTGGCGAGGAGCGGGTACAAGTGCCAACAGAGTTCTGTACATCCTTTTCAGTGTGCATCCAACTAGACAGGAAATGCAACCAAGAAAATCCACTTGCTGTGGAGGTGGAAGTACAGGCTCTGATCTTCGAGAATTCTCTAGAGGATGATGCTGTCATTTACACGGATGGGTCGGTCGTCCGAGGAGAGAGTAACTCATGGGCCTTTACGGCTCAGGCCGGAGGGAAAACTGTGAAGGAAGAGTGGCACTTTTGCTTTGACCACATGCAGCCTGACTATGGAAGTAATGGCAGGAAGTAAAGCAATAACATGGCTCGAGACACAGGCATTCAATCGGGCTTGTTCATTTATTGCGTGTGGATTTATTGTTTCATCTGAAGTAAAGTGTTCAACATTTTCTGAATCTATTCTGTCAAGGCTCGCTTCTTTGGATATTCTGTTCATGTAGATATTAAATAGTAGAGGAGAGAGCACACATCCCTG
The DNA here is from genome assembly GCA_963921405.1 of Cepaea hortensis. Lineage (NCBI taxonomy): Eukaryota > Metazoa > Mollusca > Gastropoda > Stylommatophora > Helicidae > Cepaea > Cepaea hortensis. The sequence goes on from OY992877.1 coordinate 200,586,027, forward strand.
TCTCACTCCTATATTGACTTTGAACACATCTGATATACTTCTTGTGCACTTTGGCTCGAGTGGTACATGGGTATGGTGTTGTCTAGCATTTGCCCTTGTATCCCATAGTCTTCAAGGATGGTCCATAATTTATATGTCTACTCTATCAAAAGCCTTTTCCTGATCTACAAACACAATATTCTTCTGGTCACTATATTCGATGTTTTTCCCCCGCATATTTGTCTAAGTGTGATTGATTGATTGATTGATTGATTTAGGAACCGACATCACATCATTCGGGGCATTCCCATAAGCGTTACGTCCCCATCCTCAGCAGCCAGCGAAGAGTTCTAACACTAATAGTTCCAGTAGCAATCTGATTATATGTCCGTCTCGCCTTTCCTCTAAGCGTCAAGCGTCGGCCAGATCCCCTCGTCACACCTTGCTGCCTCATTCTTACCAGACTATGGTGATCCATTTGCTCCTCTGAGGTATATACGTGCTCCCACAAGGCCGCAACCACGTCTGACTTGTCATGCATCAATACTCCATCAAGTTTTGCAGAGCCAGCCAATCTGTCCACCTGTTCATTCCCCAGCACTCCGGCATGCCCCGGAGAAAAGATCCAGGTGATGCTTGCTACCCGTGACCTCGGAAGTGTGAATAGTGCATCAATGCAACTTTTACCTTTCCTGAAACCATATTGTACTTTGCTTAATTATTGTTCAACTATGGGTCTAGCTCTTTTTTTCCAATAGTTTTGCGTACAATTTCCCTATATGGCTCAGGAGTGATATACTTCTGTATGTTTCGCAACCTCTCATATTGCCTTTCTTTTTCCATATTGGTACTATTACTGCATGTTGCTAATCGCCTGGGACTTTTCTTTCTTCCCACGCTATATAAAAAAAGTCTTGTCGGCCATTTAAATCCTATTTTCCCACAGCCCTGAATAGCTTCTGTGGTTATTCCATCTGGACCCGGCGATTTGCTAGGACTTTTCTGTATAACTGATTTGACTTCTGTAGGGATGAAGTTTGGTTCTTGTTGTACATGGCTTTTAGGCACAAAAATGAGGTTTCCTATGTTATTATGTGTGGGGTTAAGTAGTTCTTGAAAGTATTCCGCTGACCTTACTAGTCTTTGTTGTAGATTAAATAATGGTATACCTCTTTTGCTGTTTATGATGGTGGTTGGGTTATAGCATGCACCTCTGTTTCTCATATTATTGACACGTTTATAAAATTCTCTTGGATAGTATTTGCTGAGGGTCACCATCTGTTCACCGTATATTCTCCTGGGTCCATCTTTGTTTGTTCGTTTATTTGTTTTCTTCAACTTATGCCGTTTCTTTAGATTCTTTCATTGTTCGTTTGGTATTTCGTCGTGCTATTCTGTAAGTAACTTAGTCTTGTTGAGATTTAGTTGTGATCCATTTTTTAACCCTACCTTCTTTCTGATTACGCTAATGCTATCTTTAACTTCGTTATTCCACCAAGCTGTTCTTAATCTGTTGTCACGTCCTGCTTTTTTGGTTCCACATTTATTTTCCAGTGTGTCGAGCATGGCAGCTTTGAAAATTGTCCATTCCTTATCTAAGCTTGAGTAATCGTCAGGGATGTTCTTGTGTAGCTTTGTGATTTCTTGTTTGAGTTCTTATTTAACCGTATTTTCCTGAAGCCTCCTATAATTGATGACATATGTTGTTATCTTTTTGTTTCTTATTTTCCTGCATGTTAATTTTTTTCCCAATGACGACTGGTTTGCGATCAGTATCAACGTCTGTATTTGGGAGTGTTCTTGAATCCATAAGTAGTCTTCTGTCCGATTTCTTGAGTAGAATAAAATGAATTTAAGATGCTTGATCTATGTTTGTTTCATTTATACCAGGTTTTGATGTGGCTACGGCGATGTTGGAAACAAACATATTTGCTGTTATTAGTCTTTGTTCGGAGCATATGTTGAGTAGGTATTCACCATTGCTATTACATTCTGTCTCTGCGTCCCTGAAATACCCCATGCATTCGTCCCACGGTGTTTTTCCTGTGCCTATACGTCCGTTGAAGTCACCCATCACAATAAGTTCATGTCTCACTGACATTGTTTAACGTGTCTGCAAGTTTATCAAAATGTTCGTCGTTGTCTTCATCGCTGTAAGTATCGTTACATGTGGCGTATGTTTGTATAATAGTCGTTTGTTTTACTGCCTTCTTTGGTCTGTATTAGTATTGTTCTTTCTGATATAAATTTAGTGTTTATAATGGCCTTCACTTTTTCGTGATGTAACAAAAAACCCACTCCATGTTAGAGCCTTTGCTCGCTACTCCATATTAGAACGTACTTTTAGTGTGTTCGTTTTGTGTTGTCCCTTTTCCCTCGTATCTGCGAGTCCTAATATTTGAATATTTGATTTTTTCATAAACTCTACAAGTGCTGGTTCTTTATCTCCTAGTCCTTTAACATTCCAAGTCCCGCATATCTCATGTCTGCATTGCTTTGTGTTATTTTATATTATTAGCCCTTAAGAGATTAGATCACCTCCTCAGTATCTTTCAGCGTGTAGCAATTGTAGCGTGTAGCGGTGCAGAAGTTATACCAAACTTTTTTTTTTACATTTCTTATTTTTATACCCTGCTGCAGCCGTTACTTCTCTTATCCTATAACATCCGTGTGTCCTGGCACACAAATCGAACATAGATTAGTCAGTATTTACCTCCTTAGAGATTCAAGCCACTGCTTTCTGGTCCAGCCCATTTCGATGTTCCTTAGCATACACATACAATTACTGAGAACCGGGAAGGTTAACCCGGTCAACAAATGCCCGCAGAAGTCGGCCTAACGGCGCAAGAACGCAGCTCTGCTGTAAACAGGCACAACGCAGTCACATCCGGAAAAAAAATCCGGATGAACGCAGAAGAAGAAGAAGAAGAAGAAATTACTGAGAAACCGTGTGGGTGAACGTTTGTATCTCCAGCCTCGCTATTGTCTTTTCGTTGACAGAGATGCCCGCCTGTAGCTGAGTGTTTTTTCACATCGTCGAGCTTCTCAATTATTGTGTTCGTACGGATTCCAGTATGAGTACGGTAGAAATCAGTCTTTGTTTGTATAAGTTGTTCTCAACTAGAAGGGACTGGTACTATTGGCTTGCATGTTTCGGTTGACCTGTGGAGGAAACATGACAACCCTGGGCTTAATCCCAGCCAGTTCGTACGTGCTGTGCTGAATCGTGACCTAGTTACTTTCGAATGTGGTGGTGGTAACTTGGTACTGGGTCGAGAGAAGTCTCTGCATCAACTTCGCTCCGATATGCGCAAACCCTTTTCGGGGCTCAGACGAACGTCAGTGCAACGGATTTAAAATGCAGTCTCCCAGAGGATCCTCAACCAGTCAAATCCTGACTAATGAACAAAGCAACCAATCAAATCCTGACTAGTCAATCAGTCAACCAATCAAATCCTCACTAGTTAACCAACCAATAAAGTCCTGACTTGTTAACCAACCAATCAAATCCTGACAAGTACGGTTATGATTTGTAAACTTTCCCGACATGTACGATTCTTGTTTGCATTATCTCCCCCCCCCCACCACCCCAACCCTAGTATGGTTATCGACCCTGTGTTGCCGGGGTCCACAAGGGAATCATCAAGCCCCGGAGAGGGCCGGGATTTTTTCACGTGGATTTCTAGTAACAAAATTTCCCCTGGTCTCTGGGTAGTGAGATTGGACTCCAGTGTGTATTGCTGCACACGTAAAATATCCCTTGGCAGTTGAAAATCGAAAAAGAGTAGCCTAACGGCGCTGCCCGGGCAAAATTTCGAGTTAAAAATCTACCCAAAATATTTCAGGATCCTCGCCGATGCTACGGAGTTCGTGCACTGAGCTGAGATTCTCCGGACCCAGGCTTGAGTTAGGAGTAGAACGGAGCACTTATGGGTTACACCCGTGTGCCGTGATGTTGATCCGTCGACTAAACTAAACTATACACAACGGAATCAAAGAATAGCAACAATGTAACCTACCTATGCAAGAGGCGACCAAGGAGAGTTGGTGTGTGACTGGCTTCTCTATGCAGGATCTACTAAAAGCCAATACAAACACCTTAACTAAACTATTACACACATTATTTAGCAGTCTGGGAGACAGAGGAAACACTAGCAGATTGGCGAGAAGGGTAGCTAGTGAAGCGGTCAAAGAAATGGCACCCGCAAAGAGCAAACATTGAAGAGAATTAAGGCTGCTGTCAGTTGCTGGGGAAAATAATAAGCAGTATCATTCTGGAGAGATGCCACTGACAAACTTGGGGTGAACAGACTGACTTTTGACCAAACAGATCCTGCACTGATCAGATCGCTACATCATGCAATAATATCAAACTAAAAGATTAACATGAATTAGCCACTTTATATTAGATTTGTGGACTGAAAAGCCCTTCAACAGCAGTGATATGAAATCTCTTTGAAAACTGACGAGGCAATAACAGGATCCCACAGAAGATCCTTAACTTAATACAGGCAACATATAGAGACGTGAATTGCAGTCTTTCCATGAAGGATACAATAAAAACTGGAGTGCAACAGATACGTCTTTTGTCACGTTTATTTTCTGACTGACAATAGACTGGATTATGAAGACAAATATAGCTACCACGAGAAATGGAATTCATTGCACTGACAGAACAGCATGTATTTACTTTAATAGATTTCACTGGGATACTGTGTAGTATATCTAGTTTCATAGCATTTATAATTTGTGGAAGTCAAAGGATTAAATCTAGTACCAAACTTAGAATATTGAACTCTAACATCGAATCCGTACTCCTGGATTAATCATAAACAAGGTTAGCAATTATAACAATTAATAATAAACTACAAACTTTCATTTAAATGCTGCTTGCGTAGAATAAAAGGACTAAGATAAGAAATAGCTTTTAAAAATGTATCTTATAGACAGTTCTGATCGAGAAAAATCAATATTCTGAAATACTTCTAATAGAAAATTATTCTGAGATACTTCCGACTTGAACAATACAATATGGTACCCCAAGATTATTTTACCTGGAACAATACAAATACAGTACCCCAAGAAAATATTTGCCTGGAACAATACAATATGGCACCACAAGATAATTTTACCTGGAACAATACAATATGGTACCCCAAGATAATTTTACCTGGAACAATACAGTATGCCTTGAAGAGATTAGAACAAGAATCTCCATGTTGATGGTAGCCTTTTGCAAGATGGAAAACATACTGATAGAGACTAATATATAGTAATAGTATATATTATAGAATGTATAGAATATACATAGAATATATAGTTATAGTAATATAATATAATAATATACAGACTAATAACAAGATGTCATTTACAGTGAGAAAAAGAGTGTTGAAGTGCTACATAGAACCTGTACTTTTGTATGGATGTGAAGCGTGGACAATTAGCAGACAAGCTGGAAAACCTCTAATGGCTGTAGAAATGTAGTTTTTGAGGAAAATGCAAAGAATACCATGGACAGACAGAAAAACCAGTGACCAAGTCATTCAAGAAATAAATTAAAACCGTGAACTGATTAGAGAAATTAGATGTAGACAGTCACAGTTTTTGGACACATTATGAGAAGAAATAAATTGGAGAACTTGGTGACCACGGGCAAGATTGAGGGGAAAAGAACAAGGGGATGACAGAGAAGTAAATACCTGGATGGCTTGGCCACGCAGTATGGTCGAGACAAGAACACAGAGCTGACCCATGACTGGTGATCATGTGAGATGGCACATGATGATGATCCCAAGATACTTTTACCTTCAACAATACAATATGGTACCACAAGATACTTTTAACTGGAACAATGCAATATCATATTCCAAGTTACTTTTAACCGGTATAATGCAATATTCTCAGCTTCTTCCAACCAAAATTAATATCCTGAGATACTTCTAATGGGAACAAATCAATATCCCAAAGATCTTCATTCGACAAATAAATATTTATGTGTTGTGTCATTAGACTCAATAACTAATACCCTCAAACACATATCATGCAGTACAAACACATATATAACACAAACAGTATAAAGAAAACAGTCAACATTGACCTCATCCAAAAATAAATATTTGTAGTTTATTATATTTTGATTCCCTCAAATTGTACAGGGCATTGTTTTTTTTAAATGACATTGTTTAATTACATTCCCACACAAGATAATATAACAGAAGAACTTTTTAAATTAACAGATACGATGAAAACAGAGAAGCTATCTTTCATCGTGACAAAAACAACAACGCCGTATAGACATGTAAGGTACTGATTCTAACTGTAAATGACAGGGAGCAATTACATTAGTACACATATTGAGCTCAAACATGATAGGAACATCAACATGCAAACCACAAACTTTGTTCTAGAAAGCTCATGTATGATTGTTATAATCTGAACAGCAAAAGACATGATTACATAGAACAATATTATTATATTTAAACAATTTAATTGGATAAAATTATTAAGGAACAGTAACTCTCAGAGCTCTGGTAGCATGAACATTTCTTTAATTATAATTTGAATAAAACTTGAATACATTACTGAAATATACAGAAGACAAACAGCAGCAACAGACTAGGAGGAACAGAAGAGAAGGTCGGGGAGCAGCAGCAGCAGCAGCAGCAGCAGCAGCAGCAGCAGCAGCAGGAGGAGGGAAAAAAGGAATAATTATGCCTAAATTCTGAATAACAAAATTACAATAACATACACCAAGTCACACATCTCAGATGTATGAATATTTCTTCATTATGATGATTTAGTCTCAATAATGAAACAACAACAATAATAAAGGTGGCAGTAACAATAGAAATGAGTGGCTTGTATTATACAAAACATAAAAAAATTATAATGCAATCGAGTTTCTGGTAATTAAACAACTTACTTTTCACTGTACAGAGCAGAGAATTAAGAAAATTACGATTATTTCAAGATTGCTTTAATACAAGAACCGATTACTTGATATTGTTTTTCCTTCCATACTTTACAGTTCTGTACCTCTCACCCTTCTGAAATTAATTTTATAACGTAAGTAGACCCGCAAATCAACGTTTATGTAGATGTCTAGACTCGTTCTAGTATGTGTTATTAAATTTAGCTTCCATTTTTACGTATACTGTGTAGGGGGGGGGGGTGAATTTATAAGGAGGAAATACAAAGAGGGGGGGGGGGAATGACATTCTGAACATATGGTGAATGGGTGCATGGGCCAAAAATTATTGAGGACCACTGCTCTAGACAGATAGAGCCGATGTAAAGCTATGTGTGGTTAATTTTGTTGTCCAACAATTCTACCAGGGCAGCAGCCTTAGTTAGGATCTACTCTTTACAATGTCCATCTGTCACAGGACTTTAATGTGTACAAGTTGCACATGGGAACTCCTGTTTGTCATCCTTGACTGAGAAAGCTGGTATCCAATCAGGGGAACTCCTCTGATGTGTCTCCACCTTGAAGAGGTTGAAGGGTTTGCAAGTTTCAATGACCTCAAGAGTTATGCCGAGGGCGGCGCAGCTACTGGCAGGGTCTCTCATATCAGACAGTTCAAGGGATTGGAACCAGATGAAGCAGGACACAAACTTACTGCCTTGTAGGTAGAATGAGGACAGACTAAGGCTACAGAAATCAAACCTGGACATCAAACCCGGGGTCTGCTTGGTCTCGAGGTATGGTGTCCTCCTCGAGTGCTGGAGGTCCCAGGTTCAAGCCCCGGTGAGGATCGGGATTTTTTTCACGTGGACTTCTAGTAATAAAATTTCCCCTGGTCTCTGGGTAGTGAGATCGGACCCCTGTGTGTATTGTTGCACATGTAAAAAATCTCTTGGCAGTTGGAAATAAAAAAAGAGAGTAGCCTAACAGCGCTGCCTTTAAAAAATTTCGAGTTAAAAATCTACCCAAAGTATTTCAGGATCCTCGCCGGTGCTACGGAGTTCATGCACTGACCTGAGTTTCTCCAGACTCAGGTTTGAGTTAAGGGGAGAACGGAGCATTTATGGGTTACACCCGTGTGCTGTGATGTTGATCCATCGACTAAACTAACTAAACTAAACCTGGATAGATGTTTGTGAATCGGATGTATTGAGCCAAAGGCTTGATGAAACAGTGCAACGCCAATTCACCAAATGATGTCATTCAGGAGATACATGATATCATTAGACGAATGATGGTTCTTATAAAAATACCCAGCTCTGTGGTGGGATTAAAACCCAGAACATTCTGAGCCTGAGGTGGACACAAAAACCTCTCACTGGGGTTTGAAACTCTGACCCCTGTATTAGAAAGCCAGTGTACCAGCGCCCCAGCCATGACTTTAATATGAGGGGGCTTCAAATCAAAACCTTAAAAGTTCATTTGTTTTTTGTGTGCGACTATATTCTGAAAAAGTAAAGAAAAAATGTATCATTTTTTAATCAAAAAACAGATAACAGAACGCTGCTCCTCTTTGATGCATGTCAAAAGTAGGGTGGCCATCTTTAAACTGTCCTTATGACATCATCATGTTCATCTGCACTTTAATGTCATGTGCTTAACACTCTAGACATCCTTATTAATACTGATAGGTTACAAACGGCATGGTTATTGTAATTTCTATCACACTTTTAAGGTTGTGATCTGAAGCCCACTCATATGTTAAGTGCCATGGTACAACTGCCATGTATGTGTCTAGTAAAGACGAGCAATGGTTGCAGAAGCACAAACACAAACATCTATTGTTTTGCTAAGTTGCTCAACACCTACATGCAAACATACCAAATGTATTACTTCAAGTGTGCTAGTAATGACTGTTGCAATTTCTTTACATAGTACTTTATGACATTTAATTACAATACCCCAGATGATTCTTTCCCAAATGTCTTCAATAAAGGTATCTTTCTTTGAATTCTATAAGTCTGCTTTTCATTTAACTCCATCTCTGTTTTCCAACTGGCATACATTTGGCAGTTTTGGTAAAGGTAGAATATGTCTATAGTAAAAAGTCAGTCCTGTAAAAGAATAAATCAAGATGACCTGCAGAACGAGGCTTCAAAGAGATATTGTTTGTCTATTGACAAGAGAGTAACATGACCCACTGCTCCTCATCTAACTCCATCAGTATTTTCAAAGTAGCTTTAGTAAACAGAAAATATGCATAGTGTAGAAAATCTATAATTGTTGGACATTGTAGTAACAGAAAGTGCAAAGAAGAAAGGACTCTCTTTGAATATCAAGAAAACAGTAACAAGTGTGGTATCAAAGAAAAAGGTGACACAAAAATATGAAACAGAAATAGAAAGGAAAAATCTTAACCAAGTGGATAATTTTAAATACCTAGGGGCATTTATAACATCAGATGGAAGATGTATAACAGAGATTAGGAGCAGAATAGGGCAGGCAAAAGCTGCATTTCAGAAAATGAAGATCTTATGCAATAAGTCAATATCATTGAATGTAAGAAAGAGAGTGCTGAAGTGCTATATAGAACCTGTTTTGCTGTGTGGCAGTGAATCTTGGAATGTAAGTGAACAAAAGAAGAAGAACTTGGAAGCAACAGAGATGTGGTTCCTGAGACGAATGTTGAGAATTCCTTGGACTGCCAGAGTAACTAACAATGATCGCCTGAAAGAAGCTAATGAAACTAGAACACTATATACAACAATAAGAAAGAGACAAACAGCTTTCTTTGGTCATGTGATGAGAAGAAAGGCATTGGAGAACATCGTTACAACTGGAAAGATCGAGGGGAAGAGAGGCAGGGGCCACCAAGAGAAATGATGCTGGATGAATTGAGACAGTGGCGCAGAAGAATATCATCAGCAGAGTTGATCCAGAGAACCAAGGACCAAGATCTGTGGAGAGTCATGAACGCCCATGACAGCTGGCATGGCACTTGATGATGATGTAGAAAATCAGTCCCATAAAACAAACAGTCAACATGACCCACATAATGCAGCTTCAAACAGGCATTGTTTATCTGTTTACAAGAATAGCATGACACTTATAATAAAAACTGAAGTCATACACAGTTTAAAAAGGCATCCTTACATATAACCATGCAATGCAGCAACATTTCAGAAAGTGACAAGTAAGTACTTATGTTACATTAAGCAGCGGTTAGGAACTTGAAATGTCCAACAAAAGAATCCAGCATGGCATAAAATGAAGTTTTGCAATGAAACCATGGTAACAAATGTATGTAAAGCTGTAATGAGGTTCTAGGTTTAAACCCTCCTTGAGGCAGGATGTTTTGTACAGCTTTGAGGTCACATAGGCCCCATAAAGATGGTACCAGATATCACCCACTGAGGGCTAGTTGCTGAAGGCAATTCATGGTTAGCACTACATCCCCCGATATGCCTTGACAGCACAGAAACAGGGTCCTTTAGCTCTCTCTCTCTCTCTCTCTCTCTCTCTCTCTCTCTCTCTCTCTCTCTCTCTCTCTCTCTCTCACACACACACACACACACAGAAAGTTATAAGACCAAAGTGAGATGTTAATCCTTATACCATATGATGATAAATTGACATTAATACAAGAGATGGGGTGATAAATTCACACTAACACAAAAGATGGGATGATAAATTCGCACTAATACAACAGATGAGATGATAAATTCACACTAATACTACAGACAAAGTGACAACCCAAAATGAATGAAGTTGAGATACAAGCTGTAAGATGCAAATGTACAAACTCCTCGGATCAGAACGTTAACCTAAACACAAAGCTACAACTCTCAAAACATGAGACAATGTAATAGTAATAGCAAATGGTAATCTCACTTAAAAATAAAGAATATATTATAAATTAATTAACCAAAACTATGTACACAAATGCATGTATACAATGTAAGCATAATTTGGTGCTAAAAAAGATGCTAATTTAAACTCTCACTTTTGAAGAATATAAAACATAAAAAAGCACAAAAACAATTTGTTCGAGTCATTCAGTACGTAAGAACTTTACAAAAATGTTAAACTTTCAGAGGTCATGAGGGATTTTTAGATTTTTTGAGTGTTTATATATTGGTAAAATGTAAAGGCCAGTAATTGCCAAGTTTTATTCAAAGCCATACTGGCGTTATTTGTGGTCATAATGTGTTAATTTTAAACAACAATTAAAACAATCACACAAAATTAACAGTTGTACAAAGCTACCATGGGACACTAGTCCCCAACAAGGAACACATGGAAATAGCTCAAAAACTAGACACTCGTCCCTTAATATCTGTTCATAAAGGTGTCTTAAGTTCCTAATCTTTACCTTAGATTCTATCCAACAGAGATTCCCACAAGGAGAATCCGTCTGGTTCTCCCTCTTGCTCCGGAACTATCATGTGTATGTGCTTCTTGAAGAATCTGGAACATTCGTGTCAAATGACCTAACCTTTAAATTTGCTCTCTGGATGTTCTTATTGGTTTCCATTGTATGCCATCATTTCTCATTCTCTGTTCTTCTGATGTCAGTTTCCTTTCCTGCCTCTTTTGCCCCCAAGCAACATGTCATGTGATGGGCTTCTCCCCTAGAATGCTTCCACAGTATAATGTGTTCACTTACATTTTACATTTGGTTAGACATACCAACAAAATCTGGCCACTTCTCAATCAATCAATCAGTTGATGCCTCCACAATGAAGATGGCTGCAGTGGATCTCCAAGACTGTATCTCGCCCTGACTGTACGTTCTGTCAGATTGATGTTTGTCCATCTCTTGATGTTATCTTCCCACTTGTATTGTTTCCCACCTCTTGCTCGCTTGCCTTCAACCTTGCCTCCAGTATGGTTTTTATAAGAGTGTTATGTCTTTTAACGTAGCCAAAATATTGCACTTGCCTCTTTATTTCCTTCATCAACTCTCTTTTCATTCCCAGTTTTTCTAGAACTTCTGAATTTGATTGTTTTTGTTAACATGAAATACAACATATTTGACTTTCTAATTATTTGTTCAATGTCCAGGCTTCCGCGCCACTTCTACTGTGCACTAAACTTCTGTAAAAGTAATGAATTGATGACTTTTCCTAATAGTTATTTCCCCTTTAAGCTCTGCTACAAAAACTTCTGAAAGTGAAAGAGTTAAGCAGCTTACTAAACATTCTGTTGTCTTTCATTCAGTCTTTTGTTGCAGGCCGTTATGACCCTGATAACAAGAGTGAGTTTGCATGAAAATATCATTGATCATGATTTTTCATCATCAGTGTACTGTTTATACTTTCTTAGTTCATATAGAAGAAAAATTATATCAGCAGTGTACCTAGCGTCCTAGGATATGACCGATATGTTAATGTTAATATTATCATGTATTAACTGTGTAGCTGACTGGCATGGAAGATCATGTTTCTCCACATCTTGTGATCTCCAACAGCAAGTATCAAATTGTGGGCACCCAAACTTCTGTGCCATGACACCAGGATACCAATAATGTTCTTACAATGCCTTCCTGTCTTTCTTTCCACAAATTTCTCCTGTTGTCACAATTGTTTCTGTCTTCGCGTGACGTGGCCAAAATATGATGACTGTCACTTTCTGATGTTTGTGATAAATTGTCTGTGTCATGGCTCTTTCAAAACACTTAGATGGGATGCAGTGGTGTTTCCAAGGCACCAGGGCAAGGTTCTATACTGGCCAAGACCTACTAACACGTCCTAGTCATGCGTCCTGGGCAACAGGTCCCTTCGGGGTCCTGGCTAACGTAGCAGGATCGCCGATTCTTCTGAAGTTGGAGAGTATCCGCCTGCACGGCAAGGAACCACCAGTCTGCACACCAATAAGCCAGACATGGGACAACGAATACTCAAGCAAACCTCAGTCTGGTATTACATCACACTGATGTTGGACAACAGGATGTCTTCATCTGACATATAGGACTTCACGCTGGAGTTCACAGCCAGCGAACACAAGCAAGCAAGCAACACTTAGATTACTTATTTTGGCTGTAAAGAAATTTCTATCATTCTGTAAAACCAGATCTTTTAAGCTTGTAGGGATTATTTTGGGCTTGTTTACTAATTGTCCAGGATTCACAGCCATCTGCTAAAACTGTTTCTATATGATTTCAAAAATTCTTTTTCTAACCTCCAATGGTGAAGATTTATTGCATGAGATGTTCATTTTATAAAATGCAGTCTTTGCTTGTTCTTTTGTGTTCTTTATCTCTGTGATACACCTTCCATCTGATTTTATCTGTGTGACAGATATATGAATATCTGCACATGTCCCAAATTAACACTACTGACTTTAATCGTATATTTAGGCACAATCTGTTTCTTTGATATTACCATTACTCTGTCTTTTTACTATTCCTAATTTTATTAATTACGCTTCTTAACAAATTAATTATGCTTCTCAACAAATTTTAATAAACCCAATTATGATCTGTCCTCAGATAACAGCTAATTTACTTGCAAACTACAAGCTGAGAAGCTGTTCTAAGACACCAATATCTGAATGAATGCAGATAGATTAGATTGTGTTACAAACTAAAACCAGTATAACAAATATAAAGGAGATTGTGTTACAAGCTAAATCCAGTATAACCAATATAAAGGACCTTTTCACACGCCTTAGACACATTGGGTATCTGCGTGCAAGGCTCCAAATTTGACAGACTAATCTGAACCCGGTGAGTGACTGATTTGGTCAGTATTATGTTGGAATTTAACATCAAGTCAAAACACTGAAGAGCAGACAAGAATAAATTATTAATCATAACAGACTAGAATGTTTGAAAGTATAACATAGTTACAAACTGAAAAAGACGTAACAATATTGAACAATTACGTGAAGATGGAACAAAACTGATAGCTGTGTTTCCTTTAATTACACTATTATTCTCCATTCTATACTGCAATGTATGTGTAACATAATTTTCCACGACTGCTTCTCGACAGGCCATTCAGGTAGGTGAATTGGAAATATTGACAATAACAAATCCAAATAAACATCTCACAAACTAGTAATGCAACAAAAGTCACATCACATGAGTTATCTTCACATCAGGTGTTGGCTGCAGTGCATCTTCTGCACACATTGGAGATGATATCAAGCGCATCTTCAGTTTGTGGAACTTTATGTTGGCGGTTGAAGATGATGACTGAGCGCTTATGGGAATGCCCTGAGTGCAATGATGTCGGTTCTGGACTCAAATCAACTCAATTCCTGCACAAACTGTTTTTCTCCATGATGGTACAGTCTGGGATTGTCTTGTCCATACACCTTTCTATCTGAACCAAATGTTAAGTGCATACAACACTGAAAATACCCACAATATTACACAGCAACATGTTCTGAGTACAGCATGAGCATACCTAACCTAACTACAGCAGTTTATAAGTACAGTAATTAAAGCATATTTAGCCCAATCTAAAATAGTAGCATATATAAAAGGAAAACACGAAAGAACAGAGTTACAGCAACTACACATATATTGGTTGAATTTCTTGCAAAACTTGTGCTGTCAAAGTGAGTCTTACAGAGAACACAAAAAGTATACTATTGAGAATTCTGGACAGCAAGATGGTGCATGAACAATGCTGAATCAGTAAACAAGAACTATCATTCAGGAGATGCTGAGCCAATATAAAATATTTCATTTACATGTCATTGGTGTCTAGTGTTCCATTATATCTTCCGTGACCAAATGTGGCCATCTGTGATAACACTTGGTGAAGGTGAACTGACCCCATAGATGTACTGTAACAGCAAATCGCTCCACTGTTGAAGACTGAGTCCACAGCTGTACATGAGAACAAATTCTACCAATGTTGAAGACTGTGCCCTGGATCACTCTATGTGACTAACAGAATGTGCCCAAAACATCATTATTACTTATTGGACATTTCCTGTAGGTAAATGTAACCAAGCCGGCTTCATGGCTTAGAGGTTATGACTTTTCTCCGTAATCTCGTATACTCTCGTAGGTAACATGATGACGGTGAGAATCAGCAGTGGTTCGAATCACATCGGTAACTTACGGGGTATGTGAGCCGGCCGCCCAGAAAGCAATGGCAAACTACTGAGCGTAATCTTGCCAAGAAATCAACATACAGCTGAAAGATGCTGGTGTTGACAGTGAAGTCCTGTAAAGGATATGCAAAAAAAATAAATGTGACTAAAATATGGGTTTTACATACTAGACATTTCCTGAAGGTAAATGGGACAAAAACATGGTTATTACTTATTAGACATTTCCTGTAGGTAAATGAGACCAAAATATGGGTATTACATACTAGACATTTCCTGTAGGTAAATGTGACCAAAATATGGGTATTACATACTAGACATTTCCTGTAGGTAAATACAACCAAAATATGGGTATTACATACTAGACATTTCCTGTAGGTAAATACAACCAAAATATGGGTATTACATACTAGACATTTCCTGTAGGTAAATGTAACAAACATATGGGTATTACATACTAGACATTTCCTGTAGATAAATGTGACCAAAATATGGGTATTACATACTAGACATTTCCTGTAGGTAAATACAACCAAAATATGGGTATTACATACTAGACATTTCCTGTAGGTAAATACAACCAAAACATGGGTATTACATACTAGACATTTCCTGTAGGTAAATACAACCAAAACATGGGTATTACATACTAGACATTTCCTGTAGGTAAATGTGACCAGAACATGAGTATTACTTGTTAGACATGTCATGTAGGTAAATGAGACAAATGTAAATCAAGAAATCATCAGATGTGCAGTAACATTGCACCTATAATATTCAAACAGTTCCATATAATATACAATTCCATAATGTTGGATTTCTGATTTTGATATCTCACTGAAATGATAAACTGGCAGAACATTTTAAATGCTTTGATTAGTTTTTCAAATATCAAATGCAGAGCAACAAAAGTGTATAAAACTGATGTACACCACTTTGAACAAAGATTTATAACAGACAAATTAAGTTTCTGTGGACAGATTTTTCAACTGTGTGGAGTATTAAAAACATACTTAAGTGCCATGATTTAAAATACTAAGTGAATGGTGTGTGAATAGGTGACATGTCTCTATGAAAAGTCCACTCTTCAATGTTATCAGTTTAGGATTTATTTTGGTCTGAGTGCATATAGAATGAAGTCATTTATATTATACTGGGATGCACAAGGGACACACCAGCAGGGCTATGCAATACATCCTGGCTTTGTCAACATTGTGGACAGGCTCAAGGTGCCACAGGCTAAGTCATATAATCGAGTGCCTGTGGACAAGGAACACCCCTGCATGAAACGCTGGGCATAGTTAAGGGCAACAGACTGAAAATCATAGATGGTGGAGGACACAATCAGAGAATTGTATTTTTGAGAACATTGGGAAGAGGAGTGAGCAGAATGCCAGGAAAAGAAAGATCTGTGCAGGATTATGATCACACTGGTTTGCGAGTGCAGGAATTAGCCAACAAGCTTGCAGAATGGGAGGTGTAAGAACTGATCATTGATAATTTGCGCCCAGGTGATATTATAATCACCACGGATAGCTCTGTGCTAAGAAGCAAAAGAAGTGCCTGAGGGTTCATGGCAAAGATTAATGGACCATGTTTAGTGCAGGAGGGCCTGGCATATGATACCACAACAACTAGTCTGAGAATGCAGGCGGAGGTAGTCACTGCAGTGTTTCGTTGACTGAATGACAAAAAGCACACGCCTGTTGTGACTGTAACGAGTTCAGGGCTTGCTGGGAAGGGTGGAGACCAAACTGAGATGTTAATCTTTATAGATATGTTTCGTGCAGAGTGATATGCTTAAATTTAAAAAAAATCAAAGACAGGAACATGCTTGTGTGTTGGGACATTAGCAGGCGGACAGATTTTCTGTGTCTCCCCTGCTGGGTGTGGTACTGGTGCATGAAAAGGCATATTTGCTCAGGGCCCTATGGGATTATGTGTACAGTGTGAAGAACAGAACAATCAATATGGTCTAGAGAGAATGGTGTAAAAGGGAGTGACCAGTGAATCTGGCAGACAATCAGTACTCAGAGGAATGGCTAGATGGATACATAATAAGACTGCAGATGGCACCATCAATATTTGGGATTCTTTGCTGTTTGTTGAAGATTAGGATGGAGCATGAACGGGTTTGTCCCCAGTTCTGTGATGCTATTTCTTGACTCAACTCAACTGTTTGACCAAAGGTCAGCATGACCAAAATACCAAATGGGTAAAAGCACTTGTTCCTATCTATCTATCTATCTATCTATCTATCTATCTATCTATCTATCTATCTATCTATCTATCTATCTATTTCTGGTGTGCTGATGCTGAGGTAGAACCCTTACACTGGTCATTTGGATGAAAATGTTGACTTGTCTTCCTTGACTTGAGTACGTAAATTACAAGTACATCTGAAGTTGGAGTCAGTTCGCTTGATCGTGAGGGACACTGGTAATAGGGAAAGCTAATCCACACGCAAAAATCGGTCTAATGCCCTAAAAGTAGTAGGACGTGTATGGACTACGCTTGAGTTCAAAGTGAGTAAACGAAAAAGAAAAACAAAACAAAATACTGCCCTTCTACCAACTGCTTGGAATATAGTTGTTGACATGGAGTCATTATTATATGACAAGTTACATGGCAAGCTTTTGGTGCCTCACACCTGACAAGAATGGATCTGGGTAGACTGCCTATATAACATAGCCTCAGAGAAAAACTGTCGAAGCATGTGATATGTTAAAACACACCGGAAGGAAGATACCCAAATATAGTTAGGATGTTATAGGATCAGACGTAGTTTAGTCTGCTTGTATTGCTTAGTCTAGTTAATAAAACTGACAGGAGCAGGGATAAAAGATGTCAAGAAATAGAATGTACTGGCACAAGATATGCAGATAATACAGTATTGACTGCAGACAATGTCCATGACCTGCAGTATTTAGTGGATGTACAAAGTGAGCAGCTAGAATTAGAACTATATTGCAAAAAAACAAAACAGAAAGTATGATCATCTACAAGAAGAGAAAAATACCACGATGTTTCATCCTAATAAATGGCAAAATTCTTAAACTGTTGAATCAAAACAACTATCTTGGAACAGTCATAACATCTGAGGAAGCTGTAGAGACTAGACATGATGTGTGACTGACACTTCCCTTTAAATCCCAACCACCACATAATGTCTTCTTATATGTTTCATTTGTTTATGACCCTACTAAGGCCATATGTCTTTTCCAGGAGCCATTTCCACTGCGTATTTAGCCTTTCTGAAAGTCACGTGTTTGTGATTTTTTCCCCTACAATGGGCATCTGCTGAAGAACCTTCTGGAATTGAAATAGATAAAACTGCCGCTATTGCAAAATGATGATAAATTTATGTTCATGTGTCATGGGAATATGATTATTTGTTTTTCTTTCATAAAAATAAAATTCCACCAAGAATGCTTCTCCTTCAATAATATACATATAGATACAGAATAAACAATAGTGTTTCATGAAAACAGTGTAACAATATTTACATTCAAAGAACGAGAATGACGTAAGGCACATTAAAAAATAACAAACAAGATGGAAGACAACTGTAAAAGTAACAAACAAAAATACAAACATTGATGAGGGTTTTCTTCTTCTTCTTCAGCAATCAAATGATTTTTGATGATGATTACTGACAAAGGTAAACTAACTACAATGTATGATACAATGTATTTAAACCACAGAACAACAAACAAGTTTTCTTCTTTCCACGGTCTCAATTTCATTTATGTCCATCAAATATTACATATTTCTCAACATTTAAGCGTATATGAAATGATGAATTATTATGTACAAAAGAGAATCATTACAATTGTAAATATGTACATCATATTTAACACCAACAAAAGCAGACATGCACCCAGAATGATTCCCCCCTTGTCATGATGTCATAAAAACAATGCTTAATACAAGAGTCAGTACAACTGACAATAAAACACTAATACAAATTTACAAAATGCAGAAAGTTTCCTATATAACCAGCTTACAACAAAGTTTCTTTTTACGTAGACAATTTTCCCACATTCATGTTTATAATTAAATCATTAAGTGTTCAGTACAGCAAACATGCTCTTTTGACAAATACTAGATTTCTGGTACCTGCTTGCCTCTCTCCCTCTGTGTGTGTGTGGGGGGGGGGGGAGGTGGGTAGATAGAGGTTACAGGCTCTGCCTCTGGCTCAAGTAGATCCATTCATCTCACTGTGCAATAAAAGTGGTCCCGTGCAAAGGCCAAACCACCAGGACAAGTCTGAAGCTCAAGGTCACTTGTCTCTGCCTCTATGCTATAAGGAATATGTAGCTAACACTAATCATCATCTTAATGAAAACAAGAATGACATCTGAGTTTGTTGTGCCCAGGTCGGATGCTCAAAATGAACTTGATCTGTTACAATATGCAGAATCTAACATCTCAACAACTGATGGTATGTGCATCTGAGCCTACAGAAAACCTGATTTGTTGAGCCAACCAAAATCACATGTGACTGCACAGACCAGAGTTATCTTTGTGTTACAATGGGATATGGGTAATTTACAGATGTCAGTTAAAGTAACAAAAAAAAAAAAAAGACTAACAGTGTAAACACAGTTATTTAATGGTAACTCTTCGTGGTTTTTTAAGGAGCATGGTGGGAATGTCCTTACAGTGATGATGTCGATAGTTAAATTAAATATTAAGTACATATGTTTAATCATGTATAATAATATTAAATGTTATCTCTTGATTCAACTCAACAATTACAATTAGACAGCATCTGTGGGATTTTTCCCCCAGGACATGCTGTTGTGGTGGGAAAAAAGTATTAAAAGTTACTTGCATATCCTTTTTTTACAGGACGTCACAGTCAACCCCAGCATGTTTTTTACTGTTTGTAATCTCTTGGCAAATTTATGTTCAGTAAATTTTGCAACCAATACCCATAGAATACACACTGCTAACACTGACAACAAAATTGTTATTTTCACAGATGCTGGATTTGTGTTGGGTTCTTGGAGGGTACAACGGAAGCCAAGTAAATAAGCTTGCTATCTGTCTACCAGATTTCTCAACAATAGTGAAGAACAAAAGCATTAAATTTATGTCATCCCACTGTGATATACATGGATATCAGAATACAGACCAAGTAGTCAACAAACTTTAATAAAGGCCATTTTTCCATTACCCCTACCCCTACCCCTTTCAACCTCACAAAGAAAATTATAATTAGGACCCATACTGGCCTCAGATTAATAATCCTGTGTCAAAATCAGCCACATTTCGGAAATGTATTTGAAAAGGATTGTAACCCATAGGAGGTAATGTTAATATAGTGTTTTATCAAATTGTTAAATACATTATATAGCAGCAAGGTCATTATAATCAGGATCAAAGAGAACCCAACTACTGAAACAACCAGGAAGAAGTGACCAAGCAATCCATATTTAGACTGAAATCATGTGACAGCACGCTTCAAGGCCACCTGCAATGCAAGTTAAAAATGGGAACTAGTCCTGAATGTATATGTAAACAGTCTGGGAAGACAGCAGACCATATTTCATAAGCAGTTGCTCTAATATAACCTCTCGGAACACAGTTCTGTGCCAACAACCTCTGTCAAAGAAACATGTGTGTGCAGATATCAGCAATCTCACAACAGCAACCAACTGCAACCAGACAGATGTAACAGAAGAAGAAGCAGAATATATTATTCACTGTTACTTCTAGAATAATCTTCTCTTGCTTAACTGAAAACAGAATAGAGGGGAATTTCATAAAGACATAAACTGAATTGAAAATGTTAACTGTTATTCACTGTTCATTCCAGAATAATCATATCATGTTTAGCTTAAAAGAGCATGGGAAAACACAGACAAGACGTGAATCGGCTGTTTAAAATGTAAACTATTATTCACTCTTCATTCTAGAACAACAGCATCTTGCTTGAAACAGAACAGTGGAAAACATAGACAAAACCTGAATTTCTGTTTAAAATGTTAACTATATAATACACATACAACATAAAAACGTACATACTAGACAAACATGAGTCTACAACAAAACGGAATAACAAAGGCAGCAATAACATGAAAGTATTATGGCACGCTGATTACGACTAAGACACTGCTGTAAGCATAGTTCTACCAACACTTGAGGAAGTCTTGCACGTTCATGCAGCAAAAAAAACAAAAACCAGCACAGCTCTTCAATAAGCAAGTATAACATTGGTGATATGGCAAACAACATACCCGTCCCACACTAGGAACAACCACATGGCAGGTGAGAACTCACATCAACAAGTTAAACATCTGAAATGTACACGTGCAAATACATAAACAAGCCCACAGTGTGATTTTGTTCCTTTTTGAGCAAATATATTTTATACGTTCCAGACTGACTGTACCAAACGTTCTCTGCTGAACACTGATACCAAATCATTTGAACAGATTTTCTATGACCATTTATTGCACTGACTGTTTCTTACTAACATATGCATTTCTGTGCTTCATATACAAATTCAGCCACACAAGCACATATATGTTGGCAATGTACAACATTATGTTGTAAATATATAATCAATTCACCTGAACAAATAATTCTTCAGTAGAGGCACTTGAACCATATATCAATCAAGAGTTAACATTTGAAAACTTATGAAACAACTAATTAATGCTTGGTATTTGGAAGCACACATTTGTAAACACAACCATAGGATAACAACAATGTGGTTCCATTCTTAATAGTTTACATTAGTGCTAAATGATTCACTTCAGATCTATAACTTACAAAATGTGAATTTGTGCTAAGAACCACGATTTATATAATGCACCTCCAGACGGCGTAGAATTTCTGGGTTGCTGTAGATCTGGTTTGCTAACAGGGATGTGGAAGCGTAGCTCTGGGCTTTAGTGTTGATGCACATGATCAACTGAGCATTTTCTAGGGATTCACTGCACTGGATGGTGTGGAATATGTGTGTCATGCCTGGGTCCACAGCCCGGAAGATAACATAGTTATTTTCTATAAATTTTGTATATAAATCTACGTCTTCCTTTCCCCATCCACGAATGCTAAGGTCAAACCCACCAACTTTGTGGTAGTCACTGCGATACATGGCAGCAATGCCAAATCCAAATTGTCTCCAGTAGCCAGCAGCCTCAGAGACATCCTCTTCCTTGAGGGTACATTCGGCACCCTTACAGTTACAATGAGGAGACCCGGCGTAGCAAACCGGTTCTGGGTCGAACTGGCTGAACACAATCGGAAAATACACTTGTGAACCTCTGTGTGTATTTGAACGGACTCTTTCCAAGGAAGCAGTTGTGAAAATGATGTCAACATCTATAAAGAAGAGCAGGGCGTCTTGGCTGCACCTTTCAGCGCCAAGCTGAAGACCAGGACCTCTAGAAAACTCCGCCGTTGTCTCAACCACTTCTATATACTCCTGGCCGTATTTATCTTTATACCGCTGGACCAGGTCTAGAGTCTGCTGATGAGCTGCAGGATCATCTTTTGCCTTGTAAAGAACCAAAACAAGCCTGGCATTAGCTCTGGGTTTCAGAATGACATTTTCCACATTGTCCATAAACCTCTGAAATATTTTAAATCTGCCCATAAGCGGCATAATAACATCAATATGCTCTGTCCTTTTACTAACAACCACTGGTGATGCTGGATTTCCAGCAAACATGTGGATCAAAGATTTCACCTTAGCACCAACTCCTAAATCTTCTAGTACAATAACATCTTTCTCTTCTCTGATTTCTACCGGAAGAAATGCTTGCTGCAAGTAGGCATGTCTGCGAACATTCATAGACATCTTTCTACCTCTGTATTTTCTGTACACAAGAAGTAAATCTAAGATGTAATCCGGTCCATGCATAGGATCCAATCTTCTATAACCATATTGAATTTCCTTGAAATCTATTGTCCGGCCTCTCAGATGAGCATTTTTGTTAACTTTCATCAGGACCTGACTCACAATCTCATCTAGGGATCCTTTCAGAGATTCCTCTATGCCCCGACGAGGGTTGTTATTAAACTGAGAGTACATGGACCGTGCCACAAACTCCCAAGGAATGACCTCTCTACTGTTGAGTGCATGAAACTTAGTCAGAGATGGTGTCTTGCTTAGAGTTGGCTCTAGTGGAAACCTGCCGTCCTGTATCAGATCTGTCATCAGAGCAAAGTCCCGGTGCAGACGCACCTCTCGTTGGTACTGTCCCATAATTTTTACAGAGCGCAAATAATTAAAGATGCGATACTGATAGTCAGGATCTTTCACTGGGTGCAGGGAGACTGCCTCCTGAACTTCTTTACTTTTTAGTGTGTTTTTAAATGACCCCGCAGCCTCCTTGTAATTCTGATACAGAATTTGTTGCATCTGAAAATAAAAAAACACAAAATTAAATTCTGGACACAATATGTACTGTACATTTATTTAACATAATCTGTAGCTTACATTTAGTGGACATAATCTACATCTAATATTTATAACTGGCAACATTGTAAATGAGATTATCAATACTGTCTTTCAATGTCCTCTGTTTATGACAGCAGTTAATTCCCATACTGGAAGATCGTATAAATGCATCAATACTTTTGTTTATATTCTATGGCAATTTGTTTTCTTGATACAGATGCCAACCTTCAAAATATGCCAAGATATGTGTGAGTGACAGGAAAAATGGTGACAGACAGGAAGGAGAGAAGAGAGATGGGAAGAAATAGAGGATGGACATATGACAAAACTTGTTTTTCATCTGATTTAGAAAATAAGCGTAACTTAAGCATAGACGCAAAATCTTCACATCATCTATATTTGTTGTCTAATTTATACAGTATTCACAAATATTGTACTCATATTACTATTATCATTCTCTGTAATAAAATCTATTACTTGTAGTTACTCTCGGAGAGCCGCAGTAGAGAAGTGCCTAGCATGCTTGCCTGCCAGCCCGGTGCTGATGTACTCAATCTCAGAATTTTTTAATTTGATCAGCTCAGCCCAGCCTAAAATGAGTACCAAAAAATATCCTGGGAAGTAAAGGTGACATGTGTGATACAGACCACATGACCCATCGAGTGCTGATTGGTCTATACAAATATGGGTGCAGCACCTTATGCCAAATGAGCCTGAAGCTATGTGTGTAATGACCCTTGCTTTTACTACATGCATTTTGAACTGCATGTCCTGGTACCCACTTTCAGCTGGGTCGACCAGGGGGCCCAAGTCAATTTAAAACATCCGCAGTAAGCACATACTGATGATAAAATAGCTTAGCCTGGGGTTATAAATGCAATACCCTGTTGCACAACCCATATGTATGCCCCCTCCTCTGCTGTAACACTTCTGAGACACTGTTCTTGAATTTCATCAGCATCATGTACCATGCAATAAGACAGGGAGGTCATGGCTTGCCATCTTATATGATCAACAGAGTCTTGGATCAGGTTTGTGTTCTTGTCCTGATAATAACACATGGTAAAGTCAGCCAAGTATTTATCTTTTTGCTTTCCTTTTGCTTTTTTCCCCATCAGTTTTTTCAGCTATTACTAAATTTCCATTTTATTTCTACTGATAAGCCTTGACTGTCTGCGTCTAAATTCCCTAACCAATTTACGCTTTTCATTTGTTTCTTATGACTTTACCATTAATTTTCTGTTTGTCCATGGTAATCTTTGCATTTCCCTCAGAAACCACATTTCCACTGCCATTAGATGTTTCTCAGCTTGTACTGGAAGCTACTCAAGCTTATGATAGCCCCACCGTTCATCTATTGACAATCTTCCAGCTCATTAATTTCCTGTGGACAGTTACACATCTGAGCCTAACTGTCATGACTTCAGGCATACAATTTACTGCCATGATCATAATGCTGGCACAACTGGTATACATGTGAAATGAAACATGGCTAATTCTCACAGCTCTAGTGAACTCTAGGTTAATTCTCACAGCTCTAGTGAACTCTACATAATTCAGCCGTAGAGACCTCATTTTATCTTTCATTAACCCTACAACTTATGGTCACAAAAAGCAATGGTAGCAATTCATATTTTACAATAAAACATACATTTTCATACTTATAGATCTGAATCGCATGCATTTATTATCTCATTTTCTTGTAAACAAAAAGCACTGAGTAATCACATAATAGATTATGCTGTATTTGTGTGATCATGACAAAACAGTGCAGAGCAATGGAATTGGGCTGGGCTTGTTCTCAGAAGACAAAACCACAGAACAGAGCCCAGACTCTGTTGATCATGCGAGATGACTAACTTCAATTTTCCCCCGTATGGGCATGGCACATAATGATGATAATGTCCTTGGAACGGGCTCAGATATGATCGTTAAAGATTTCATTATGTATACTCAAGAAGAAAAACGTACCACTGGCTGATATAAAACATTATATTATACATATACATTATTATATGTTGCAGAACCATAAAGCTTGATCTATATATAGTCAGACATTGGCTGCCTGATTGTGAAAGCTTAATGCTGGATGACACAATGCCACCAGTGTACTAGGGGACTATGCGCTTAGCCATTCTGTGATCTAAAAAAAAATCAATGTAAAGTAATGAAATGCAAAGCAAAATAAAGAAACGCAAAATTAAGTAAGTAACGAAAAGTTAATAAAAGCAAAGTACATCGAAGTAGTACAGTGCAGCACATTAAAGCAAAGTAAATTAAAATAAATAAAAACCAAGTACAGTAATACAGAGATTAAGAGCAGAATAGGGCAGGCAAAAGCCGCATTTCAGAAAATGAAGAGTATCTTATGTAATAAGTCACTATCAATGAATGTAAGAAAGAGAGTGCTGAAATGCTATGTAGAACTAGTTTTACTTTATGACAGTGAATCTTGGAATGTAAATGAACAAATTAGGAAGAACTTAGAAGCAACAGAAATGTGGTTTTTGAGACGAATGTTGCGAATTCCTTGGACTGCCAGAGAAACTAACAATGATTGCCTGAAAGAGTCTAATGAAACCAGAACACTATATACATCAATAAGAAAGAGACAAACAGCTTTCTTTGGTCATGTGATGAGAAAAGAGAACATCGTGAATGGAGAACATCGTGACAACTGGAAAGATCGAGGGGAAGAGAGGCAGAGGCAGACAAGAGAAATGATGCTGGATGGATTGAGATGGTGGCATGGAGGAATATCATCAGCTGAGATGATCCAGAACACCAAAGACTGAGATGTGTGGAAAGCCATGAACGCCTACGCCAGCTGACAGGACACTTGGTGATGATGACGACGACAGTAAAATATAGTAAAGTAATGTACGTAAGTTAGTAAAGGACCATTTCTACTGGCCTTGAGGCATAAAGGGCACATGGTGCTAGCCCCATATTTGTATAGACAAACTGGCAATCGATGGATGATGAGGTCAATATCAGGCCGGACACCTCCATATCCCAGGAAATTAACTGGTACCAATTTTTGCAGGATGGACCTGGAAGCCTGAGTAAACTGATTTCAAATCCGCCTCAGTGGCGTTTCAAACACATGACCACCATGACAACAGGCAAGTATGCCAACCACTGTGCTACAACAACTCTGCACCTATTTTGGGTATTAATTGTAGCATCGGCTGGCCGAGTGACTAGAACGCCAGACTCTCCTTTGGGAGACCCGGGTTCGATCCTTCAGTAAGGTGTGGGATTTTTTTCTGTTGGGGGAAAAAAGAAAATCCTAATCTGCACAGTTCGCGGCGACTGCACTAGCAAGGTACAATATTGGCAGTAAATGACAGTGTGTGTTGTGTGAATTGTAGCATCTGCAACTGTGTTGGTGACAGGAAAACCACACAAATCATTTCTGTGCTGATGTTTAACCAGGTGTTCTTCCCTTCACACATGCCCTAGTGTGTCTACAAGCATTGGCTTTACCAAAGAAACAACATGGCATGTGGTTATAAAATGACGTGTATCTTCAAACCAGGACAAATGGGTGATATGGGTGATATGGGCAATGAAAGAGCAGAAAAGCTGGCCAGCGCCGCCACTATACTAGAGGGTCAACCAATGGATCGAGTCGAAACCATGAATGTCCTTAGAGAATCTGGCTGAAAGGGGGACTTCCAACTGAATGAATCAGCATCAATAGCGAGAATTTAAAAACGCATGTGGGTTGCAGGTCAGTACATCTAGGAAAGAGCAGAACACCAACCGCGATAGATAGCTTGTCAATCACTATTGATACAGTTAGTTTGTAAGTGTGGGTGCTTATGAATTTGTAAATGTAGATGCATATTGATTTATAAGCTTTTGCATTTATGGATTTATACGTGTAACCACATACAAATTTATAAGTGTGGGTGCTTACAGATTTATAAGTGTGGGTGCTTAAAGATTTATACATATGGGTGCTTATGGATTTATACCTGTGGGCACTTTTATTAGTGTGGGTGCGTTACCATGGAGGACATGGTAGCACCTATTGATGCGTCATGGTTGTAATGTACTCTGAAATGAACTGATCTTATGATCGCATGTGCATTGCATATTCTTGTGGATGTGGGGAAATGATAGGGGATTAACATTTCAAAGCTTTAGAGACACATCTGAAGAGACAATGCTTTTATAAACTTGACAGCTAAGAACAGTACAAAGGTAAAATACATCACTGATAAGCCCTAGGGAAATGAAGACATCACTGCAGCATACAGCGGTTGATAGAAATCTGACGTCTATATCCAAATATACAAAGTGAACAGATCAGATTTCAAACACACAATTCACCTGCAGGACATCCCCCCTCCCCTCCCCCCACCCCTTGTGTGTGTGTGAGAGAGAGAGAGGGGGGAGGGGGAGGGAGAGAGAGGGGGGGGAGGGGAGAGAGAGAGAAAGCTAGTGCTGTCAGTAATAAGAAGGAAAGGAAAGAAGCATGAAGAGCAATAACAGATATGTAGATATATTATGGATATAGCCATAAAAACAAATACAAATGCAATGCAATATTTCAATGTATCTTCCATGGAGGGACAATACATAAAACAACTAACAGCTGAAACAAATAACATGAAATGAAAGAATGATAAACGAATGTACAAAGATCGGAATTACAATATATTAATAATAATAAAATTAAAAACTATATCAATATGTATGAAATAAAGACTGTACCAATGTGTAGTAAATAACATTGCACACAGATATTATGTAGCTAATGTAAATTAAAGTAGAATAACTGGAAATAGAGACAGGATGTTGGAAACACAACCATATAGAAATGTGAAGTAGTAATGCTCGATGACAAGACATGAAAATGTGCACCCTTCAATAAAGACAGACAATGATGGATCATAACATGATTATGACAATAAATTATAAATGTATTCTACGACAATGAGAGAATATTTCTACAGAAAAAAAAACAGTGAATAACAATTATACTCGTACATAAGGACTGCACATTTTAGAAATGCAACTGTACAGATGCCAGACTGCTGACAGATACAAATAACAGCATACAAGCAAATTACCTGAGTACATAAAGTGATGAAGATGTGCTTTATTACATAACAGCTCTAAAGAGAGGGCAATAAAGACACTGGGTTAAAAAAAGGAAGCTATAGGCATACAGAGCACATGCGAGCATTTATATGTATAAATAAAATTGCATGTTCTTTGCAGGTGTTGCAATCTCACCCAGCTCTGTTGGCCATTTGTGATTTACCAGGGAATGTTATGTTCAGTAGTTTGCCACTGCATTCTGAACGAGAAGTCAACACTTAAGTCCAACTGAAGGCGTGTGTATTAGAGCCGATAAATATCTGAGAATGTATCCACCATGGTATCATTGCAATGGCATCAAGGGTGGCCTGCATTCTGACACACACACACACACAGAGTCACGTTTATAGTCACACACACACACACACACACACACACACACACACACACACACACACAGAGTCGCGTTTATAGTCACACACACACAGAGTCACGTTTATAGTCACACACACAGAGTCACATTTATAGACACACACACCTCCTCTCTCTCTCTCTCTCCCTCCTCCTCCCCCCCCCCATGCAGTGACAACAAATCATGTACTATATATTGTAAAACAATAACAAAATAGACAACTCAACTTGCGTTGATTAGTTAATCCTTCCGTCTCAGCCCAGGGGATCGCTGTATGGGGCTGCAATCTGCGTGTTGATGCATCTGTGTGTATCTGTATTTGCATGACTGTATGTCTGCATCTTGATGCAGCTGTGTGTCTCTGTATTTGTATGACTGTATGTCTACGTGTTGATGCATCTGTATGTCTCTGTATTTGTATGACTGCATGTCTGCTGTTTATGCATCTGTGTGTCTCTGTATGTGTATGTCTGCATGTTGATACATTTGTGTGTCTCTGTATTTGTATGACTGCATATCTGCATGTTGATGCAAATGTGTCTCTGTATTTGTATGACTGCATATCTACGTGTTGATGCGTCTGTGTGTCTCTGCATTTGTATGACTGCGTGTTGCTACTTCTGTGTCTCTGTATTTGTATGACTCATTGACTGCATGTCTGCGTGTTGATGCATGTCTATCGCTGAAGGAGTCGCTGTGGTGCAGTAGCTAGACGCTCACCTTCCAGCCCAGGGGACACGGGTTCAAACTCACATTGCAGTGGATTTTTGTTTTAAAATTGGCCTGGGTCCCCAAGTCGACCTAGCCTTAAATGGGTACCAGGAAATGTCTAAGGAGGTAAAGGCGGCCGACGTGACACCGACCACATCACACACTGAATGCCATTTGATCTAGACAAATGTCTAGATTCATATGCCCAATTTGCCTTAGGTGTGTGAACTTTAGGACCTTTACTTTACCGACCACAAGCTCAATATTCCCAAAGACGTGTACATGGGTCTTTTTAAGTATCCCTGTTTATGAATGATCACATGCCTGTGTGTTTATGCATGCTATTTATATGCAGCTGTGTTTGAAAGTCATGGCCACGACGAATGTTTAACAACTACTTGTAATGTACTTATGATGCAGGAACTGACACTCTCAACTATTGAGTACCTCCCCTCCGTCCTGGCAATAAGCACCACACAAACAAAAAGGCTACAAAAATAGATAATGACGCCATGTGCAGCACCCTCGGGTGCACCAGAGATACATGGCGTCATGCCATAGGATGCCTGCTGGACTTTCCCTCTACAGGCGAATACAACTGGCCAGAGCATGTATTACCGCCAAGTGAATGTCGATATTACACCCACTCCACACTGCTCTGTCAATGCGCTCTGTGGTCTTGGGTCAGCGGGCTGCTTGGGCATTCTCGGCAAATGCAAGAGCTAAGTAAACAAATCGGAGCCGCTATGGACTTGTCCGGCGTGCGAGGATGATGATTTTCATTAATAATTAATCATGGGAATAGTTGTGACTCTTGCAGACTCGAAGCCTGCAGATTTTGAGTCCTCGGCAGACTCATTACAGTATAGACAACCAGTGATCCTCCGTTCACCTGCAGTGCTTTACGTGAAGGTGAAAGAGACCTCATGACTAGTATACATGTCTGCCCCTGGTACATTTGACACACACAAGTACCATGTGTCACGCCGGCCCGTGCAGGCGATCATGTTTCTCCACAAACATCTGTGTTCTGGATAAGTTCAACAGCTGATTTTCTTCCACACCATTACGCCAATCCATTCTATATTAACTTAAGCGCCCCCCCCCTCTCTCTCTCTCCCCCCCCCCCTCTCGATCTTCCCAGCAGTCACATCTTTCTCAAGACACACTTCTCTCATAGCATGACCAACAGGTAACGGTGACGACTGTCTAGTCCAGATATAAGTAATCACCTGTCTTGTTTAATTGGTCTCTTGCAATACGTTATATTGGTCCCATCTCCCCTTTTTTCGTATATACACACACGCACACATACAGAAAAAAGGGGGAGGGGGGTAAAGGAGTAAAGTGACTATAGCAAGATAAGAAATATCCAACAGAAAGTACAATAACTATATTACTGATCCTGCAGTAAAACTATAACTATCTATCACAGCTGTGTGTGTGTGTGTCGTTACTGGTCTCTGCATGCAGGTATTTTTTGACTGAAAGGAATAAAACCCGCTTGCTCGAGCAGTCGCCACGCCGTATACAGGCTAGTATTTATATCTCACCTCCCTTTGACAAAAAACTCCGAGCCTTAGCGAAGAATACAAATACAGCACACGTTCCGCGATATGTGAGTTGTTGCATATCCTTTACAGGACGTAGCAATTAACCCCAGCATTTTTGTCGGCTGTTCGTAATTCATGGGCAAGTTTACGTTCAGTAGTTTGCCATTGCTTTCTGAACGACCGGCACCCATACCATTTCATAAAAAACCAAAGTAAGGAGGGCTGCTGCCAAATGGCCCACAGCTATATTTAAAACGCGGGTATGCGGGATTACTAAATGCGCCCGTAATTCCTTTGCCACAGGCACACATGTTAACCATTCGGCCACGCGCTTCTCAATCCTGCAGTCATCATCGCGTGCCAATCTAATAAATATGTGGGTGGTCATGGTTTGCCATCCCACGGTGTTGGATCAGGTCTGTGTCCTTGGCCCGATGTTGCCATGTGGCGAAGCCATCATGGTACTTATCTATCTCTCCCCCCCCCCCCCGGGTATTTTCCCATAAAATTTGACAAATCAACAAAGAAAGGCACATGGAAAGGTAAACATGCTGCGCTATTCTTTCTGTTTGTTGCGTAAACAAAGGATACGCGCCATGCAGCTCATCGCATTCACAATGTTGGGTGTGCTCTGAAACCTAACGTTGCCTTTTGTACCACATGAACGTTTTATTTCTAAGAATAAACAAAAGTCTAAAATAGCTCGCCTGCGTTGCCAGACGAGGTCTGAGTAGACACCCAGCATCACAAAGCGAAGCGTGGTCAAAAGATTTGTCATATGCCACACCTTGGCACATGCGAAAGGTCTGCGTGCAAACCATTATCTCCTCACCTTTGACCAACTGTTTTCAGCAGGGCGACATATATTAGCTCCCCTGTGAATCCTTCGTCGCCAACGGAAGGTTCCTCGCTGTTTTATAGTAGGAATGTAACCGGAAGCGATAGGAAAACCCGCGACGTGGGTTAGGAGTTAGGGAAAATAGACTAAAACCATGTGAGATGGGAACCGTACGACGTGAAAAGTCAAACAAACAAATGGACGATGTCAAGCGCGGGATCAACTACCAGCTGGAATTCACTTCATAATAGCAAGCTGCGGCAGGAACTAAATATTGAAAATAAGTTCCTTTAGGTAGCTTCAGAAAAGTGTAACATGGATATACGATTGGACGTTGCAACCAGTCGTTGTGGATTTGGGTTTTATGTGTGCAGAACAAGGCCGTGGCTTTGAATAAACAAACATATCGTGTCAATAAATAAGTCTTGGCGTTTGTGGCTAAGTGAAAGCAGAATCGCAATTTCCCGGTTGTGAAATCAGCTGCAAGCGATACGGAAGCAGATTGCTTTGCGTTGATTTCGATTGTATGAGCGTCGGCCGTTCAGAAAGCAATAGCAAACTGCTGAACGTAAAATTGCCTAGTAAATAACAAACAGCAAATCGATGCTGGGGATGAATGCAACGAACAAAGTAAGATTTGTATAAGTAATTCTAGTAGTAATAGTGCTGAACACGCTGGAATAAAAATACGATAAGAATTAAATTTTAAAACATGGAACTGCATGCATCACTATTACAGAATTACATATTTATGCAATTTAAAGAATTGTGTTCAACTCCGATCGTAATGTTTCGTTTTCCGACAGTTGATAAACTGAGTTCAACGTGCAGATATACTATATGAATATAAATAAAACCAAGACTGGAGTAATGCTGGTTAGCAAAACTCCTGGTCCACTAATAGTACACTGCTGAAACAAGTTAAAAAAAATTAAATATCTAAGGTGTATGATCACAGAAGATGGCAGAATAGACAGATAAATCTAAATCATGTGTCACAAAGCATGTGTGTTTATATAATAACTATCACCCATAATGGAACATTCAAATATACCTATGGCCGCAAAACGACAGATAATAAATGCCGGTGGCATATTCATACCAACTCTGTTCTACCAATGTCAAACTTAGATATAATTCAAATGATACTAACAAAAATATCAACGTCTGCGAGATTAGATACTCGAGAAAAGCTGCCAACCGAGTAAGAAACGATGCTATCAGACAGATCGTGGGATCAACATTTTGAGCTATATATACTGAAAGAACAGAAGATTGAATGGCTCAGCCATCTCGTTAGAATGCAATACCGTCATATACCCACACTGGCGCTACATCAAAGAATGTGTGATATGATAGTAAGAGGAGACCCGTGAAGAAATGAATTAATGACATCAAAGACATTGCACAATCACACGGTTGACACTATCTAGTGCCGCCCATCAGGCTCTGGAACGTCAGCTATTCATCCCCACGATGCTTGATTGAAAAGTGAAAGATGATGATGATGATAATGATGATGAACTTTGGTGGAAACGTGCAACAAAGCTGTGTTGTTGTTATTGTTGTTTTGCTCTCTCTCTCTCTCTCTCTCTCTCTCTCTCTCTCTCTCTCTCTCTCTCAAACACGTTATAAATTTAAATTAGTCAGTATTCTGTACGATCGAACAGGTACATTCGAGAAAAGAATTATTGTATGCATATTAGGAAATGTCTGAGTGTGTAACTAACAACTGTTATATTCGAGATATTCATGAGGAAGTCTGAGTGCGGCCGAGGACGAACGAACGAACGAACGAACTTTATTTTCAAAAAGTTAAGAATTGGGCACGCAGGCCCGTCAAACATTCCGCCCTTCTTATCTCTCTGCTGTCGAACATTACTTCATTCATACATCACTTACGACGCTAATCTTAGACAACAATATATGCATTACAAATGCGTGGAAAAGATACATGACTCATCAATACAAATATTTTGATATAGCAATTACAATTAGCCGGTCTTCCTGGTCTAGTGGTTACACGACTTTCTCCGTAATCCCGTATACTCTTGCGAGTAACGTCACTTTTTCGAGAATCGGTAGCGGTTCTCTCCGCGTCGGTAACTTACGGGGTATGTGGGCCGGTCGCTCAGAAAGCAATGGCAAACTACTGAGCGTAATCTTGCCAAGAAATTAACAATCAGCTGAAACATGCTGATGTTGACAGCGATGTCCTATAAAGGATATGCGAACAAATAAATAAAAAAAATTACAATTAGCTAAGGGGAAAGAAGTATGAAATCCCTAGAGGTATTGCAGAAGCGACTTAATTCAAGTCGATTCAGCGACTGTCAGCAGCAAAAAGAACCGATGATAATGCATACAATGTAACGACCTGAATCCAATGACCCGTGGTAGTAATAAATTAAGCCGGCTATTTTCAAGTTATTTGTTCGTGCGGTAATTTGGAACATTGTGGTAAGTGTACTTTTGCGGTGACCGAATGGCACACGTGAGAACTGGGTAACTATACACTGGGGGTGTTTACTTTACTAGAGGAGTAGTGACAGAACATTGCCAATAAGTAAAGTTCGTTGACAGCTGCAAGGAGTATATAAACCCAGGCGGATTTACATATCGGGGTACCGCAGCTTGAACTATGTATGGACATTGCACTGAACTTTATAAAAGATTTACAGTAAACACCTTTCTTACAACCCCCCCCCCCCCCCCTGTTTTGTTGGGAGCGTTTGATTGGGCGTACATTTTAAGTCTGTAATTTGGGTGTTTCTGGTTTGTTATATACCTCTATATGCAAAGGACGTCTCGGTACGAGTCTTTTGCCTGCGGCTTGTCTTTATTTTGCTTGACACCACAAAATGCATTAGGCCTTTATCTGAAAGATTAATAGATCGACACTCGGAATGGGTGTGGCTCTTAAAGTGCATTTATCAACGCAACAGATGACATCGTGTTTTATGTATTATATATATATATATTTTTACGTGATAATTAGGGCATTGTCTCCGAAATGTCTCAGTTAAGGAAGCTCTTAAAACTGTGTGCTACCTTTAAAACTGACAATGAAGTAGATCAATATCAGCCTATTAAGACAGGTATGAATAAAATTAGTAAAGCTGTGGAAATGTAAATAATATAAAATAACACAAAGTAATGCAGCTTTACAGAACACAATTGTGGGAAATATAGGACGTTGTGGCGACTAGCCTTCATCAGGAAACAAATACACAAAACATATAACATATATGTTTGCTGATGAAAGCTAGTCGCTTGAAATGTGGGGTACTTACATTAACACATGCGTCGCTTCAATCAATTGTGTATTCACTTTTATTGACCTGTCTATATTATTATGGCTTAATGTATTTACTCCCGAGTCCGTTCCGTCTTTCTCTGTTGTTATTGTTGGTGTTGTTGTTGTTGGTTGCTGATGAAGGTTTATAGTCGCAAAGTCCACCACCATTAGCCGCGATCGTATTCTTGTGAAGCTGACCCTATTCATTTCTTGTTAACCCTATTAGTTTATGCATTCTCAATATTACCGTTGGCAACACCATCCCATCTGTGTATCCACAGACAGTAACGTAAGACAACAGGGGAAACCAGGAAAAATGTCGCCCACACAAAAGCTGAGTGAATGGCATAGCTGGGGTTATCAAATACATGACAGAGTTCATTCCATAACTCTCTTCGTATCCTGGTGCTGAGAGGCAAAATGGAAATGACTAGTGGAAGAAGAAACACACACAGTGGCGAGGAAATGTACAAGGCGTACAAGACAGCAGGAATTGATAATAGCACATGTATGCGGTCGAAAATCAGACAAACCTATGTTGAGATAAGGTGACGGCCGCAGGATCAGACAAGTCCAGTAGATGGTGGCATAATTGTTGATATTATTAATCCGGTAATATAAAAAGTACAATAAACTCGTACAATCTTACATTCACTGGCGAGACAAGGGTTCGAAATCAGCCGCTTGTGATTTGGAAGGCGACCACATTGCGCTGATTTCAATTGGATAAGACGTTGGCCGTTCAGAAAGCAATAGCTAACTACTGAAATAAAATGGCCTAGTAAATCACGAACAGGGAATAAATGCTGGGATCGATTGCGACATCTTGTAAAGGATAGGCAACTAACTTTTAACACTATTATAGCAGTGACCTCTGTTGTTTATCCAGGCTGAAGTGATATAGGGGTTTGCGTGTTCCAATAACCCACCCCCCAAGAGCTATGCCGACGCAAGCGCTGCTACTGGAAAGGGTCTCCCATGTCAGAAAGGTCAAGGGACAGGGGCCAGAGTAAGCGACATAAAAACCTGCTGTCTTGTAGGTAGACTGGGAACAGTCCAGGTTTAGAGAAAGCAAATATGCTAGTCGAAGTCGGATGTACCAATGATTGCAAAACAGTGCAATACAATTCACTTGATCATTTTGATCTTTGACAAGTGCATACCAATATAAAACGACCAGCCGTTAATAAAATATCTTTAACGCCATCCTTGGCGACAATAAGCAAACAACATAGTTCTACCGGCTCTCTGTTATCTTGCAGCTAAATAACACTGTCTTGTTTAATGTTTCATTTTCACTTTGTTTAGCTCATTTTTTTCTGCTACTTTTCAGTGTTCAATTTAGTTGTTAACATGCATTCATCTTTACTTCATTTTATCTTAGTTGTCATTGTTCGACTTCATTATTTCTTTATCACCTAATCATTTTATTAAACCTTGTATTTCTGTATCCAAGTTGAAAAGATAAGAGGGCTATATACAACCTTGTCTGTCTGCCTGTTCTATATCAAATAAATCTGTTGTACCACAACATTTTCTCACGACTGCCGATTGTTGTGTCAAACTCAAGGCCCGGCATACAATCATATCAGGTCCGAGAGGTCTCAACCGACTCACAAATAAATTCGGCCCGAGAGAGAATTTTAGGCAAAAATATTTGTTAACGGCCACGATATAAAATGCAAATCAAATCCCTAATTAACAGCCTTGCCGAATGATAGGCTACCCGAGAGCGTCCTCGCTTTGATCAGAATAAGCGAAAATAAAAGATGTGTAGCGAGTGGGGTACTTTTGCTTTAATTCACCCCAAACAAACTTCGTGAGCTATATTTAGCGTCACGAGCTATATTTAGCGCCGACGGTGATCTCCCTGTGTTCAGCTGAGTGCGTGTCAGTGCGTTTCAATTGCCCCACACCACAGTGTTGTTTCTTTGGGGCTGTGGCAACCCGTTTCTGTGTGAGTGTCTGTCTCCCTTCGATCCTCATTTGCATCGGTCCTGCAAATCACTTTCCGGTTAGGGTTAGGGTTAGGGGTAGGGTTAGGATTAGGGTTAGGATTAGGGTTAGGGTTGTGTGTACCCTACCCCTAACCCTAACCCTACCCCTAACAGGAAAGTGAAAGAATAGCGCACACCGCCGCATAGAATTGCGCACCGAGCTACGGCGCAACACACGGAAACCCCCTGAATGTTCGGCGCAACACAGGGAAGCCCTGGATGTGACGTCATACCCTGGGATTCCCTTTTGTTTGGGGTGAATAAAAGCAAAAGTACCGCGAGTGGATGTTCGTCGTTATAGTGACTTAGCAAAGTTCAGTTGCTCGTTTTGGATTGGCGCTATAGAAATGAAATTAATGTAGTGCCCGGAGGTTACACCTTTTCCTGCTACGGCTAACCCGATAACAAACAAGCGTCTGTCGGTGAAGCACAATCTTTTTTAAATCAAAGCTAGCCTTTAAAATGACCAAGAGAAAAGTTGATTCTCAAAACAGAGCCTTTCAATGCCGCTGGGAGGCTGAATATATGTTTACTGATATTGGCGGTAAACCATGGTGTCTAATTTGTGGAGATAATGTGGCTGTGATCATAGAATATAATCTGAGACGGCACTACGAGACACAACATCAACGTTTCATTCCTGAAGAGATGTCCCGGCTTCGTATAAACTCGGTTCGAACCTTGAGCATGTTTGGTAGCACACGTCCGTGTGAACAGCTATTTTCTGTGATGAAGATTAACAAAACACCACACAGGAGTCGTCTCAAAGATGAACACTTGCAGTCCATCATGAGAATCTCAGTGACACAGAACATTACTCCCAACATAAACTAAATTGTAGCCAAGAAAGGATGCCAAACATCGTGCTCTGGCAAATTGACATAAGAGTGAAAATGTGTATACCAATGACATTTAATTATTAAAACTTTTTTCTGTTTTAATTTACATTAATGTTTAATAAAGGTGTAATTTTCGGCTTATTGAATGTTTATCCTGTTCGGCCCGCAACTTTACGTGTGATTTGAGTTTGGGCGATTGCGTTTGACACCCCTACTCTAGAGTTTTTATGATCTGTATTAAGTGTAAAAGGAAGCCCGTTTGTTTCTTTGTGCTCCCCAATTCCGCATTTTCTATACGGCCAAATGTCTTTGAGTAGTCCACAAAGCAAGAGTACAGATCCGCATTGTACTCTGCTTATTTTCCATAATCTCTATTTTCAAGAAATCATTATTCGCACCGTAATAACAGCAGCCGTGTAAAACGTATTTTTAGTCTCCATGAGCATCAGGTTTCAGTTTGTTGACAATGAAATACCAACAAAACCCGTGGAGGACACATCACCAACCTAGGCTGGATCTCAACCAGACGGTATGTGCTACACAGGCTACACTCAATCATGACCTGTATATATCCTAATCAAATATGTTCTACGCAGATGTGATATTTCAGTACCGGCCTTGCACGCCCAGTTTGTTTCTGAGTCTGGACAGATGTAGCACTGTTCAGCAACTCAGTATCCATCGAGATGGTACTTCGGTACCGGGCCGTGAGGAAAGTCTCTACACCAAGACACTCCAAAAGACGCATGTTCTTTTCAAGACCCAAACGACTTTAACGCCAATACATCGAATTGCAGAGTTAACGCAATCTTTCAAAGAATTCACTAATCAACCAAACACAAGGTGAGCAGTAAAGAATTACATATTCCAAATTACACAAAAATAGATAAATTCGGAAAGCGGGGGGGGGGGGGGGGGGGTTGTTAAATTTACGAAGTCTGTCCTAACGACGAACAAGCCTTGCGCTGGGACATGGTGGGTTTTTACCGTTCAAACACCTGAACAACATTGAAAGTGTTGCAATATGGCTAGGTCTTCAGCGCACCAGGACTTACAACTATGGCATGCGATTACACATTGGATTACAATCAAAACCACATGATTCCAAAGTCTCAAATTTACCAAATAAACTGCACAGAAAAAGAAATAAAAGACACAGAAAACAATGGCGATACTGTTGCTGTGACGAGGGTGAGGAATTACCTTAAGTCACCTGTGTACGTGAGTGGGAACCTGTGCCGTCTCCAAAAAATTGGCACCATATTAATTAAAGTAGAGGAGATAGTGATTGACGCACCCATATTAATTTTCATCTAAACCGGTTGCAGAGTGATTCACCTGCTGCACACATTTCAGTGCCCTAAATTACCGTATTCTCTAGACCAGTGGTTCTCAACCTTTTTTTTGCCCATGCACCACTTCACCATATGTTCAGAATGTCATTCTCACCCCCTCTTTTTTCGTATTTCCCCCTATAACTCCCCCCCCCCTCACACACACACACACAATATACGTAAAAATGGGAGCTAAAGTTAATATCACATACAAGTCTAGACGTCTACATAAAACGTGATTTGCGGGTCTACTCACGTTAAAAAAACAAATTTCAGAAGGGCGAGAAGTACAGAACCGTAAAGTATGGAGGGAAAAACCAGTATCAAGTAATCGGTTTTTTTATTAATGCGATCTTGAAATAATCTTAATTCCCCCCCCCCCCCAACCCTAACCCCTCTTCCCCCACCGGTTGAGAACCACTGCTATAGATTGTGCCTTTAGTTACACGCGGCTATACGTAGGCACGTTTTCCTTAACGGCAGTGGCAAGAGCTGCTGGCGTGGAAGGACACCCACATATTTGGTTGTCAGTCACACTAACACAATCACCATTACATTCACATCAATATCTTAAATGGTGCACAATAATGACGTTATGACGCGATTCATGATGCCTTTCAATCGGTGCTTCGTCGTCACATCCTAACATCAGCTGTCAACCTGGTAGGTGGGAGTGAACCCACGGACCCAGCATACTCTCTCTGTAAGAAGAAGAAACACGTACAAACACTTATTGTCCGCGTGTAAGGTGGCCCTTGCACAAGGCCGATTCACATGGTGCCACAGTAAGGTGTACTCACTGAGCTGGCATAGTGGATCATGCAAGGATGCGGACGAACAGATGGGTCACTGCAAGGCCGATGCGGATTTACTTCGTCAAAGCTGGGCAGAAACTGGGAAGCAATTAGACCGATGTATAGAACAAATCGAAGCCGTAAATGGTCTGCGTCACTGCTTACAAAGTCTAACCTAACATCTCTCTCACTGAAACAGAAGCAAACAATGTCTAACATGTTAGTTAGTTAGTTAGTCGCGGTTCCAACTTCACAGCAACGGGTCGTCCCCATTATGCTCCGTTCCTGTGCCAGTGAATATCACACAAAACGTCTCCCACTGCCCGATGTGAAAAGTGGAAAAGACAGGACAAAGACTCGACAAACAACAGCCCGCACAGATACACTGTGCATAATGCCGCCGCCAGAATGTCAACACAATAGTCCCCCACGAAACATCCAGTTCATCTCTAATGGAATCGGCAGTCATTTTCCCATCTGAATGTTTCCTAGATGTTCACCCACACAGTACACGAAAATGCAGTTCATCGTCAATGGCAGTGGCAGTCAACCAGAAGCCCAGCAGCCACGCATTTCTGCATAAGGCAAAAATCGGTCAACTCTGGGACATAGCCAGCTGCCAACGCTCCGAACATGCAGTCACGTTCCAAAAAACCTCGGGCAGATTCAGAAGCATTTCACACGAAACTCACAGCTCACAGTGTCGCGCCACGCACTCACTCAATAGCAGGGCGACGGAACCATGAAGCCTCCTTAGTCGCCTCTTACGACATGCGTGGTAGGCTACAGTGTTGCTATTCTTTGCTTCCCTTATGGGCCCCGGCAACACACGGGAGTGTCTCACAGAAGCAGAAGCCAACAATCCCTCATTTAAGATCTGAAAACCTTTACTGCCTCTGAAAGCGAAGTGTGGGGTAAGTGCAACAACTATTCGAACGAAACGTCTCGAAACCGACAGGCAGAATACGAACTCTCGGCAGGAGAAAGACTCCGGGAGTCATTACCCGGGTGGGGCCCAACCCTAGAGAGTTATTAAGAAGGTAAGGAACTGAAACGGTGATGGGGAACGTCTGATGATCGGAAACCTTCAGGCGTGCCTGCTCCGCGGACGAATTTTCGCCATATACGTACGTATGTATGTGCACGCACACATGTTACATCAGACTAGAAAGCGGACATCTACGCGCTACAAATGATGCCATGCACCACGCACAGTAAACGATCGAAAAAGAAAAAGAAATCGGATGCGTGGCTATATTCTCTCATACGCACGAGGATAATGTTTCAACTCTTATCTGCTTAAAACATCTGACCTTCCGGAAACGTCTGGACCGGGTGCTAATGCGGGGTGCCCGACAGGAGAATCCCAAGCAGCAAGACTCCATGCACACGAGTGACGAAACAGGCATCAAGTAACGGACGCAGCCAATCGCTTGTGACGTGCGAGAGACGCCAAGGATCAGCCAACTTCAGCAGTGAAAGCTAAAGCTTCCCTGTACGCGCCATACGGCGTCATAGGTACGTGGTGCTAGTCTGGTATTTTTAGACCAATCGACACTGGCTGAGTGAAGTAC
This sequence comes from Cepaea hortensis, assembly GCA_963921405.1. Lineage (NCBI taxonomy): Eukaryota > Metazoa > Mollusca > Gastropoda > Stylommatophora > Helicidae > Cepaea > Cepaea hortensis. The sequence continues at coordinate 200,627,801 of OY992877.1, forward strand.
TTAAGCAGTACTAAGTGTGTGTTCATGGTGCCTGGCGCCTTCCTCGGTCATTGCAGTGCTTCGTGATAATGCACTAATTTCAAAATATCAACATTGGCACCTTTCCGTTTTGACAGACGATAGTTTGGTACATTGTGCTTCAAAAAAGGCTTAATAACTAAGATCCATGGTGGTGGCGAGTGCGGCTGATGAGGCCAATTCGTGCTGTAAATGTTCGTCCACGGTAGATGCATGTGAAAACATGGTCATTTAAAAAATATCAGCTAAGACACGGTCATTTTTAAAATATCAGCTAATTAATATTTTACCATGAAAGATAGTAGAGGTTAAGGGCGCTGTTCGTAATCCCATATACCCACTTACGAAACACTGCTGGGCGAGATTCGGCAACGGATTACGTCGCATTGGTTTCTTGCTGAAAAGTATGTGAGCCGGTCGTTCAGAGAGCAATGGCAAACTACTGAACGTGAATCTTACCAGGACAACATCAACGGCAGCTGAAAAATGCTGGTGTTGACTGCGATGTTCTGTAAATAGGATATGCAAAGAAAAAACAAAAATACATGTTAGAGAAAAGAGGCACAGGCGAGCAGAGAGAGAGAGAGAGAGAGAGAGAGAGAGAGAGAGAGAGAGAGAGAGAGAGAGAGAGAGAGAGAGAGAGAGGTGGGGAAGGGGGTGAGGAAAGTTGTTAATCAAGGTTTCCTCCAAGCAGTGAAGAGATGCGAGCAAAATTTCTACCCACTGTACTAATATTACGGGTCTGAGCGAGCCTCTTCTTATTAATCGTGCATGTTCCCATGTTAGATTGTGCGCTGAGTCAAAATATGTGGGCGAAGGACTAAAAAATGTGTTTGCCAGCGCAGCTTAGAGGAAAAATTACAACAGTGAATGTACTGGAATTGTGTACTTGTTCGCGTTACTGCATCTGTTTTCCTGTCCATACAGGAAGATCGCGCCTGATGTAAATAGGCTCACTCACTGCTGGAGTCTCTTTCCTGTTTTTTCCCCTATATCCTTTTTACAGGACATCGCTGTCAACACCAGCATTTCACTGCTGTTGTTGATGTCTTGGCAAGTTTACGTTCAGTAGTTTGCCACTGCTTTCTGAACGACCGGCTCCCATACCAATTCGTTAAAACCAAGCGCAACGCGGTCTGCTGCCAAATCGCGTGCAGACATGTTTCGAATGCGGGTAAGCGAGATTACGAAACGCGTCCATACTACCTTCGCCACAGAGACCGGCTGTCTACACCTACAGGACGCTTAATATGATAAGCCACGTATGAATGAAGTAATTTATGAACGGAGACAGACAAGGCAGAATATTAGACGGACGCGTACGCCAAATTCTTAGTTATTTCACTTTATGTTGTGTGATTTCTGCAGTAAGTACCTGACGAGATGCAGCGAAATATTCCAGGCAATAAATCGTGCAATCTATTGTTTGTGTCTTCGTTATTCAAATTCTTAACCGTTTGAAACATACGCCCAGTTCGTAACCGTTTGAAACATACGCCCATTTCTTAACCGTTTGCAACATACGCCCAATTTTTAACCATTTGAAACATACGCCCAATTTTTAACCGTTTGAAACATACGCCCAATTCTTAACCGTTTGAAACATACGCCCAATTTTTTACCGTTTGAAACAAAGTGCATTCATTTGAAAGCGCTCGATGTAAGTGTGATCATGGTTGGATTGACTGTCGTGTCTATGTAATTTTGTCTGTTGTTGGAAAAGCCCCGTTTAGCGTATTCCTTCAGTAGATTGTGCTGTGGAGAAGGAGGTTACGAATGCAATTCGCAATCCCGCATACCGCGTTCGAAACACAACCGCGGGCGATTTGGAAACAGAACGCCTTGCGTTGGTTTCCCCACATGGGTGCCGGTCGTTCAGAAATCAATGGCAAACTACTGAACGTAAACTTGCCCAGGAATCACAAACAGGCAAAAGATGCTGGAGTTGACTGCTACGTCCTGTAAAGGATATGCAACTGCTGTTGTTTCTCCATCAAGAATGATGATGACCATTCATTTCATCCAGTGGGGTTGAAAGTATGGAGCCGTGAGTTCTAAGATGGTTGGTAAGGCCTATTTTGGCTCGAAATGTTCTTTGACAATGTAGGCAAAGAATGCTTGACGTTTCAGGATGAGGATCTCCTGCAGTGATTTTTCTGCCCAGTCTTTTATTTTATACGCAGCTCTTGTAGTCCTCTTTGCTTCACGAGTGACTGCACCCGTCCGTAATGACGAATTTCGGTCTTTGGCAGCAGTCTCCCAAGTGTCGTGATGGATTCCAAAAGCTTTTAGTGAGATCTTCAGTGTCTTTAAAGCGTTTCCTCTGACCGCATTGGGAGCGTTTACCACAACGCAGCTCGCCGTAAAAGATTCGTTTAGGAGCCTGTTATCTGGTATGCGAGTCAAGTGACTAGCACAGCGAATCTGATTCTTTATTAGTAGAATGTGGATACTGGGCATGGATGCTCTTTCTAGGACTTCAGTGTCTGGGATCTTGTCTTGCCATTTAATCTTCAATAGCTTCCTAAGGCAGACTGTTTGGAAGTGGTTTAGTTTCCTAGCGTGTCGCTTGTGAACAGTCCAGGTTTCATTGGTAACCAGTGTTACTAAAAAATCCTGGTAGTTCTAGGGTTAAATAGTTAGTTAGTTAGTTACTAAAATATCCTGATAGTTCTGGGTTAAATAGTTAGTTAGTTAGTTAGTTAGTTAATTAGTTACCTAAAACAATCCTGGTAGTTCTATGGTGAAATAATTAGTTAGTTAGTTAGTTAGTAACTAAACATATCTGGTAGTTTTAGGGTTAAGTCACTAAGCGTATTGTGGAAAGATGATGGAGCACGAGGAAGGAAATGCATAAGTCAAACAAGGTGACGAGTAAAAGATCAACAGCCTTTAAACACAGAATGTAGATGTATCTTGTCAGTTGCATACTGTAGTTATATATCATATGAAGTGGCTAAATAAAACATTTCGCCTGAAATACATAGTCACAGGTATAGTTCGAATGCGGATCATTTGTTGTTATCGATGTAAGCCTGGCTCATGCAAAGAGAGGAGAAGCGGCGAAATATGTCATGCAATAAATCGCGCAAAATATTGTTTGTGGTTTCTGTGCTTAAATTCACTCAGGGAATACATTGTTTTGAATCAATAGCCTCATTATTCTGAGAACAATAAAATTCGAACTAACAACGTTCCCTGTTCTTGGTTGACTGAAACACAGTAACTGGTGAAATAAAGAGGTAAAAGATAAAAGAAATGTTTAAAGAATAACTTCGATATAAGCCTGGCTCATGCAAGGAGCTGCGTTTGAAGGAACGAATCCGACGTGCTTGCAACCTGTGAAGCTATCAGCATCTACATTTGCTGAGGGAACCCGAGCTCTCTGGATAAGTCGGATGGGTTAAGATATCGATTAATAAAACCATGATTTCAATAGAAGTATCTCCACTATCCCCACAACAGTCCCGTTCACACTAATATCCAAACTGTAGCTGATTCGATCACATGATTATTAATTAGTCTAAGGCTGTGGTGGACCCTAATTATTATAACTTTTCTTCTGAGGTTGAACATGGTAAGTGTAAGGGAAAATAGATACAGAAACAAGTGTACAACCAACTTTCGCTAGTCACTACAGGAATGGACACGGTATCCACATATCAAAAGACACTTCAGTAATGGACACGGCACACACATCAAAAGACACTTTTATAACGTTCTTCGAAATCAGAATCAGCGCACGGAGAAGCTGACATTTCGGTGATGGTTATCAGATGGTGTCCATTACACCTTTGAACATTGCCCCAATCTAGGTTGCCTCCAGCGGAAGGGCGAATGTGAAGAACCGCGTCTGTTTATACACGTCCGACGGTCATTCTGAACTCAATCAGCTTATCCACGGTCTTTGCCTATATCCGCGGTATTTGGTTTAGAAAGACGCCTCTGTGTGTGGGAACAGAGAAACCATTTTGCCTGTGGCTTGTAGTTTACTTTAGCAGCTGTGTGTGTGGTGGTGGTGATCAGTGAGTCGGCTTTAGGACAAATTGGTTCAGGGTCAGCGCTGCCATATCTGTTAACTGAGACACTGGGACGTTTTACTTAGGGTCAAGGACGTTATACACATTAATATTGTCACTCATTTTGATTTTCTTTTCTGCGTTTGCTCGCTTTGAACTCAAGCGTAGTCCATAATCGTGCTGCGACTACTATAGTCTGTTTACTTTTGTCTGCCCCAATACAAAATTTCATATCTCAGTAACCAACTGAGGGAAACTGATGAGATTTAGCATATAACCTTATCATTATGTCCAACCAACAAAAAAATTTTTGTTCTGGAGATTGTACAGCAGATTTCAAAGTTTGTTTATATGCGGTATATCTTCTTCTTCTGCGTTCATCCGGAGTTTCTTTTTTTCGGACGTGACCGCGTTGTGCCCGTTTACAGCAGAGCTGCGTTCTTGCGCCGTTAGGCCGACACATCCGACTCCTGCGGGCATTTGTTGACCGGGTTAACCTTCTCGGATGTGCGGTATATAATTTACGGGTCAGAGATGAAGTGCACATTATTAAATGTATTACGTCTTCACACGGAAACATTAGCGTTGAATAGTCAATGTTCTCGTGGGACATGGGATTGGCCCTAAGACAAGAGCCTCGCGTAGTGGAACGGGGCATTACTGTGAAACAAGTCTGTTAGCCAGAAATCACTAGTTTTTCACCAAAACATCAAAGAAATGTCGCCGCTTTCCATGATTTAAGTAGCTTTTGGACCTATCAAAGACATATTCCTTGGGTGGGGGTAAATATAAGACGGCAGGAAAAATTTTAAACGATGCAACAGACAGTTTTCAAAATAATTGATCGTGAATGAAGGCATTCATTTCTGGACAGGCCATAGTAGTTGCCTTACACTGGGCTGATTTTTGCGTGTGAATAATAGCTTCCCATATCAGGCTAACCCACTCCGACTTCTGAGGTACTTTTAAATATACCCCCCCCCCCAAGACAAGTACCAAGGACGAGAAGTCAACATTTCAGTCCAGATGACCAGTGTTGAGGTTGAACCCGCTACCTCGGCATCAGCACACTAAAAGTATAAGAGTGAGCGCTCTTACTCATTCGACCATGCTTACTCCCAGTTGTCACTCATCTTCTTCATCATTACGTGCCATGCCAACTGGCGTGGGCGTTCATGTCTCTCCGCAGATCTAGGTCTTGGAAATTAGTAATAAACTCTGTTGATGATATCGTTGCATGCCACCGTCTCAGTTCATCCAGCATCATTGATCTCGGTACTCCTCTGCCTCTTCTGCCACTGATCTTTCCAGTCTGTTTCCCCAATGCCCCTCTTCTCATTAACTGATCAAAGAACGTTGTCCCCTGCATATTGTTGAACATAATGTTCTACTTTCATTTGACGCTTTCAGGCAATCGCTGTTAGTTATTCAGGCATTCCAATGTACAGTATTCGCAACATTCGCCTAAGGAAGCACTCCTCGTTGCTTCCAAGCTTAACCTAATTTGTTCACTTACGTTCCATGTTTCACTGCTATATAGTAAATCAGGCTCTATATACATTCAATAACATTACAATAATAGTTCATTATTACTTAATAGTTACATTCAATAACTGTAATTTAGTGGAGTAGATATTTTTCATTTTCTGAAATGCAGCTTTTGCTTAGCAAATTCTGCTCCTAAATTATGTCACAGTTAAACAGTTCTACCAATCGAAAATTGAGAAAAAGTTCGATTCCATTACATATTTCACTTGAAGGAAAAACCGTGGCTAAACAAAGTCTCGAAAACAGTTTTCGAGACTGAATTGTTTTATTAAAAAAAACGGGACTGTTCTGGAAAACCTAGACGTATGGCAACCCTATTCAAGGTTCTTCCTTCTCGTTAGCGTCTCCACGCTCAAAGTAGTAGTTAGTTTCATGTGAACACCATTGTTGGGTTTAAGGAAGTTTGCGGATGTCATATTTCTGTACGTTCATTACTTTAAGTTGGACAGGGCTGTAGCAAGCGTCTGGGTTTTATTTGGCGCTTGCCACGAAAGCAGAGTCCAGACGAACCATTCTTGAATCTACGATATAGACACGCGAGTCTTGGGTTCGCCATCGGGACGCTGGCCCGAGCTTGCCTTCATTCAGAGTTGATGTTTGTCTATGTTGTCACGAAATAAGCCTTTGTATATTTTAGCTGTTGCTGACGCTGTGCTTGAATAACTTTATTGTAGAGATTCGCGTAGCTTCGTTGCCCGCAAAAGATGCAGTGAACTGGTATGCACTGAATGGTGGGTGCACCTGTGGAAACTGTAGATCGTATTCAAGTTTAAAAAGTTAGTTGAATATCCTTTACAGGAAGTCGCAGTTAACCTCATAATTTTTTGGCTGTTTGTGATTTCTTGGCAAGATTACCTTTAGTAATTTCCATTGCTGTCTGAACGACCGGCATTCATATCATTTGTATGAAAACCAATGCAAGGCAAATCGCTCGAAGCTGCGTTTTGAATGCGGTAAGCGGGATTACGAATTGCATCCTAACTCATTCACCACAGAGCTGTATGCAGCAAGTAAGGGAGTAATATTATTGAATCCTCAAGCTCCAGTTTGACTTGTGTTCAAGTCTTCAGAAAACTGCGCCCTGGCGAGGTGATTATATACACCGGTGGATCTGTGGTGTGTGTGTGGGGGTGGGGAAAGGAGTGGGTGAGGTTGCACCGCAAAGACAAATGGACATTGTTTAAAAGAGGAGAGTTTTGCATATGCTACCTCAACATCTAGCATAAGAACGGAAGGTGAGGCTGTGGCGGTTGGACTGCACGCACAGCCAGACATGTTCTATTTGTAATGGACTGACGGAGTATGCTTTGGAAAGCGGAAGCTTTAAAATATCAAATTTCTCATATAACTATCAACGTGAGAACTCTTCGCGGAGGGAGACGGAACATTTGAGGGAATATCCGGTGTGCAGTGAGTCGATTCTGAAACTTAAGTACTAATCAAGTGAGAGAACTATATCACCGAGTCGTCTAGCAGTAGTTGTACTTATGGTCAATATCTCAAGTACAAGCATTAGTATCCGTTGATGCCAAATTTCAGAACCAATCTTGCGCATCCCGCTTGGTGAGAGGGAGAAGAACTGTGTAAATCTTCCGGGATATGGTACTTCTGTATCAGGCATGGGAACAAGCCGCTACACCAGCCTCACTGTAAGATGCAAGACCCTTTCATGGCTCAGACCACCTCAACACATTGTCGGGCCTCCACGGGCTTCACCCCCCCCCCCCCTTTCTCTCCTCTCTATTCTATGCAACCTATATCCAATCACCTCTCGATTATTGTTCCACAGTCTGGGATGGTTGCCCTAAATCTAATATGAAACGATTGTGTTCGCTTCAAAACCGCGCTATACGTCTAGTTTCTAGCACAAAGCACGTTGAAAGTAATAAATTATACAGCCATCTAAGACTTCTACCACTTTGAAAGCTCTTCCTTTTTAACAAAGCCAAATTAGTGAATAAAATTATATCTGAAAATACCCCAGAGTATCTTCTACCGTTAATTCAATCTAATGCAATGAACAGTAAGCGCTTAAATTTATTACAGGTTCCTAAGCCTAGATTGAACTTATACAAACCTTGTTTCGCATATTCTGGTGCTCACTTGTGGAATAGCCTTCCACCAGATCTGAAAACTCCAATGAGTCCCTACACATTCAACCGAAAACTCTTTCAATACTTACTTCATACCGACTATATGCCTTCATAAGTCACCTACTAGTATCATTTTTTCACTATCATTCTTCAATGTATGTGTGTAAGCGAGAGAGTGGGTGAGAGAGTGGGTGAGAGAGAGTGAGAAAGAGTGTGAGTGGAAGAATTAGTATGAGACAGAGAGAGTATGCATGCGTGTGTGCCTGAGTGCGTGTAAAAGATAGTGTGTGTGTGCACGTATGTGTGAGAGATTGAGTGAGAGAATACGTGAATCTGAGAGAGTGGGTGTGTTGTGTGTCTGCCTGTCTGTGTGATGGAGTGAGAAAGTAAGTGAGTGAGTGTGAGTTAGAAGAGTCAGCGAGGGAGTGAGTAAAGGAGCGTGAGTGAGTGAGAGAGAATTTGTGGATATGCGTGTATGTGTGCGAGTGAGTGAGTGTGAGAGCGAATGAGTGTGTAAGAGAGAGAGAGTGGGTGAGTGAGAGAGTCCATGAGAAAGTGAATGAGTGAGAGAGTTAGTGTGTGTGTGTGTGTCTGTTTGCTTGTCTGTGTGTGTCGAATAAGAGAGTGATTTAGTGTGGTTTAGAGAGTGAACGAGTGAGTGTGAGTGAGAGAGAGTAAGAGAGTGAGTGTAAGTGGGAGAGTGAGTGAGAGTGAATATGTGAGTATGTGTGTGTGTAAGTGAGGGCGAGTGTGAGAGTGAGTGCGTATAAGCATGAGAGAGAGAGAGAGAGAGAAATAGTGAGTGGGAGAGAGGGAGAGAATGAGACAATGAGAGAGTTAGTGTGCCAGTGTGCGTGAAAGAAAAATAAATAGAGAGAGAGGTAGAGAGAGAGATATAGAGATAGAGAGAGAGAGCGAGAGAGAGAGAGAGAGAGAGAGAGAGAGAGAGAGAGAGAGAGAGAGAGAGAGAGAGATGAGTGCAAGCATATCATTATGCCATTTTTTTCTGTATCCTCATATTTCATATTAGAATTTTTACTGCCAATTGAATTTAACATGCACTGCTTATTTCATCATGTTTATGTGAATTCCAGGAATTATCTTACTAGATTGGACCAATATTTTATTTTTACGTTGCACAATGTATACCATATTTTCATCACCATTTTCCATATTTTCCCATTGTTTCCCAATTTTGAATGTTCTTGTGAAGATACTCACGATAGTCGACAGTGTGTACATGTGAAAAGTGTGAGAGTTTATTCATATTAGTTTTAGTGATTATGTGAGGCAGCGTGTATGTGTGTGGACGGATGGGTGTGTCTATTTGTGTTTATGTGTGTGTTTATATGTATGGATGTATGTGTGTGTGCATGCCTGTATGTGTGTATGAGCGTATATGTGTGTGTACATGTGTGTATCTGTGTGTGCCTCTGTGTGTGTGTGTCTGTACGTGTGTTAAGGTGTGCGTTCATGTGTATGTGCGTGTGTATGTATGTGTGTATGTATGTGTGTATGTATGTATGTGTGTATGTATGTGTGCTCATGTATGTATGTGTGCTCATGCATGTATGTGTATATGTTTGTGTGTGTGAGTGTGCATGCATGCAGTGTATGCGAGGGAGTGTGTATTCGTGTGTTATGTGAGTACGTGTGCGTAAGTATGTGGATGTGTGTAGGTGTGTGCATGTGCGTGGGTATATGTGTGTATTTGCGTGTGTATGTTGTGTGTGGGTTTATGTTGTGTGTGGGTGTGTGTGTACGTTTGTGTGTGTGTGAGAGAGAGAGAGAGAAAGAGAGAGAGAGAGAGAGAGAGAGAGAGAGAGAGAGAGAGAGAGTTGAGCGCACGCATGTCATCTAACATGCTGTTCCATATTTTTTGTGTATTCTCATTTTCATATTATCATATTGAATGCCACTTGATTTTAACATGCATAAAATGAACACATGTAAATTATTGTAGTGTGAGTGAGAAAGAGAGTGAATGAGTGTGAGAGTGTGTGAATGCAAAAAAAAAAAAAGAAAGAGATAGAGAGAGAGAGAGAGAGAGAGAGAGAGAGAGAGAGAGAGAGAGAGAGAGAGAGAGAGAGAGAGAGAGAGTTGAGCGCTCATGTCATGTAACATGCTATTCAATATTTTTTTATGTATTCTAATCTTTCATATTATGAGGTATCATTTTGTATGCCACTTGATTGTCCTGTAACATGCTATTCCATATTTTTGTGTATTCTTATCTTTCATATTATCATTTTGTATGTCACTTGATTTTATCATGTATAATGTAACATAACTGTGATGTGAGTGAGAGAGTTAGTGGGTGGGGGTGAGAGAGAGAGAGAGAACGAGAGAGAGAGAGAGAGAGAGAGAGAGCGCGAGAGAGAGAGAGAGAGAGAGAGAGAGAGAGAGAGAGAGAGAGAGAGAGAGAGAGAGAGAGAGAGAGATGAATTGCATCACTAATTTTATGCTACACAATGTATATGTACAATTTTTTCTCCACTTCTTACAATATTTGCGAGACTTCTCACGAAAACCGTCAGTGTCTTAACTGTGTGTAAAGTGCGGGTGTTTGTTCTTATTAGTTTGAGTGATCATGTGAGGCATCATGTATGTGCCTAGATGTGAGGATGTGTGTGTGGTGTGTATGTGAGGGATGTGTGTGTGGGGTGTGTGGGGAATGTATGTGTGGAGGGGTTGTGTGTGGGGGTGTGTATGGGTTGATGGGTGATGTGTGGAGGGTGATGGGATATGTAGTCGGTGGGGGATATGTGTGTTTGAGGGATGCGTGTGTGTTTGAGGAGGGGGGGGGGGATATTTGGGAGGATGGTTGGAAGTATGTGGGTGTTGGTGGATTGGGGGGGGGGGGGGGATGTTGGTAGGGAATATGTATTTGGGTGGGTGAATGGGTTTGTAGGAGAATGTGTGGGTTGGGGGATGAGTGTGTAATGGGTGCGGGGATGGGTGTGTAATGGGTGAGGGGGATGAGTGTGTGTGTGTGTGTGGGGGGGGGGGGTGTCTGTGAATAGGATATCTGTGTGGATGGGGTAAATGTGAGTGGGTGGAGGATGTATGTGTGAGTGGTGAGGATGTTTGTAGGCGGGGGATGTGTGGGTGCGTGGGGAGATGTGTGGGTGGGTGAGATGTGTGGGCGGGGATGTGTATGGGTAATGCATGTGGGGGATTGTGTGTGTGGGGGGAGGGGGATGTTTTCATGGGTTTCGTTTTGTGTGGGAGGGGAGATGTGTGAGAGGTGGGGGAGGTGTGGGAGGTGCTGGTGGATGAAGGATGTATGTGAGGATGGGGGATATGTGTTTGGCTGGGTGGTTGGGGAGTGTGTGGGTGGGAGGGTAGATGAGAGATGCATATGTTAATGGGCGGGTGGGTGATGTGTGGGTGTGAGTGGTTGATGGATGAGTACGTGGGTGGGTGGATTGTGTGTGAGAGATGAGTGTATGGGTGGGGGATGTGTGTGCTTGTGGGAAGATATGTGTGAGCGGCAGATGTGTGTTGTGGGTATATGTGGGTGGTGGGGTGTGTGTGGGTGGGAGGTGTGTGTTTTTGGGTGGGGGATATGTGTGGGCAGGCGGGGATATGTGTGGGCAGGCGGGGAGATGTGTTTGTGGGTGGGGATGTGTGTATAGGTGGGGGAAGTGTAGTTGAGAGGTGGCGGATATTGGGTGGGTTAATGGGTGTAGGTTGGCTGATGTGTGTGTGGGTGGGTGGCGAAAATTGTGAGGGTGCAGGATGTGTTGTGGATAGGTGCGGGATGTGTGGGTTGGCGGGGGTATGTGTGTGTGGTTTTGTGATGTGTGTATTTCTGGGTGGTTGTGGGTGTGTGGGTGGGTGTTGGAGAATATGTGGGTGGGTGTGTGCGTGTCGGTTATGGGATGAGTGGGGATGTGTGTGGGTGGAGGAATGTGTGTGGGTGGGAGATCAGTGGGTGGGTGGCGGCATGTATGTTTGCCTACGTCTGTGTGAGTGCGTGGAGGTATGTGTGGGTGGGTGGGGGAGGTGTGGTGGGTGGGGGATGTGAGGATGGATGGGGGATGTGTCTCACAACATTGCAATATGCACTGTTTATGTTTACAACTTTCATTTGACAATATTTGTTTCCCCATGTGAATGCATCATGCATAATATGCATTGTTTATGCTTACAAAATCCATTTGACAATGTTTTTTTCCCCCTATGTAAATGTAACATGCACATTTGATGAATGAAAGATGAGTGATTGAAAGGGCGGAATGTAAGACGGGCCTGCGCGCCCTATTTGTTACCCTTAAGTTCGTTCGTTCGTTCGTTCGTTCGATCTCTCTCTCCCCCCCCCCCCCTCTCTCTCTCTCTCTCTCTCTCTCTCTCTCTCTCTCTCTCTCTCTCTCCCTCCTCGCCCAGAATACCACGAGTAACGAAAATTGGAAATACTAACATTCTACCAGATCTAGACATCGAAAAAAAACTGCCTCATAAATAGCCGTAAGTTGCGTACACTGAAACACTTTGAAACTCTTTACATTTACAACTAATTGTAAAGCCTCATTAAAATATATGTGCGCGCGTGAGTGTGTGTATGTACGTGCGCGAGCATCACAATGAATGTCGTACCAACAGGCGTTGGCTATCATGCGTGTGCTTCTCCACGTTTCCCATCACCAGCATTATTCATCAACTCGTGTGCAGATGACATTCCATGACATGATGAAAGGCTGTCAGGAATCGTCCCACGTTGTTTGCCTATTTCCTCTGTTTGTTTTTCCATTAATCTTTCTGGCTGCTACAATATGTTCCAGATTTTCCCTTCTAATAACACTGCCTATAAAGTCCACTGCCGCTTTTTGATGTTTGTAACAAGTTGTTTTTATGTCTTGAAACACACAACAAGAAGTGAAGGGAATGAATCCGCTTCCACGCCGTATGGCTTATATACGCACATGATGCTAGTTCAAAATATAGTCTCGTCAAGAAATGGAAGTGGTCACCTCATCTCGCCTTACAATGCTGCGGTCCCTTGCATACGATCTCCTACGGGATGTATCAATTCGCGTCCCGACTCCCTTTCGCGCCATGATACAAGACTTCAAGAATGTTCTCTCGTTGCCTTCCTCTAACTCTCTTTCCAGAAAACTTTCAAGTTGTTACATGTTCTTGTTATTGTGTTCTCTTAATGTGGCTAAAAATGAATTCTGCCCCTTTCAGATGTTTCTGATAAGTTGTCTCGGAGACTTTATTCTGACTTAGAAAGACCAGACTGCTCATTTTGTCTGTCCAAGCAATTCTCGGCGTTCTTCTATAAAATAACATCTCCAAAGTCTCTAGCCCCCCCCCCCCCCTCGCTTATGTATTAACTGTCCAGAATTCGGAGCCGTATGCTAAAGCTGGTTCTATGTAAACTGTTCTATGTAACATTTTTCGTAACCTCCAGTGTTAAGACGTACTGCGTAAAATGTTCTTCATTTGATAGAAACAGTTTTTTCTAGTCCTATTCTATTTTTTACCCCTGTACTGCGCATCTTCCATCTGATGTTATCCATCTCTAAAGCTTCCATGGATTCTAATCTATCAAGTTTTTACGCGCGTGAGTTTCCCCCTTCCTTTTTTTAAACTTATATACCCACTTTTCATTGGTTAGTTTCGAATGACTGTTAATTACTAGGTGGCAAAAATGTGTTTATAAATCCCCCCCCCCCCTCCCTTTTTTTTTTCCTTAAACGATTTACAACAGGACAGAGAGCGGTCACTTAAAGACAAGAATTTATTTACTCCGTTTCTTTAAATAAATTGCAATGTCAATCTTTCTTACTTCGAGGTTGAAGTTTCGTGCCTGCAGCGTCTTGCATAACGTTTGTATAATAGAGTAGGCGACGTGGGCTGGGCTAATAATACAACAGACATAGTTTTCGATAAAAGATCACGTTCATTCAGACAGATATCGCCATAAGTGCCCCAGTCTCCTCCTATAGCTCTTGTCAGGAAAATCTCAGCACAGTGCACAAAGTCTGTAGCACCAGCGAGGATACAAGTGTATGTGTGTGTGTGTGTTTGTGTGTGTGTGTGCAGCTGGCCGAGTGGCTACAATGCGGACTCTCCTTCGGGAGACCCGGGTTCGATCCCTTGGTAAGGTGTGGGATTTTTTTCTGTCGGGGGCAAAAAGAAAATCCTAACCTGCACAGTTCGCGGCGACTGCACTAGCCAGGCGGCCTTAATTCCTCAGGCTCAAAGACTCCTCTGCCATACATCGCAAGGTACTCTATTGGCAGTAAATGACAGTTTGACAGTAGTGGTTAATTTAACAAGGTTGTGATGGTTAACTTAACAAGGGTGTAGTGGTTAATTTAACGAGGATGTAGTGGTTAATTTAACACAGGCGTAGTGGTTAATTTAACAAGGATGTAGTGGTTAATTTAACAAGGATGTAGTGGCTAATTTAACAAAAATGGTGTGGTTAAT